>JARHVA010002349.1:2282500-2630492 GCA_037957365.1 Torreya grandis
ATAAAGTTATCTTAAATTAATATTTGAGAATATTTTTTGATTGTAAAATGCATTTTGTATATATATATATATTAAAAAAAAACATAATACATGAATGATCAAAACGATAAGTGTTATGGAATCCCACCCATAAAATAAAACACAATAGAGAACCATGAAAAAAAATTTACCAAGAGTTTAGTACATCATTTTTGCATCAAAAAGGGGACAAAGTATACTAAAACCACCCATTGAGCAATACAAGCCACCGGTCTCATAAATGGAGGAGGCAATAGAAGAGGACTATCTTAATTATCACCCTAACCTCCCATTTATTTTTGGGGGATGGGGGGGAGTATTTGGTATGGTCCAACCATCATTTTTTAATTTATTCTTTACTCTATTCTTTATATTCATCATTTGGAACATGGTGGGGGGAAATGGCCAAAGCCATCAAAGTAAACTTTCCCTATCTAGTACCATCAAGGGCAAACCCTACATGACCAAGATCAAGTAATGAGTACCCTCCAAATCCTCTTAAGGGAGATAATATCCATCTAGGAGGATGGGAAGGGGTTGAGAAGGCCGAATGACCCTTAGAACTATGGTGGTTACAGTTGTGAGATATAACATGACCCCATCACTCTTGTTCTCTATGTTGATATTCATGTGAAGGATCCTTAGGTGACACTCAACTAACTACAAAAATATCATAATCCTAATTCTCTAACTATGTTTGAAGGTGCATGACCTCTATCTCCACATTTTTTTTCTTGAACTCGATCTAAATTATAAAATTAGGAAATACAAATATTCTTTTATAAGTATAAAAATCTTTGCATAAGCTTTCTTTATTAAAAGTAGTATCATTATTATCTTTGTAAAGATCGAAAAGGATTTAAATAAAAAATATGTTACATATTTATTGGTATTTATTGAGGAGGTTGGTTATATCTCCAAGAAGTATGATGTTTGAAGTGAACACTTTAGTCCTAAAGGGTTGGGAAAATGAGTGAATATGATTGAAATAATCTTAAGTTCTAACAAAAAAGCCAAAAAATATGTTTGAGGGACTTAATATGCCAATAATAAAGACACATGGGTGGATGAATTCCAATTTTAAGTAATATAGTTCCCTTTGGGAGGCCTTGGTAAAGTAGAAACTGAGCAAAAATGACATTTTTAGGTTTGATAATGGTAGACTAGACCAATTTAAATCTCTTATTCCAAAAAAAAGGGGCTAGGGATATTCCATCACTTTTTGAGCATCTCCTAGGGGATGTTGGTTAAATAAATACATTTATAACCAAAATAGGGTTGATACCAAATCATATGAGTAGAAATATACTAATGATAGTTGTTTCACCATCTAGGGGAGAAGTAAGACAAATTTTGTGTAACACAACCAATTACAACCATCTGAACTTTAGAAATAGACTCAAAATCTTGAGTATAAAGCCTAAATTTAGACTTGCGGTGATCCTAAGGGATCCAATATATAGTAAACTTATCAAATATATCCCTAAGATATTGTTAGGAAAAATAACACTCACATGTAAGTTGAGTGAACATTGTAATGTGAATAATTATGCAAGAAATAATTCACTAATAGGTATATTAGGTTAGTTGTTAAAATATAATATTTGAGAGTCATATTTTTGTGGGTAACAAAAATATTATGCATATAGGTTTTTTATTATGTGAGATTGATCATAGGGATATGATGATTCATTTGTGGAGATATGATTCTCGCTATTTATAGGAAAGACTTTTCCTATATATATGTAATGCCTGGATGATTTAATTTTGATAATAGAGTAATATATTATGTGTTTAAATATTGTCTAAGCATTTATATTTATGTTGGTTTATATGAGATAATTATATGGATTAGATATTATAAAATCTATCAGTGGTATCAAAGCAATATGAGATTTTAAGCATGATAAGGGATAAATCCACTAATTGCTATAGTTTCCCCAACTAATAAAATCCATTTCTAATCTTTTATTCTTTAGGTAGTTTTAGAGAGCAGTACTTTATGTTAATCATAAAAGTGGGATATTAAAAATAAAAAGGATATTATGAAGAATATTAACATTGTCCACCTACGTAAATGTTTTTAGATTAGGAGGAATAAGATCAAAGTGTAGTTTGTATTGTTCTCTCTTTATACGTAGTTTTATAAGCTCTTCCCAGACATTATATTCTATGTGAAAGACACACTAAGGATTTTTGGGATGCATTCAAGTATTATAAGGGAGATAATATAATAATTGTTATAATATTATTTTTTAGTGTATAGATTTGTATGAATATCTAGTTTGGAAAAGTGTTGACATCATTATCAAGAATAATTTCCATCTTTGTGTGTATGAAGGAGACTACCACAATGATTTCCATAGAGATAAAAATATTATCTTATTTATTCATGTCATATCATAAGAAACAAAATGGATTTAATTTGTTAAGGTGATTAAAGACTACAAGGGAAGGTATAATGAGATCTACATCAAGTGTGCCTTCAACAAACTCTCCTTGTCTATCTGTGCATTACTTGCTTAGATCGAAAAATGCACTAGATCTCCCTGCTAGTTTAATACAAAGGAAAAATGTGGAGAATAGATTTATATATCAAAGAAAGAAGAAATAATTTATGGGTGACTCAATAAATTTGAGTTCTTGTCAAGTTATTGTAGCATCAGTTTTGAGTGTGTAGCTTGGTGTCTAGTTCTATGTGATATTGTGTAGATCTACATGATAGTGGTAAATATTTATTCATCAAAATTTATTTTTGTATGAATCCCATTAAATATCAATGCACCCATATAATATATTATACATTGGTATAACAAAGTTATATTTAAGTATATAGGTGTTTTATTTCATTATGAAAGTGTATTTATTTGTAGTTTTATTACAACTAATCAAACTTGTGTTAATATGTGTCTCAATATTTTAGTGTTTTATATTATGTTACTGTCATTTAAATTAGTTTATTAAAATTGTATAGTGAGTCACTTTGTTTTTATAATGATTCATTATGGTGGTTATTTATTTAAGAGTATCAAAAGTTTATAAATTAGAGTTTTAAATATCGAATCATTTTATAAATTAATTATTCAAGTAGATATGGTCCCATTTTGTCAAAACAAAAATATTCAAGTGTTAAAATTAAGAGTCAATGTTAATTAAATGTGTTGAATGTGTCAAAAAAAAAATTTCATCCTATGTATGGATGCATTTTTGGGTGATCCCAACGTCAAAATTAGAAAGACCACCAATTTTGATGGGGGATATTATTTGTTAAAATTGATATGCAAATGAAATTCAAATTGAAATTTGTTGACTAAGCGATGAAATGAAGAATGTTGGAGGAATTTGAGGAAGGTGGATTTATACACATCTCATTATCCACTAACAATGGGTGCACTTCTACTTTAGTTTTGAATATGTTTTTCAATACTTGTTTGTATGTTTGAAAAATAAGTGGTCAATTTCATGTTTTCCAACATAGTGTACTTCATAAAAAAGTGTAATGGAGATGCAAGAGTAAAATTTGGATAGATGGTTCCTATTTGTAGTTCCCACACTGTATAGGTTGGTGATGTTCCCTTAGTGAATGTTTGATAGCATATGGTTCATGTTCATAGTTACCACACTAAATTTAGTTGATGGTATTACCAATAGTGAATGGTTAATGAGAGGTTAATGATATTCCTTCTATACCTTCATCAAGTCATGTAAAAAACAAATTACCATGTAAGTAATAGGGGGAATGTTAGGAAAAATATCACTCACATGTAATTTGAGTGAACATTGTAATGTGAATAATTACCTATGTAATAATTCACTGATAGGTATATCTAGTTAGTTGTTAACATACAATATTTGAGAGTCATATTATTATGTGTAACAACAATACTAAACATATAGATTTATTATCATTTTATATTGATCATATGTATATGATGAGTCATTTGTGGAGATATGATTCTCCTTGTTTATAGGAAAGACTTTTCCTCTATATGTAATGCCTGAATGATTTGATTTTGAGAATAGAGTAATATATTGTGTGTTCAAATATTTTTTGAGTATTTATATTTATGTTGGTTTGTATGAGATAAATAAATGTATTAGAACTTATAAAATATATCATTGGTATCATATCAATCTGAGATCATGAGCATGATAAGCGTTATATCCACTTATTTATATGGTTTCTCCAACTTATAAATCTATTTCTAATCTTTTATTCTTTAGGTAGTTTCAAAGAGTAGTGTTTTGTGTTAATCATAGAAGTACCATCTTGAAAATCAGAGGATAATATGAATAAAAATATATTTTTACACATAATTAAAGGTGTTTATATCAGGGTAGGAATAAAATCAAAGTGTAGTCCATACAATTCTCACTATATAGATTTTTGTCAATTCTACCTAGGTAGTTCATTCTATGTGCAAGATGCATTAAGACTTTTTGGGTTATATTAAATACCATTAAAGGAGCTAATATAATAATTTTTTGTATTATTATTACTCATCATACATCTTTGTGTGAATATTTTGATTGGAAATGTGTTGAAATCTTTATCAAGAACATTTTATAGTTTTATGTGTATAAAGGAGATCGCCAAAAGGATTTTCATGGAATTGATAATACTATCTTCTTTGTTCATGTCATATTCTAATCAACATGGCATAGGTCCTTTGCTTAGGTCAGTAAGGACTATGATAGAATTTACTATGATATCTGCATCAAGTGTGTCATTAACAAACTCTCCTTGTTTGTCTTTTCATTACTTGCTCAAATCCAAGAATGCCTTAGATTTCCCTACTAGTTTAATATAACAAAAAAATGTGGAAGATATATATAAGTCTAAAATAATTAATAAACCATTCATGGGTGACTCAACAAATTCATTTTAATCTTTGACAAGTTATTGTAGCATTAGTGTTGAGAATGCAGCTTCATGTGCAAATCTACATGATAGTGGTAAATATCGATTCATTCAAATTTATTTATATATGCATCCCACTAAATCTCTATGCATATATATGGTCTCTTATAAATTGTTTTACCAAAGCTATATTTAGGTGTTTTATTTCATTGTGAAAGTGTATGCCATTATAGTTTTATTATTATTAATCATATTTATGTTAATAAATTTTTCCATATTTTAGTGTTTTATATTGAGCCAATGTCATTTGAATTAGTTTGGAAATTTTTTATAATGAGTCACTTTGTTGTTATAGTGAGTCATTATATAGGTTTTATATTTAAGAGTATCAAAAGTTTAGCCATCGGGTTTTTAATTAAAAAATCATTTTGTAAATTAATTGTTAAAATATCTATGCTCTCGTATTGTCAAAACAAAATAAGTTGAGTGTTAAAATTAAGAGTCTTTTTTATGTCAATAAAATGTGTTGAATTTGTCAAAGTAAAAAAATCCATCATGTGTATAGACATATTTTATAGAAACCCTAATGTTCAAATTGGAAATAGTACATTAATTTTGAGGGGGGGGGAATTATTTGTTAAAATTGATATGCAAATGAACTTCTAATTCCATTTTAATAATTAAGCATCAAAATGAAGGAGGTTGGATACATTGAAGGAAGGAGGATTTTAACACCTCTCATTAGCCACTAATGATGGGTCCACTTATACATTAGTGGCAAATGTTTTTTTAGTACTTGTTTGTATGTGTGAAAAATAAGTGGTCCATTTCTTATTTTCCCATATAGTGTACTTCATAAAAAAAATGTTATGGAGATGAAAGAGTGAAGGTTGGACATATGGTTCCTTCTCATAGTTCCCACATCGTATAGGTTTATGATGTTTCCTTAGTGAATGGTTGATAGAAGATGATTCATGTTCATAGTTTCCAAACTAAATTTGGTTGATGATGTTCTTGATAGTGAATGGTTGATGAGAGGTTAATGATGCTCTTTTTATAACTTCATCATATCTTGTGAAACATAAATTACCCTTTAAGTACTAAGGGGGGTAATTTTAGGAAAAATATCACTCACACGTAATTTAAGTGAACATTATAATGTGAATAATTACGTAAATAATAATTTGATAATAGGTATATTTGGTTAGTTTTTAAAATACAATATTTGAGATCCATATTGTTATGTATAACAACAAAATAATGCATATAGGTTTGTTATTATTTGAGGTTGATCATAAGGATATGTTGAGTCATTTTTGGAGATATGAATCTCCATGTTTATAAGAATGGATTTTCCTATATATATGTAATACCTAAATGATTTAAATTTGAAAATAGAGTAGTATATTGTGTGTTCAAATATTATCTGAGTATTCTTATTTATGTTGGTTTGTAGAGATAAATCTCTATATCATCTCTTAAAAAATATATCAGTGGAATTAGAGCAATATGAGATCTTGAGCATGATATAGGTTAGATACATTTATTTCTATGGTTATCCCAACTGATGAAAGTTATTTCTAATCTTTTATGCTTTATGTAGTTTTAAATAGTAGTGTTTTGGGTAAACCATAGAAGTGGCATCTTGAAAATAAAAGGATAGTAGGAATAATAATAACATTTTCCACTAAATTAAAGGTGTTCACATCAAGAGGAAGAATGAGATCAACTTTAGTTTGTATAGTTCTCTCTATACATAGTTTTATCAGTTATGCCCAGATAGTGCATTTTATGTGCAAGATACACTAAGACTCTATGGGGTGAATGTAAGACCATTGAAGGAGTTAAAATAATCAATTATTTTAGTATTATTAATCAATTTATATCTTTATATGAATATATATCTTGGAAAAATGTTCACATCATTAGCAAGAATAGTTTCTAACTTTGTTTGTATGAAGGAGATTACTAAAAGGATTACAACATAGTTAATAGTACTTTTTTATTTATCCATGTCATATATTAAGAAACATGATGGAGGTAATTTTATAAGGTTATTAAATACAATGATGTAAGTTACTATGAATATCTATGTCAAGTGTGTCATTAACAAACTCTCTTTGTCTGTTTATGCATTACTTCGTCAAATCCAAGAATGTATTAGATCTACATACTATTTTAATATAATATAAAAATGTGGAAGATAGATATAGATATTAGAGAAGGAAAAAATCATTGGTGGGTGGCTCAATTTTTTTTTTGATTCTTTGGTAAGTTATTGTAGCATTAGTGTTGAGAATGTAGTCTCGTGTGTAGTTTTATGTAATAGTGTGAAGATTTACATGATAGTGGTAAATATCAATTCATACAAATTTATTTTTATAATTAGCTAAGTAAATATCCATGTAGACATAAATTATCTTCTACATCACTCTCAAAATGTTATATTTAAGTATATAGTTGTTTTATTTCATTGTGAAAGTGTATGTCCTTGTAGTTTTATTATTATTGATCACATTTGCATCAATAGGTGTCTCGATCCTTTAGTTTTTTATATTAAGTTAATGCCATTTGAATTAGATTGGTAAAATTATATATTAAGTCACTTTGTTTATATAGTGATTTATTATATAGGATTTATATTTAAGAGTATCAAAATATTAGCCATTAAGTTTTTAATTATCAAATCATTATGTAAATTAATTTCTCAAATATCTATGGTCTTGTATTGTCAAAAAAATGAGTTGAGTGCTAAAATTAAATTCATTTTATGTTAATAAAATGTGTTGAATTGGAACTAAGATTTAACCTATGAATTATGAGTAGTCAAGCAATATTTTTTTTGAATTCAAGTGACAGATAAGAAAATGGGAATCTGTAGATAGAGGATGATCTATCTGATGTTACACCCACATATCCTATAGGAATTGAGGAGTCACTGGAAAAAGTCTCATGTGCATAATAAATAATTCCAAAGAAAGCACACCTAGAATATGGGCCCTCATTTGGAAAGTAAAAGGAGTAATAACTAGGTAAAAATCAATTTTGTGGGCAGATAGAGTACTATGAAAATGAACTTTGAGTCACAAGGAGGAAGATTTATCCCTTGTCCCCACACATGAAAACAAAGAGGTATGTCCCATCATCCCTTATACTATCATTAAAAAGGTGGATTCCATGATTTTGAACTCTCTCTTGGATAAATATAGTAGAATCAAATAAACATAGACACCTTTACAAAGTGAGGCAACCAAAAGTGGAGACTGAAAGGCCAGGTCAACATCACATCCATGGAAAAAAAATTGTCAGCTTCACAAACCAAGAATATTGCTTTAGAATCCTAACAAGAGGTCTATGGTTTATGGGTAATAAAATATGTTCCTTGAAAAGTGGATAGTTGGAACAAGCCTAAGCAACACTGTGATGGAAGATATACCAATGTGGGTTAATCTCTTAGAGCTTCATTTGGAATTTTGGGTACCAAAATTCATCATGGGTGTTACTAAAGCACTTGGACACCTCATTTAAATTTAACTAATTACCACATATATATTAATTTTGATCATGGATAGATTCTATGTGTTCATCTTGAATGACAAAACCCTTTTAAATTCAATCAAGATTATTAAAGTACAATTTTTGGAATCATAACATTGCCTATGAAAGAGATTTTGTAGAACTTGTAACATCTTAATCCATTATAATAAATATATTTAGGTTTTGAAAGTGCCTCCCAATCCACCACCCCTTAATGGGTTATAAAATCCATTAAACCCTCTTAATCCAAGAATATGGACTACTTGATCCCCCAACTAGAACCCCCTATCCCACCCTCCCTAGTTATGAACAAATTGGGAGTTGAAACTGATTGATTTCCACCATAGAAACCTCCCCTTTCCAAAGATCTCTTATCTTACCCCTATGATGGATTCCACCCTTATTTTACCCAATCAGGCTTTAGCTAACTGTCCCAAGGCCCTATGTATCCCTTAAAGTTTGACTAAGAAACTTGTTAAATCTAATTTTATTTCATGTATGCCTTATTCCCAACAATAGACCCAAAGGATAGACATGGTTTCTCAAGGGTAAGGGATTCGATCATTTTCCAATAAGACCATGGAAAATTAAAAAGGTAAATCAATAGTACATAATTCTCATAAGCTCATGGACTTAGCCAACCCATCTACAAATCCTTTCATCCCACAAAGTTTAGTGGAGATATTAGTTAGTATTAACACCACTAAGGAAATCTCTCCCACCCCATCATTGCTTCCTGGGTCACCTGATACCCAATGAGAGGACTTAAATTTATAACCACTCTCACCATAACAAGGTAAATTTTCTTCTTCTAAAAATAACATCGATAAGAAGAAAGGTAAATGAGATGGCCAATGGTCACAAGTCCCTCCCAAGAAGGCTAAGATGAAATTAGAAGTGGAATATGATAAAAAAAACCCAAGTAATGTTGAACAACATGAGATCCATAATTAAATAGATAGATAAGGAAATGTAAAAGGCTACCCAAAGAAACCTCAAATAAAACCCTAACTCTAGAAAATGAAGATTATCTCCTTGAATATTAGGGGGTTGAACAACCCCAAATAACAAAGGCTGGTAAGGAACCTTATCTTAAAATGAAAACCCAACATTTTAATTCTCCAAGAAATGAACATGTCTGAAGATAAAATTTTGAACAACATTAATAATATTTGGAATAAAGCCAAAAGTATCAACATCAATTCTAAAGGCTTCATGGGGTAACTCTTAGTTTTTTATAATCCTCAAGATCAAGAATGATCATTGTTATATAAATCCCAAAAGCACATTGTTATTCTCTTCAAGGAGGATTGAAATAAAGAGGAATGGATCCTATCTATCATTTATTCCCCCAACTCCAAGAAAGATATGAAGAAGTTGTGGAACAATTTGGAAGAATTTAAGAAAAATAGTGAAGACTAAAAGTGGATTATGGTGGGAGACTTAAAATATACCCAATCTCCCATGGAATAAAAAGGGGGTATTCATGTTTAAAATTAAAATATGGAAAATCTTAATGAATTCATATCAAAATTATGTCTCTTGAATGTGGCCCTAAAAGGTAACTTGTACACCTAGTCTAATAGAAAGATTGGCAAAAACTTCATCCAAGTCAAAATAGATAGATTCTTTATTTCTATGAATTGGGATATTTAACACAATAAAATCCTCACATCCCTTCCCAAGATAGGATTGTATCAAATCCCATTGTTCTTCATGGGGATAATGTATCAAATATTAAAGACATCCCATTTAGGTTTGAAAAAATGTGGATCTCCCATTTGAAATTGAATGAGTCAATCTAAGAATGGTGGAAATAACTAGCCTTAGGATTTTATATGTATATCCTTTTCATGAAACTCAAAAAAATTAAAAATAATCTACAAATTTAGAATAAATAAGTGTTTGGGAACATCTTTCTTCAAAAGAACAAGATCAAGGAAAACTTAAGGAAGATTGAGGAGGAAGTTGTTTTATCAGGTTTGAGTATCCTCCTCTAGGAAAAGGAAAATAAATTGATAATATCTTACCACAATATGAAAGATAAATAAGAAACCTATTGGAATTATAAATTGATAAAAATATGGCTTAATGAGGGTGACATGAACACTAAGTTTATCCATCAGACAACTTCAAGAAACCATAACAAAACTAGAATCTATTAGGTGTTTGGAGAATATGAGGTGATATATAAAGAGGAAAAGGAAAAGGAAAAGGAACTATAAATAATAATTTTTTATAGATATCCTTGTCTTTTTCCCTCCTTAGGATGTGGAGCTATAAGCTCAAGTCTTGGACCTCCTCCCATGAGTCATTTCCCAAGCTAACAATTTGAACATCATCACCCCTCCTTCCATAGAGAATCAGATCAATCATATTTGTGATGGAAAGGTATGAAGCCCCAAAATAAATGGTTTTCCACCCCTCTTCTTCCAATAATATTGGGACATAATCTAGAAAGACGTACACTCAATGATCTCTGATTTTTTCAAAGCAAGGCACTATCTTTTAAGAATTTAATAACACTTTCTTGGTTTTTATCCCTAAGAAAATGGGATCAAATCAAATGAAGGAATATAAACCAATCAATATTTGTACCACCTTTAATAAGATATGCACCAAGTCTCTATATTGGAAATTCTAATTAATCCTAGATAAGATTATTACATAGCAATAAGGAGCTTTCATATTCAATAGATAGATCACTAAAAAATATAATTATATCCCATGTGACTATTCACTCAGTCTTTAATTCATCAAGGCAAGGAATGTTCATCAAACTTGACATGAACAAAACATATGAAAGGGTGTCCTAGAGTTTCCTTGATAAGGTTTTAGCTAAATTCAGCTTTAATCAGGAGGTTATACAACTCATCTCCACTTGCATCTAATCTCATATGTACTCAATCATCATAAATGGGGTCCTAAAAGGCTTCTTTCCAGCTAGAAGAGGTATTTGACAAGGAGACTTGTTATCTCCATACCTATTCATAAATATGGAAAAACATCAAGTAGAATTATTGAAGAATCTATATTGATATGCATCATAAAGGAAACAAGTATGGCTCTTAACACCACCTTGGTCACACATCGATAAATTTTTGATGAAACTTTGATGATGGGAAAAGCTTTATCTATTTAAATAGACTATTTTAGGAAAATTCTCAAAACCTAAAAGGACATCTCTATTCAATGTGTTAACTTTCAAAAAATCACCCTTTTTTTCATCAACATTCCTAAAAAACTATAGAAGAAAATATCTAAAGTATTGGGATATTTAATAAGGAACCTTATGTATACTTACTTGGGCCTTCCCCTATTCATTAGTAAGATGAAAACTAAGTACTAGAATCTCCTAATCAAAATAATATGTAAAAGGTTGGCTATATGGAAAGAAAAATTATTATCCCAAGCAGGGAATCTCCAACTTCTTAAAAGTTCACTCCAGAGCATACATGGGTACTTCATGTCCCTCTTTGTTATTCCTAGTAAAATTGTTGACCAACTAGAACAAATTAAAAAAATATTCATGTGGATGGGAGTTGAAGATAATGTTAAATTTCCTCTCTTCACTTGGTAAAAAGCATGTCTTCCCAAAATAAAAGGTGGTATTGGCCTAAGAAAAGTGAAGTAGATGAATTGATCCCTCCTAGAAAAAAAATGGTGGAAGGTGATAAAAGAAGACAATAATTGGACATGAATCATAAGATCAAAATACTTGGGTTTGAGGGAAGGCACTGGCAACTTTTTTTAAGAAGGGCCTATCAATGGTTTAGCTTTTTGGAAATATCTCTACAAATGCAATGATATTTTAAAGAAAGGAAGCAAGTGGAATGTGGGAATAAGTGACAAAGTTGATTTTTGGGATAATCGTTGGTTAAACCAGCTTCCCCTAGAATTCCATCTATTTACAATTTAAGATAGAAATTGGTTCTAAGGTAAATGACAAATAGGAAGAGGAGAATGCTATGGAAAAAACAAAAACTCTCCACAAGGAAGTGAATCAATCCTCAATATTCCCACCTACTACTTGATATTAACTTGAAACTCTAGCTTTTTCACATCAATTTTTTCCCTAAAGAAGATGCCATTATTTTAAAATTGGAACCAAGTGGGTAATACTTGGTGAAATCAAGCTATCTGGTTAATCTAGATAATGTGGAATTGACTCAATATTGACCAATTTTATGGATTAATAACCTTACTCCCAAGGTCAAAATATTACTCTAGATGGCATCCTAAAATAAAATTCTTATTATAGATAATCTAATTAGAAGGGGAGTCCATATTCCAAATAGGTGTGTTTTATACAGAGAAGAGGTTGAGTCATGTTAAAATTTATTCCTCTTTTATCCATTTTCTCATATCATTCTAAACCTCTTCTTGATAAAGTTTAATTTATCCTGGGTTAGTCCCAATTTGTTGTGTGATCTTATAATCTAGTGGATACCCCCTTGGGATTGCCCACCCATATCTTTAATATGAGATATATTTTTTCCCCACATATTTTGAGAATATGTGAAAATAAAAATACTCATACATCTTAGAAAAATTTTTTCCTTATCTCTCTTTCACTTCTTTATAAATGCTATCGACTATCAAGGAGAATTAGTCTGTTGGCAATATGATTGTCATTGATGTCAAAAGGAAGATTATTAGAATTATATATGTCATTAATGTTTAAGGATGAGTATAGAAATTTGAGGATGTGTAAGGAATCCTATCAAAGGTTAAGGATGATTGGAGTGTTTGTGTACATGAGTGAAATTCATCCAGTTCTTCATTTTTTTCATCTAGACATTTTACATCTATGACATGAAAATTTGAATAGGTAGTTTTTTGATGTCATTACTGACACATATGGATGAGTCTAGGGGAGTTGGTCATATGTTTGTGATCACATTAGTCCCTAATTATTATGTGTCATATTTTAAGTCATGAAATGAAGCATGGTAGAAGATATGAGGATGCAAAGTTGGATACTCACAAAGAATTCACTAAGTTTTTACACTTAGCCAAATTTACAAAAGGGTTCAAGAAGATCCAAGTAAGCATGTTGATGAGGTTAACATTCACACACATGAAGGTTTCAAGATAAAATTATCATATGGTTTTATTAATTTATGTTCCTAGTTTCTAGGCACTAAATCTCAAGTCACGTGATGTAGCACGATAAAAGATATTCATGTGCAAAGTTGGGTTCCCAAGCATTTTGATAGTGTTTTCCCACACTTAGCCAAATTTTTAGGTTGTAAGAAAAGATGAGAAGGAATTTTTATGATTTCCTATCTTGGATGTATGAAGGTTTAAGGAGCATATGGATATATGGATGGAATCCCCTATGTGAGAGGACCTAATGTGATAAAATTTAGGTCATGCAACTAACCACAACAAAAGTTATACAAGAACAAAGTTGGCCTTCCAGGCAGTTATAAGCATAACTGGCTCTCTAGAAGAAGAATCTAAGTGAGAAGATTAATGGCATTATATCTCACATGAGCAAAGGTTTCAAGAAGAAATGAGCATATGGGTTTGTTTAATATTATGCCTAGTTTTTATGATCCAAATTTTAGAATAGGTGATTGATCAAGGCAAAAGATATATCTATGCAAAGTTAGCCTTCCAAGCATATTGAGATGGTTCCCATACTTAGTCAAATTTGCACAAGGTAAACTTTGATCAACTTTCAAAGATATAGAGGGAGCATGCTTGCTCCAAGATGTCAAGATGTAACAATATGAGGACAAGTGGTCTATATTTAACATTAGATAGAGGTAAATTTCATGTAATTTTAAATATATAATGGCACATGGGAGCTCAGATCAAAATATCCAACACATGCATTTTAAAGTTGGAACATTAAATATCAAAAGTGTATAAGGATCCAATGAAGTGCATGAACTTGTCAGAACTTGATCTAATAGATGCATTTTAAAGTTGAGAAAATTGAATGAGGACCATTGGATCATGACATGAAACTTAAGATCTATAGTCAATATTTAAAGATATGTTCATCCCAATAATCAAGTGATGGAACATGTAGGTAAGCCATAAAATATGACATAGATAATTAAATTGATTATGATGTTCAATTAAATTTATTTAATAATTCATGTGCATCAAAAATAGAGCCTAGTATGTGTTAAAAATAATAATGAGACCAAGATCACTGTGGTGGAACATGAGTTCAAGACATGATAAACTTATTATTTAAGAAATATGAATTGAGTCCAGAATTGGCATGATGTGTTAGTAAATAAGTGTGAACATAGAGAAGATGCATAACCCTAGATCAAATGCTTATATATATATGTCATCTAGGATACAGTAAAAGTTATTGGAGTTGTTGCTATTGTTGTTGAGTAGAGTCAAATTGAGAGAGAGAGGTAGAGAGCAAGAGATTGATGAAGTGTGTCAAATAGAGAAATATAGAGACATAGAGATAGAGGGACAAAGAAGAAGAGAAGAGAATAGAAGAGAAAGGGAGATGTGTAGAGCATGAGTAGTTATAAACCAAACTTGTAACAGAGAATTGAATTGAATTCATTTATGAATCAAATTTGTAATCTAGAGTTGTAGTTCCATAATATAGATATGATTTATGGGTGCCATTAGATAAGCTAAGTTAGTGCTTAGTCAGGGAGATGGTGCTTCCTTAGAGTCTTAAATCAAGGGATTAATGTTTTCTTAGTGTTGGTGCCCTTAAACATTATAACTAGTGAAGTTATTGATTGTGAGGTTGGATTAGAATAGTAGATTCTAACAACTATTATCATAGTGGTTTTTCCCATATTGGGTTTTCCATGGTATATCTAGTGTTATACACATTTGTTTATATGTCATATCTACATCTAATTTTAATATACATTGAAAGTGTTAAAAAGGATTAAGTTAGTCAATCTACTAATTCACACTTCTCTCAGTAAATAGTTGTGTTCCAACAATTGGTATCAGATCCCTAGTTCCTAAGAATAATCTTAATCAGCTTAGGTCAATCTTGGATGGTGAACACAAATGGTTAGTCAATAAGGCTCTTCCTCAAACAACACATCTCTCTTTGATGGATTAAACTATGCATTTTGGAGAATTATAATGGAAGCATATTTATCTTCATTAGGGTTTGATGTATGGATGTCTATTGTAAATGGATATACAACCCTTGATATAACTCCTATTGATCAAGATACAAAGAAGGCATATGAGAGCAATGCCAAGGCTAAGAATGTTATTCTATGTGGATTGTCTAATTTAGAGTTTGTCAAAGTAATGTATTATCAAAATGCATAAGATATTTGGAATAAATTAAAGATCATCTATGAAGGTGATGGCAAGGTAATGAATACCAAGCTAAAAACATTTAAAGGTAAGTTTGAAAGCCTTAAAATTAATGAATAAGAGAAAATTATAGACTACCTCCTTAGAGTAGATGAAATAAACAATGCAATCAAAGGCCTTAGAGAAGAGGTGAAAGATATAGTCATTATCAAAAAGGTCCTAATATCTCTACCATTAAGGTATGACTCAAAAATCTTTGCAATAGAGGAAGTAAGAGATATAAATAAACTCACTATTGATGAGTTGCATGGAACATTCATAGCTTATGAGATGAGAATGGGAGAAACACATACCTTCAAGAGAGAAATGTACATTCAAAGAATCCAAAATAATAAAGGCATAATCACCTACATCTAGATATAAGGATATTGATGAAGAATCCAACTTTGTTAGAAGATTAAAAAGAGGGTCTAGAAATTACAAAGGTAAGTTACCCTATAAATGCTTTAACTATGGTAAAGTAGGACTTTTTACTGCTAAATGCCCTTATAATAAAAAAGGATAATTTTGAGAAAGAAGAGGATAGTAAATATATGAAACCTCACTATTCTAAGAATAATAACTTATTTAAAAACAAGAAAGGTCTATACACAAAAAAAGATAATGATTCATTGGATGATTGTGATAGTTCTGATGATAACCATGACTATGCCTTTGTGATAGAGGAAAAGTAAGTCATATTCATGACATTAAGATCAAATTTTATGGATCAAGAATAAGTTACATACTTAGACTAATAAGAATAAGGAGTAGTGGATTTTGAGTGTGAACTCATCTATGCTCTAGATGAAATTGACAAGCTGAGAAAGGAGAATTCAAAATAGAAGACGCTTATATAAAAGGAGATTGAAAAAATGTCTAAAAGTCTTGAAAAATATAATTAGATGGTGGTTAGCCTAAAGACACAAGTTGAAGAGGCCAAAAGAATAGAATATGTAGTAAAACTTGAACTATAATCTAAATCTGATGAGTGTATGAAGTTAGAAGCAAAAATAGTGGCTTTGAGAAAAGAACTTGTTAAAGCTAGAATAAATAGATAGAAGTCTAAAGTTGATAGGAGGATTAGACATTATTGATGAACTGATCAAATCTCAAAAGCCTTCAAAATAGAGATCTGTTCTTGGTTATGAAAAATGAAAAAAATCCAAAACTAGTACATCTGATAACCTATATGACAACTTCAAATCAGAAGGAGAATCAGGAGCAAACAAAGAGAAAGCTTGAAAGAATACAAAGACAGACAAAAACACTACTGATGTAAAGAAAGATGAAGGAGAAAATAATCTTGAAGAAAGGAATAAGAGTAATGAGAAAATATTTGGAAACTCAAGGAAGATGTAGAACATAAAGATAGTTGATGCAGATGATTACACAAGAGTGAGAGACTTAAAAAAGCTAGAATTTACAAGATCTCATCTTGCACAAAGAAATGCTATGACCAAGTGTTCCTCATCTTTATATGGTTATTGTTATACTTATAATAAATTTAGTCATAGGGATATTGAATGTAGGGTTATACATAAAATGAGAACAAACTTTGTAAGTATAAATTCATTTTCTCCCTTGTTAGATACAAATGAAATATGTTATAATTGCAATAATTTTGGTCACATAGCTAAACAATGTAGGATAAAATTTTTAAGACCAAAGATACAAAATAATATCATGCCTCTAGTGTGAATAAAGTTTCAAAATTCTCTAAAAAGGGAAAAATAATCTAAATAAGAAACCCAAGGATGTGTGGAAAGTGAAAGATCAATCTATGATTTATTAACTTACACTCCATGCTAAGGAGCAAAATTTATGGGTAATAGATAGTGGTTTCTCAAAACACATGACTGGTGAAAAGAGTAAGTTTATTAAATTGAGAAAATGTAAGGAAGGATCTATCATCTTGGGAGACAACACTATAGTAAAAATCTGAGGTAAAAGAACCTTGAACATAGATGGAAAATTATCTACACATGATGTCCTTTATGTTTAAGGTCTGAAACATAATTTTCTAAGTGTTAGCTAAATGTGTGATAATGGATATAAAGTCACATTTGATTTATAAGGATACAAGATAAGGAGATCTATAAGAATATTTATAGAAGGGAAAATAACTAAAAGCAATATCTATAATCTTAGTGAAGTGAATGGCAATAACTACCTAATAGGACATATTGATGAGAATTGGTTATGGCATAAAAGAATGGGCCATGTCAATTTTGACAACTTGGTAAAGGTGATCTCAAATAAGTGCATTAGACACATGCCTAAGATAACCAAAACTATAGACACTACTTACAAGGAGTGTCAACAAGGCAAGCAGACAAGGGACAAATTTCAAACAAAGGAGTATGCAACTATAAATCCTCTATAATTAGTTCATACTGATCTTTGTGGTCCTACTAAGACAAGAGGATATAAATGAGAGAGATACTTCATGTTATTTGTAGATGATTAGTCAAGAATGACATGTGTAACCTTGTTGAAGGATAAGTCTAAGGAATGTGAAAGATTCAATATATTTAGAGCCATGGTAGAGAATGAGATTGGATGAAAAATCAAATTCTTAAGATCTGATAAAGGTGGAAAATTCACCTCAAATGAGTTCATAGAGTACTATGAGAAGTATGGAATCAAAAGGCATTACTCTATAGTAAGGAATCTATAATAAAATGGAGTTATTAAAAGAAAGAACATGACAGTCAAGGAGATGACCATAACAATGTTAAAAGAGGCCAAGTTACCTTATGGATATTAAAGAGAAGTAATCCAAAAAATAGTATATATCTTAGATAAAGTTCAACTGAGGGTAAATAATGACAAAACTCCTTATGAACTATGGTATGGAAAACCTACATTTGTTAAGTATTTTAGAGTGTTTGGTATCAAATGCTACATTATGAGAAAAGAGGACAAATTGGGAAGCTTTGAATCAAGATGTGATGAAGGAATATTTCTTGGTTATTCCACCCAAAACAAATCCTACATATGTTACAATAAGCCCATAAAGGCTACACAAAATTATAGAGAGCATCAATGCCAAGGTTGAAGAAGTCTTGAAACATGTTAAACCTAATAAATACATCTATTAATAAGATTTAGAGTCTAAAGAGGATATAAATCTTGAAGAACCTAAGGAAGTAAATGAAAATCCACCTACAAGATTTTTTTAAAAGGATCATCCTATAGAGTAGATCATTGGTAATAAGAATAAAGGACTTTAGACAAGGAGAAGAGTTATAATGAGCAAGAAGCAAGTAAGTTTTTCTCTAATGTCTGAAATTGAGCCTAAAATCTATGTTGAATCCAACAAGGATGAGAATTGACAAAAATCCATGGAAGAAGAACTAATCCAAATTGAAAAGAACAAAACTTGGGAATTAGTTCCAAGAACTTCAAACAAGAATGTAATAGGTACAAAATGGGTATTTAGAAATAAGCTCAATGAGGATGGAACTATTATAAGGAATAAGGCCAAATTGGTGTGTAAGGGATATGCATAAGTTGAAGGCATATATTTTGATGAAACACTTGCTCCAGTTACTAGATTGGAGCCATAAGAATGTTTCTAGCATTCTCTATTTAAAATAAGTTCAATGTCTATCAAATGGATGTTAAGTCTACTTTATTGAATGGGAACCTAGAAGAGGAATTCTACATAGAAAAACCTAAAGTTTTTTATCTATCAGAGGAAGAAGATTATGTGTGCAAACTGCAGAAAGCTCTGTATGGTCTAAAATAGACACCTAGAGCATGGTGTTCAAGACTATACTAGTACCTTCAAAGATAAAGTTTTAATAAAGGATGTACAAATATCAATATATATTTCAAATCAAAAGGTGAGCTTATGTTAATTATTGTTGTATATGTATATGACATCATTTTTGGTGGTAGCAATAACATAATGTGTAAATAAGTTGCCACTAAAATGCAAAATGAGTTTGAGATGTCTATGCTTGGAGAACTTTCTTTCTTCCTTGGTTTACAGATAGCACAAATAGATGAATGGATATTTATATCTCAAACCAAATATGCTAAGGGAATGTTTAAGAAGTTTATAATGGAATAAATCAAGCCAGTAGGTACTCCCCATGATTACTAGTTGTAAATTGAGAAAAGAGGATGAGTCCCTTGATTCAAATCAGACTTTGTATAAATCAATGATAGGTAGCTTGTTATACCTAAATACATCAAGACCTAATATCATGTAAGTAGTGTGCATGTTTTTAATATTTCAAGATACTCCTAAAGAGTCACATGTCAATGTAGTGAAAAGAATCTATATATATATTAAGAGCACAATTGACTATGCTCTATGGTACCCCAAATATGAATATTTCACTTTGACATCATATATAGATTAATATTGGGTAGGAAGTGTGGATGATAGAAGAATAACTAGTGGTGGCACATTTTTTCTAAGAAACAAACTTGTTTCATGGTTGAGAAAAAATCAAGAGCCAATTACTCTTTTCACAATAGAAGCAGAGTATGTGGTAGTAGTGGCATGTTACACTCAAGTCTTGTGGTTGAAGCAAACAATCAAAGACATCAAAGTAGAGTACACATCACCTATCTCTATTATTTGTGATAATTCAATTGCTATCATTATCTTAAAAAATCTAATGATACATTCAAGAAACAAACACATAGCAATCAAGTATCACTTCTTGAGAGGAAAGGTTGTAGATCAAGAGGTCACAATGGAGTATGTGCCAAGTTAGGATCAAGTTACAAACATAATCACCAAACCTATTCCCAAGGAATAATTTGAGTATATAAGATATAAATTGGGAGTGGTGGCTCCTACATCAAATCACTAGATCCTCATGATAGGACATGAGTCTAGGGGGAGAATCATTTAATCTTTATTAATACCTGGAAGAAGAGAGAAAAGGCAAATTAGGTATGCATATTTTTTGTGAACTTATAATGAGTTTATGGTTGTATATTCTTGGAAAAACTCCTTTATTTGATAAAGGGGGAGAAAAATTTGAACAAACAATGAGAAAGAGTCCCTTCTCCATTGATGTCAAAGGGGGCGAAAAAGTGCAAATGCTCTCTGAAAATGTTTATCAAAGAAGAATCAGAGCATGTGTCCAATTTGTGTGGAAAATGTACCATTACCAAAGGGGGAGCAAGTTTGGTATGAATAATTTAAATTCAAGTTTGTTAGAAGCCAATGCAAGCAATGTTAGAGAAAGAGAAGAGTATTTGAAAATCAGAGCATCTAGTTTTCCATCAAATGACAAAGGGGGAGATTATTGGCAATATGATTATCATTGATGTCAAAAGGAAGATTATTGGCATTATGAATGACATTAATGTTCAAGGCTGAGTATGGTGAT
This sequence comes from Torreya grandis, assembly GCA_037957365.1. Classification (NCBI taxonomy): domain Eukaryota; kingdom Viridiplantae; phylum Streptophyta; class Pinopsida; order Cupressales; family Taxaceae; genus Torreya; species Torreya grandis. The sequence goes on from JARHVA010002349.1 coordinate 2,303,591, forward strand.
TTGAGGATGTACAAAGGATCTTATCATAACTTAAGGATGATTAAAGTGCTTTTGTGTAAGATTGGAATTCATCTAATTCTTCATTTTGTTCATCTAAACATTTTGGGTCTATGATAGGAAAATATGAATAGGTAATTTTTTGATGTCACCATTACCATGTATGTATGAGTCTGAGGGAGTTGGTCATATGGTTTTGATCACATTATTACCTAGTTATTATGCACCAAATTTTAAGTCATGTGATGAAGTGTGGTAGAAGATATGAGGATGCAAAGTTGGCTACTCAGAAAAAATCACTAAGTTTCTATACTTAGCCATATTTTCAAAAGGGTTCAATCAGAGCCAACTAAACATGCTGATGAGGTTAGAATTCACACATGTGGATGTTTTAGGATAAAATTATCATATGGGTTTATTCATTTTTGTTCTTAGTTTCTATGTGCTAAATCTCAGGTCACAAGATATAGTACAACAAAAGATATGCATGTGTAAATTTGGGCTCCCAAGAATTTTGACAATGTTTTCCCACACTTAGCCAAATTTTTAGGTTGTAAGAAAAGATGAGAAGGCATTTTGATGATGTAATATATTATACATATGAAGGTTTCAGAAGAAAATGGATATATGGATGGAATCCCCTATGTGCTAGGATCTTATGCATTAAAATTCAACTCATGTGACTAAGCACAACAAAAGTTATGCAATAAACAAGTTGGCCTTCTTAATAGTTATAGGACTAGTTGGCGTTCAGAGGTGGTAGAAGAAACTGAGTGAGAAGGTTAATGGTATTATATCTTGAATGAGTGAAGGTTTTAGGAAGAAATGAGTATATAGGTTTATTTAGTATTATGCCTAATTTATATGATCCAAATTTTAGAACAGGCAGTTGATCGAGGCAAAAGATATATATGTGCAAAGTTGTCCTTCTAGGCATATTGAGATGGTTCCCATACTTAGTCAAATTTGCACAAGGTAAAGTTTGAGAAACTCTTAAAGAGATAGATGGATTATTTTTGCTCCAAGATGTCAAGATACAATGGTTGATGTTTAACGTTAGATAGAGGTAAAGTTCATGCAACTTTAAATATCTAATGGCATATAGGAGCTCGAATAAAAAGATCTAATGGATGTATTTTAAAGTTGGAAAATTAAATCTTGGAAGCATACAAGGATCCAACAGAGTGTGTGAGCTTGTCATAACTTGATCTAATAAATCATTTTAAATTTGAGAAAATTGAATGAAGATCATTAGATTATAGTGTAAAACTTAAGATCTATGGTAAATATTTAAATATATGGTCATCCCAATGATCAAGTGGTGGAACATGAAGGTAAGCTATAAAATATGACATAGAAAATGAAATTTATTATGTTGATCAATAAAATTTATGTAATAATGCATGTGCATCAAAACTAGAACCCAAAATATGCTAAAAATAGTAATGAGACCAAGAATTATTATGGTGGAACATGAGTTCAAGATTCAGGAAACATGTTGTTTAATAAATATGAATTAAGTCAAAAACTGGTGTGATGTGTTAGTAAATAAGTGTGAGCATAAAGAAGATACAAAACCCTAGATCATCAAATGATTATATACATATGTCATCTAGGATACAATAAAAGTTGTTGGAGATGTTACTATTGCTATTGAGCAGAGTTAAATTGAGAGAGAGAGGCATAGAGTAATAGAATGACGAAGTATGTCAAATAAAGAAATATAAAGACATAGAGATAGAGGGGTAAAGAGGAAGAGAAGATAGAAATGTGTAAAGCATTAGAAGTTATAGATAAAAAATGTAATAGAGAATTGAATTAGATTCATTTATGAATCAAATTTGTAATTTAGAGTTGTAGCTCCATAATATAGATCTGATTGGTGGGTGCCATCAAATAAGCAGAGTTGATGCTTAGTTAGGGAGTTTGTACTTCCTTAGAGTATATGCTCTTAAATCAGGGGATTGGTGTCTCCTTAGCGTTGATGCCCTTAAACATTATAACTAGTGAAGTTATTGATTATGAGGCCGGATTAGAATAGTATATTCTATTAGCTATTCTCATGGTGATTTTTCCCATATTAGGTTTTCCACGGTATATCTAGTGTTATGCATATTTATGTGTATGTGATCTTTACATCTATTTTTAATCTACATTAAAAGTATTAAAAATTAATAATCTAGTAAATCTAATAATTCATCCCCCTCTCAGTAGATAGTTATATTCCAACATGGTCCATGTTATCCTCTAACTTTAAGGATTACCTACCTTGACACCTTTCACCTATTCCTAATAATTGGGACACTCAGGTTCTAATTCAACCATAGAAATAAAAGGTGGATAGGTCTCTAGTCAAATGGATTAGTCTACCAATTTATTCACACAAGTTGAATTTTGATGGTGTGGCCAAAGGTAACCCAAGTTTGGCTAGGGGCATCATAAGGTATGCCTAAGGTAACCTTCTAGTTTCCTATGTAAGTGCATTAGGGTTCAAAATCAACCATGTGGCTGAAGCCTCAACATATTTCTATGGAATCAAATTGGTAATCAATTTGGGTATTGATCTTCTCCAAATTGAAGGAGAGTCCCATAACATCATTAATTATTTAAAGGGAAAATTTGTACCTTCTTGGACCATCTCAAAAGTAATGGAGGACATGAAGAGTATTCTTTGCAATTTTAAAGGTTATATTATCTCCCATGTTTATAGAGAGGGAAATAATAGGGTGGATAAAATGGTGAAAATAGGGTTATGGAATGATTCAAACATTGGTTGAGCAAGGTTGATTTTCTAATTGAATTATTATCAATAATCCAAAAAGCTAAACCCCTCTCCCATATGTGGGATGATTAAATAATTTCTCTCATGATATATGACATGATTGGAAAATCCCAAAGTAAGGAACACTTCAATAATATCCACATTAAGGATCATGATATAAATCATGTGAAGATACACACCACTTCAAACAATAAATGTCTATATTCAAACAAAAATGGAAACTCTATGTTGGTTAAAATGGTAAAACATTATAGAATTTATAGTGGTGTTAATAGGCAAAAAATGGGAGGAGAAAGAGATAGGATTGAGAAAATATCCTATGCAGGAGTGAAGGATGACCTTGATGTCTGGAGGAAACTTGTTAAATAAGGGCTACAAAATTTCATATAAAGAATATTTAGAGACAATTCAACTATTTATAGGTAATTTTTTGGATCTTGGGATGAACACTTGGTCAAAATGAGGGGTTTAAGCATCACCATCTTAGAATAAATCATTTAAGAAGTGAAAGGTATGTTCTATGATGGTATCAAAGCCTTTAAAGAAAAAAATAGAAAGGAGGAATTAAATAATATTTTTTCCAGTTTGAAAAACCAATCCCTTCATCCTAGAAAGGTTTTCCCTAAGCTAACCTACCTAGGAAGTGGCCCAAAGTTTGTATTTAGATAATGAAGTACATTACCCTTGAGGGAAAACACACCATTATATACTCCCACCACTTCCTCTTGATCAATTAATTTAAGGGCCATAGGATCTACCTTTCTTTATTTTTTCTAAGGTCTCTTGAAGATTCTATGATGTCTTATAAATCCAACCCTTCTTATGAACCCATTCACCAAGGGCTCATCCTACTAATTTTATGAAGATGGGAACCACTATGGGAAAAACACGTAATTGAATCCAAAATGTCCATAGTGGGGGGATTCTTTTGAAGAAGAAATCAAAGAGAGTTTTGATTATGGGAAAGGGAATGATTCCTCAACTCCATGAGGAGAGGTAAATATTGGTAAAATTACCCAGGATAGTACCTTAGAATTTAACATTCAAGTGGTCAAGCCAAATTCAAGTTTTCATCCCCAATTCCCAATGAGAAACAAGTTGTCTAATATGGTGAGGATTTTGGAGAACATTCAGACCAATGTTTCCATGTAACATTTTCTATGTTTTAAGTTAGTGTAAGAAATAAACAATTTAAAAATGATGATTTATTTGGAGGAGGCTGGAATGGGTATTGGTGGAGGGAAGGTGATTAGATTTGAAGAAGTTTTGGAGATTGTCACAACTCCCCCTAACAAAAATAAGGAGAAAGAACATAGAAAGGAGATGAAGAAGGATCAGGTAAAGAGAGTCTAAGACAAAAATGATGAGAGGAACTCAGTCTATAAGAGGAAAAGTGTGGCTGAAGAAACATGGTCCTAGAAAACAAACAAGGGGAAAGGATAAAGAGAAAACAAAGACTAGGAGTAACAAGCTAATTGTTTACTCTGACTTCGAGGAGTCCAACTATTAACTTTTGTGTTTTCCTCCTATGTGTCTTTTAGTGTCTTTTTGTTGGGTTATTAGCTATCTTTTAGTTGAGAATATCTAGTTATTCATGGCTCATGTAGCCACTTCTATGTGTCTATTCCTCTTTATTTTATATGCCTATATATCATGGTATTTTATAAGGTTACAAGACCATATTCCCATTTTGTTAACCTTATCTAATAAAAAAATAAAATGCGTTCATTTTCTCAAAGTCAAAAATCTCATCCTGTGTATGGACACATTTTTAGGTGACCCCAACATCTAAATTCAAAAGAGTACACAAATTTTTAGGTGGGGGGATTATTTGTTAAAATTGATATGAAAATAAACTTATAATTCTAATTTTTTTAGAAAATAGTGACATGAAGTAGGTTTGAGGCATTGGAGGAATAAGGATTTTTATGCGTCTCATTAGCCACTAATGATGGGACCACTTCTACTTAAGTGGTGAATATGTTTTTCAATACTTATTTGTATGTGAAAAAAATAAGTGGTCAATTTCCTATTTTCACACATAGTGTATTTCATTAAGAAAATGTTTTATGGAGATGTAGGAGTGAAGATTCAGTATATGGTTCCTACTTTTAGTTCCCACATTATATATATTGGTGATGTTCCCTTAGTGAATGGTTGTTAGAAGATGGTTTTTACTCATAGTTACCATACTGAACTTGGTTGATGATGTTCCTAATAATGAATAGTCGATGAGAGGTTGATGATGTTCCTTCCATACCTTCATCAAGTCCTATGAAAAATAAATTACCATGTAAGTACTAAGTGGGAATGTTAGGAAAAATATCACTCACATGTAATTTGAGTTATCATTTTAATTTGAATAGTTAGGCAAGTAATAATTAAAAAATAGGTATATTTGCTTAATTTTTGAAATACAATATTTGAGAGTCATATTATTATGTGTAAAAATAATATTATGCATAAAGGTTTGTTAGTTTTATAGAGTGAACATATGGATATGATGAGTCATTTTTGGAGATATGATTCTCCATGTTTATAGGAAAGACTTTTCCTATATATATGCAATGCCCAAATGATTTAATTTTGAGAATAGAGTAATATATTGTGTCTTCAAATATTGTCTAAGTATTTGTCTTTATGTTGGTTTATATGAGATAAATCTTTGTATTAGTTATTATAAAAGATATTAGTGATATTTAATAACCCTATGAAAGAGTCTTAAATATTTAATTATTATAGATTTAGCCAAAGGTTTCTAATTGAGATATATAATAGGAGACTGCCATATGGAGTGAGAAATTATAGAAATGATAGTTTTGAATACATACCATTTCCAATTAAAAAAGATTTTAATAGTCTCCTAATATTTCTAAATGCTCTTAACAACAAAGGTCCCAATAATTTTTATAGTAACTAGAGTGATAAGCAAAGTTTGAACACCCAAATTTCTCCAATCCTATCTACTATAGGGATACCTTAAATAAATGTATTTCCTTAATGACTTTACAAGCTTTTAGTCTTCAATAAATTTGACAATAAACTTATCACATAAGGTTAGGCATTTTTTAGTGATTTTTATCAAGCCAAGACCTCTTAATTCTCCAAGCTGATAACATATGTCCTAGGAAATTCTATGAAATATTTTGTTTCTTTTTGAGTTGGCCCACATAAAATCCATGATAAAATTTTACAAATTCTCATAAGTTTATTTGGAGAGGGGCCCAATTATAATAATAGTACACGAGTGTAGTTACAACTTTGGAGTATATTTTAAATTTTTGAGCCAATGAGAGAGGTTTGGTGATATAATAAGATAATTTATTCTCTATTTTTAGAACCACATAATTTCATAGGTCCACAAGAAAGGATTGAAAATAAAATTAAATACCTAGGAATTTGAAAATTTCATCATGGATACTACACTTCCATTGATAATCTCTATACCATATAGGTAAAGGCCCATAGTTTTGTATAAAACACTTGGTCTTATCCCACTGTATGTTAGACAACATCCTCATTCTCTCAGAGGGTTAGGAAGGATTCATTAGAAAAAAATTCACTTATAATCTAGTTATGAGGAGCGTTATGGAGATAAATGCTTTTGATAAGCCCTCTCGAAGTTAAATATTTGAGTAGCTATTCATATCCTTTAGCTGAAAGGACATAAAGGGAGGGATAAAAATAGAAACATTTTTAGAAAGATAGAAATATGAGAAACAACCCATAGTAATGTCAATTTATAGGAAGGCAAGGAGAGGCATCCTAAAAGAGGGTTTGAGGTAAGATAAGAAACTTGGGATAAAACCCTAAAGCTTGAAGCATCACTAAGATGAAGGACCATTCAATTTGATCACAAGACTTTTAAAAATCAATTGTGATGAATAAATCCTTATGTTTAGATGTGTGATACCATTCCATATATTCCCAAACTAAAAATATGTTGTCCAAAATGTAGCATCCCTAAAAAAACCTAGTCTACCTAGATTTAACAATTAAAGGGAGTAAATATATTATCATGAGGGAAATAAACTTAGCAATATTATTATAAGAGACATTAAAAAGAGTGTTATGTCTCTAGTTTAAAATAGTATTAGGTTCCCTATCCTTTGGGATGAATTTTATTTTGCCTCTATTGATGAGCCACCACAAATAACCTTGTGCAAGAGATTCCAAATAAATTTCATTCTTATTAGGTGTAACAAAATCCAAGAGAAATAGGTAGAATTCATAAGGAAAACCATAAATAATAAGGGATTTGTCTTGGGAGACACACATTACATATTTATTAAGATATCATATAGATAAGGGGTTTTCACAAGCTACCCATTGAATGGGGGAGATATTTCAAGGAAAAATATCAAGGAACTTGTTCAATGCTAATATTTGAGCCTATGAAGATGGGTGAGTTTTGATTTTTTTTTTATTATGTTTCATAAAAGGATGAATGATATTTTGGATATTGGTTAACTTCTCCCAAACATCCATAATATCTTTTATTTTTGTGGAGGAGTTGTGAGACCTCAACGTGTTTAAAAAATCCTTGAAGACCCTATCACTAATCTTAAGTGAGTGGATTAGAGCTTGAATTTGATTTCCATGGGCTTGGTAATGAATGAAAAGTTTGATTTGGTTCCTTAAATAAACCATATAGATTTTAAGAGTCTCATCTTAGGGGTGGGGGGGGGGGTGTTGAAGCACTTAATAAATATGGTTGAGTTCATTCATAATGGCTGAATCCACTTTTTTAATAATGGAAGCCAATTTTTTGCTAAATACATGAATAAATGTGGTAGTGTAGGAAATGATTTATTACCATAAATGAATCCACTCAATTTCACCTAAAGGATAAAGGGAAAGAGTCCATACTCTCTTAATGTGGGAAGTTGCTATAGATTGGAGGTATTCAAATAAAATTGATTGTTATAAATTTTGGTCATAAGGGCAAACTATTCCATAAATAATTTAATAGGTTGATGGTATGAGAGAAGAATATTAAGAATAAAATCCACACGCTGATAAAAAAATTAGAAAAGGAGAACATATTATGGTCTAAAAAAAAGGCTTTGTCAAGTCTCTTATGAAATCATTCCTACCCTTGGTTAAAATGTCACTAGGTGTACTAAGTCATGGGAGATGACTACCTAAAATGGTGATTTTGATAAAAAGGCCAAGTTTATTATAAAGGTAAAACCATGATTCTCATTATCTTTTACACCAATGCATAAATAGGATCTCTCCCTTATCATTGGGTGATTTAATTATATTAAATTCCCCATAAGCAATCTAGTGGGCCATGGGAAGAAAATTTTCCACCCACCTCCAAAGAGTTATCCTTTCAACCACATCATTTGAGGTCAAATATTAATAAGACCAAGGATCCTATCATAAAAATTAGAAACCTTATAAATATCACTATTAGTTAGTTACACACTCAAATATGTCATAAAGAAATCATAAACAGGTGTAATCATAGAGATGTACCACCATTCCAAACATCATGTTCGAACATATATAAGCAATATTGGGCTAGATGACATTTTTTACTATTTAGAGGGAAAAATTATTTTAACTTATTTTAGATAAAAAATATGCATGTCTAATAAATTATAAAAACCATCATATATTATGTACTTATGTTTTGGATTAGTTAAACCATGGAAATTGTAAGAGACCACTTTCATTAGAAACTACCACGGCTCAAGGTTTGCCCCTTTTAGCCTTCTAGCACCACAAAATGGTTACTAAAGAAGGAATACTTAATGCCTTTCACTATAAAATATGTAAGGACATGTCATCTCTAAAGTTAAAAAAACTCATATTATTTTCTACTAGGAGAGGGTCTCCTTGAGTAGCAAAGTGCTTGCCAACATAGAGAAAGAATGTTTTCCCATGATTTTTCATCTCAAAAAAGGTTGTTTGCATTTGTATGTATTTTATATGAAAAGAGAGATTCCTATCATCATGGATTACTATTTTTTAAGAATCACATTTACTACTTAGGAAACACTTATGATATCTAAACTTAGGGTGGGTGGTGGTTTTAGAGCATGTTGGGATATGGGTGATGAGGTAGATGTATTAAAATACACCATGGAATTTTTATTAAAAATATGAGCTTTGAAGAACACATTATGTTGGTTATTTCAATAAACCATAAACTACAAGCCATCATTCATCCATGCTATAGGGAAAGAAGGTTTTAGGGCCACTTTGGGTGGGGGTTCAAGATAGCCATCATAGTAAAATATTTAATCATGTGTCCAAAGACTAGCACTATAAATAGGTATTCAAGAGGTTGATGTACAACACCCTTTACATGAATTATTGAATACCTATTTTATATGTTTATAGTCTCACAAAGGTCTTGTGAGATGTCAACCTCAACACATACACTATTGAGGGTGACTAGTGAAAATGTTAGGATTCAAAATAAACAAACCAACCTAAGGGTTTGACAAATTTTTATAGGAAGATACACTAAGGAATTGATAGGCATAGAAATTTTATCTAGACTAGAGCCTTCTTGGCCTTTTCTAAGGTGAAAAAATCATGAGTTCAGAGGGAAATGAAAATTAGAGATCTCTTCATGTAAATGGGTGCATGCTTGGTAATGGAAACATGGTGAGTAGGGTTTTCAAATTGGAAGATTAAAATAACCTTGATCAAATTTTGAATCCCCAAAATATTGATATCATGGGGATGCCAAGTAGTTTTCACCTAACTTCTAATCATATATTCAACTAGGATACAACCAATAAAATACCCTATAAGAGTATGTGTTTCAAGCTACTAGAAATTAATATAAAAAATAGGTAAATAAAATAAAAAATCAAGAGTAAAATCCTAAGTTAGGGGTGTATTACATTATGATATACCTCTGGGATAAAATTTTATGCTTTCTTCAGTGTCATGGTTGTGATCTCCTAGATGAGATACAACAAATTACACATGTTCATGAGGAGAGCTCACTAAATAAGAAAAAGACCACCTAAATGGAATAGGCCAAAGTTATAAATGTGATAAATGTAGAGGTAATTTTTCATGCCTATAGATTAGAGATAATCAGTTGTGGTGTGATAGGAGAAAGCCTAGTCAAGTCTAGACATGACAAACACTTGAGTATTATTTGCCCAAGTTAAAAATTCATCTTTTAAATCTTGATAATATTTTAATAAGATTGATAACATAATAATTATCATTTGTGGGGACCCATTAGACATTTAATTTCTTAAAAAACCACTAAATAAATTTCCATATAATTTAGCTAACATAATGATTAACCTAAGCAATTAAATAATATACATGTTGACTTCATTTTTAGTTTTAATGCCAAATCAAACATTGAACTTTAGTGATGTCTATATATTTTATTATAAGTATCTTTAATATTTACACATTTGATCTAAATATTGATAAATCAATTAAGAGAACATTAAATAGAAGCTAATATTAGACCTGAAAAACTAAAATAAAAAAAACTAATCCATCTAATCCCCAATTTAAAAAATGCCATTATATTATTTTCATATTGGATAAACTAAACTGAGTCAAGTTCATTCTTTCTCATCTTAGTGAAAGAATTATAAACCATCTATGACTATATTATCTCAATTAGTAAATTTCAAATCAATCACTAATTTATGGAAATGAAAATATCTCTAACAAGTTTTTCATCATCTCAAAATCCATCTCAACAGTGTAAATATAGAAGAAATTTTTTTATACAATACTAAAGTTAAGATTTACACTTGCCACTAACACTGCATAAAACTATATAATTTTTTTTGAATTCACAACACATTATATTTTATTCACAAATAACCAATTTCATATGGATAAATATGAAGTAAGAAACAAGTTTTAGAAATCTAAAAATAGTGAGGAAAATCAAGCATTACAAGCACATTTGATAATTTAAATAATTTAAATAACTTAGTTTCCCTTTTTCTAAAAAATCACAAATACCCTTTGCTCCATCATTTCATTATTTTTATGCATACCTAGAAAATTTTGAGTTTAAAATATATTCTTTGAAGTTTTCCATGTCATATTATAATGATAGAACATGATCATATTTAAAATTGAATTATTTGACCATAAGCCTTCACTCAAAAAATGTTTTTACTAAGGAATATGGAAAATAAAACTCACACTTGTACAAAAAAAATTATCATTCTATAAAAATGGCCATTTGAATATAATTTATGTCCATGTTAAAAATAATGAACAAATCCCCATCACATTTCCTTATTTATTATCTTAATTGACGGTCATTTGGATATCAAATTTAACATAGTAAAAATTTGAGTAGGTGATCAAAATAAAATTTGGCTAAAATAAAAAACGTTCACATGAAAAAAAATGTTCAAGGATTCAAATTTTTAAGAGATTATTTTTTGATAGTATGACCAATAAACCAATCATTTCCTTCTAAAACAAATACAATACATCAAATAATATAAAAAAAATGCATCAAACTCTTTATCTATACTTGTGAATCATTCATTCAAACATTTATCTCATTATTTGTTTGCATGCATAGCCATCAATAACTTACAAAATAGTTTAACATCAGTAATAGTTTTATTATCTTTTCTATATATATATAATAATAATTTCACACATGTAAGCTAATTTTATACCAAACTACTAGAAATCATTAATAAAATGGAAATGGGACATTGTGCTATATTATATTTGAGTAAAAAAATCCATTATAAATGAAGTTCATGCAAACCCAAAAAATTATATACTATTGTTACCCTTTTCTAATTAATTTATTTCTTAATGTGATAGAAAAATCATACTTATCTAATAAAAAAATGTTCACCTGAAAAATGTGCTTCAAAACTAACTCTACCTGATTTTAGACCATCCAAAATATTTAGGAATTATCTTATAAGGATGTGCTTCCTCAAAGGGATTTATAGAACATAGTGGAACAAAAATAAGATTTAAAAATCAATATAAGTCTTACAAACCCTATGTATTAAGTTTCCATTAAATGCAAGCATGTTGGAGTCATGAATCATAAATAATAAAGGAGGCAAGTCTAGAATATCTACCATATTCAACTTCTGATTGCATTTCAATTTACCTTTGAAATGTTATATTATAAATTTCCACATTAACCTATGATATTTGAAAGCTAATGTAATGTTAAAATAATATTATTTATGCCTTAAATCTGTATGTTTATCACCTTTGATACATTTTAAAGTCCAAACAAAATTAAACCACCATATTCCCATATCATACAAAATAGACATGGGAAGCATAAGATTTCATGGCTAATCACATTATAAATTGAGTGCACCATTAAGAATGTACTTAAAGCATCATGTGACTTCTTTTCATATAGACTTTTCAACTTTTATTCTAAATATGAACATACAGATTCAAAATACATTCAATTTATTGAAATGTGCTAATTTAAGGTTTATACCATATTCTGAGTGATAAAATATTTGTAAACATAAGCTAGTTGTAATGAAAGTGAAATTTACAAAAAAAAAATCATACACTCTTTAGTTTATGAATATCTTGCTATCATCTCTAGAAATACTTAAATAATGATCTTGGTTCTAAATTATCTTAACCACTAAAAAAATTGACATCAAAACAATACATAATTCCTCTTAATTTCAAAGAACAATAATACTTGAACAAAAAATTCTCTCTAATTTAATTCAGTTTGACTTCAAAAAAAGGCACACAACTCCAAAAATGATAGATATTAAATTAATATAATTGCAACATAAATTAATCAAATATGATAATTTCTAAAAACCATGAAAGTAGTAGATCAAAACAAGTAAAATTATAATTTGTTCCACATGACATATAGTAAAATTATTACGGCACAACAATTTTTTTATAAATTGTCAAATTTTTGTTATGGTATAATTTTTTTTAATGACAATATCCTCATCAACATAGTTAATGTAATTTATAGCCTCATCATTATCCATATGATGATTAGGACCATAAAATAGGATAAGCTAACTCTCCACCTCCATAGACATAATTATCATATAAGTATTTTAGGTTATAATTAATATAATTACAACTATAAATTTTAGTTGACACACACAACTAGTTATTTTACGTTGATAAAATAATCAATTTCTTACTATTAAATATCCCATAGAATAAGACCTCTTATTTAATTATCATCTTTCCCATCATAGGGATATTAGGTATTTTTTTAACTTATTTTGTGGCCTTGGAGTCATAACACTTATCTAATATAAAATGTATATCACAAAGTTAGGTATAATATTTTTTATAAATAACCCATAAAAACTTACAAACTTGTGAAAATAACTTATTAAAAATTACAAAGCTATGTAAAATATCATTCATGTTCATTTAACCTAAGTGACGAGTTATAAATATCCCTTGATTAATTTTCTCTTTTGGGCCTTATCTTGGTTAATCTTGATCCTTGTATTGATTACAATAATTTAAAAACATATAATTAGTCAAATATAAATATTGAATAAATGTTTACATTTCATTAAATTTATTAACTAACTTGTAGTACGTTTTATATCACTCTCTATATAACCATCAAACATATTTAACAAATGTGTTATTTTTATTCTAGGAAGTCAAATCTTCATCCTTTCCACATCTATATTTTCCATGTATATAACTTGTAAATTATAGATTTGAAAAAGATTAAAATTATATAAAATAATAATTAATATATTTTTAGGTAGACATACCATCGTATACCTACTCATCTTTTTAAGTGTAGTTGTTGCATATTTTTAAATTATATTGGTTATATAATGGCCATTTATAAATTCACATTCATTTACTCTAGTGAGCCATATTTTACACTAGTATGAAAACTTCTTATCTTTTATGTTGCAAAATTTGCATTTTTTGCTTAGAAAATCATTCTTTAATTGAAATTCATAAAAAATGAAGTTTAAATATATTGTAAGTAACTTAAAACTAAAAAAAAAAATTGAAAAATTAAATCATATAAATTAAAAAAATTAAATAATAGAAAGTGAAAAAAAATAGAAAAATTAGAATTGTTTTTTTTTTTAAAAAGTCAAATTAAATAACATATTTTTAAATACTTAATTTCATTGAATATATGTAATGAAAGGATGTGACATCCCTAAGAGCATCTCATTAACTATACATAATGAAAGTAAACCAAGATATGTTGGCAATCAAATTGACACACACACAAACATCTCTCATTAAGAAATGAGTTTCAAATATTATGAATCATTGCTATGAAAAAGTGAGGTGAATTTATTACTCAAGGAGGAAGGAAAAATGATTTTGAAGTATATTTTGAACTATTCAAAAAAATCTTCTCCATAACTTGTTAAACTTCATCCTTAGGTCTATAGGTGCTATGAAAATGGGGGGTGATAGGGAACATTTAGAACCAGCCTCCTATTTTGAAGTGAGGGGCTTAAACAAAGTTTGGAAGAAGCTCTGATAGAGGGAGACTCACATTATTGATCTTAAGGATAATCAAGCATGACACTGATGTTGTAATGGATTTTATCACTGGTTAGAACAAGAGAGTGGTGGAGACGAGAGTAATAAAAATCATGGTCTTGGAGGAGTTTATCAAAAACGCTACAAGCATGCCATGAGATAGGGCAAAGGCATACAAGGACCAATCTAAGAAGCAAGAATTATTCCAAAGGTTCTTTCACACTAACGAGTTTGTCAAAACTAACAAGAAGGGGTTCCCCCACCCTAACCTCCCATGTTAATGGCCTCAGGTATGACTCCAAGTGATGAAATACTTGACACTTGAAGGTAAGCACAAATTAATTTTCTCCCATCATTTTTTATTGTTAAACCACTTCTAGGGGTATAAAATTAGTTTCCACTTATATATCTTAAAGTATTTGGAGAGCACCAATCTCACCCATCAGGTTGATGAATCAAACCCTATACTTCACCAAGGTCTCATCTTGTTGTTGGTAAAGCATGGCCAAACCTTTCAGGGTAGGGAGGTCCCTCTGGGGGGATCTTTACCTAAGGAGGAATCCCCTAAGGAAGAACCTACCTTAGGATCATATCATCCTTCTACCAATACCCCCCAGAATAGCCTTTCCAAAATCTCCATTGATGACCTCCCTTTGAAGATAATTATCCCTAAACCCAAATTGATTATACTAGATGAGGGAAACTCTAGGGAAGGTTGTCAGGAAAGGAACATTTATCTTATCAAAATAAATGAAAAATAATAAAGAGCAGTTGGAAATTTTTAATAACAAGTTTCATGAGGCTGGGATGAACCTAGTGGGAATCATATAAGAATGGAATGCTTTGAATAGGCAAGCAGACTTGATGATACATTATTTCACCCTTTAAAACAAGGTGGATAGGATTCTTGTTAATAATCACTTGAATGTGATGGAGACCCCCCCTCCTAAGATTCACAACATTATCCTATCAAGAAAAATCCATTGTAGGTGTAGGGATAGAAAAGGCCATGAATGATCTTTGCCAGAGATGACACTAAAGAACCTGATAATAGGATGAGGGAAAATTTTTCTAAGAACAACCAGGGTGCTGTAGAGAAGAAGACCGAAGAAGAGAAGGATACATTGGAGGGCCCCTCCTCCTAATCTATTTAATTTTTTATGTTTTAGTTTGACTCTCATGGGCTTAATTAGCTAGTGTTTTAATTCTTTTTTATATTTTTACCCTAGGGGCATGCTACTATTTTTTATAACTCTTTACTATGGTTGATGGTATTTTTTAAACTAGGTATTTTACTCTATCAAATAAAAAAAATTCCTTGAATATATTCAAATATTTCCATATTGTCATAACATATCGATGCAAGCATAAATAAGGTATCCATTTAAGTACAAACTTCAATGCCTATGATGCTTAATTGGGCATACACATATACACATAATACAAGTAAAAATATATTAGAATACATTCATAAAACAAAGTCACACAAATTATATTATTTAACAGACATTACAATGAGCATATAATAACATCCCTAGGACATTATCGTTTTCTCCCATTTATAGGGATATGAAGGAATTGACTAACCCTTTGCATTTAATTGTGACTCTTATAATTTTAATGTGACTCTTTTCATTCTTTTGTGACCTTTAATCTTTTATTTTTTGTCCTTTTATGTGCTTTTATTAGAAAATTCAATGATTCAAGTCTTGTTGGGCACTGACATTTTTCTACGAATAGGGGTGTTGGCCACATTAGAAATTTGGCCCCTATCAGGAGATGATTATGTTATAGGGATAAGTTTAAAAATTAATTTCATTCCATGAGGAATATTAACATCTAAAATGTTTCTAGGAATATTTTGGTTTGCTAATTTGGTTTCACGAGGAACATCAACATCCAACATGGTTTTGTGAACATAATTTTTTAGACACAAGATGAAAATTTTGGGCTAGGCATGAAATATGAAAATCCATTGATTTAAATAGGTATAGATAATGGAGTCTTAAAAAATAAATTAATTTAATAAAAAAATAAAAAATAAATATAATAAACTCTACTTATTTTTACTAAATCAACACACATTTGTTTATTGATGTTCTACTACTTATTTGTCATGGATGATCTTGTATAAAACACCCACGGTAATGAAAAGATACAATGATATCATACTCATGAACCTAATATGACATTATCTATATTATTAACATGTTTCTCAACTTCATATACATTTATCCAACTCACATATTTAGTTTCTCTATTCTTCCATTTTACCAAGTAATCATAGTACGCATTACCCATTGTCTTATTTCCAACATGAATGTCCAAAATGGATTCCATATTCTCCTTTTATGCTATACTATTTATAATCCAAGACTAGAAAATCCATGTTTTCGCTTGTTTGTTCCTCAACATATGGGTATAAATATACTATATTTAAGATAGGTGAAATACCTAATCTATCTAAAAACTCAATATCATAAGCATTCACTGATAACTTCTTCAAAATATCATAAGGAAGATCTTATTACACTTAACTTGTTTTTATTCACCTTTGATAAATATTTCCTTGCAGAAATATTCTAAAACCAAGTTTTGAACCTCAAAATTCATCTCTCCTTTACATATCAACATGTTTCTTGTAGTTTACAATACTCTCTTATACTCTTCACTTGACTTCCTTATGCACATCATGCGTAGATTGAGAAATATATTCATATTTTGAACTTATCATAATCATCTAATTTTTAATATTAAACTCATTTACACCAATATTTTTTCTCCCATACACTATTTGAAAAGGACTCAAACTTGTACTTTGGTTGACTGAATCATTCTAAGCAAACTCAATGTATGCCAACATCGAATCCCACTATTTGGTCTTGTCATTAACTAAACATATCAAAAAATTACCAGGACTCTGATTCATAATCTTTATTTACCCATCTATTTGAGGGTTATATGTTTTAATTAATTATAATATTATGCCCAAATTCTTCCTTAGTTTCCTATGAAAGTGATAAAAAACATTTTACATATACCAGATACAATACTTATTAGGAAACCATTCAATCTTATAACTTATTGAAAGAACACATTCATAATATGTGTGGCATCACTAGTATTTTTTCATGCTAAAATGTGACCCATCTTATAAAACCTATAAAATGAAATAAATATGGAGTCATTACCTCATTATATTCAAGGCAATCTAGGAACAAAGTTGATACTCAATACATCCCATTATTTATCCAAAATGGGAAATGGATAATACAAACCATCATTATAAATTTTTCATTTAGCATGTTAGAAAACTCTATAGTTATGCACAAACTTCTTCAAATGTGTGCTCATGTAAGGCCAATAATATTTTTTACTCAGTTGCACCAATGCCTTTTCATACCCAAAATGATCGACTAGACCTCTACTATGTTTATATTTAAATAGGTTCTCTCTCATATAAAATCAAGGTATACCCAATTTATTTCTATTGAATAACAACTCATATTGAATAATTTACTCCAACCACAATGTTTTATATGTATTTTTTATATTGTTACACATTTTCCATGAATCTCATAAATCAAATCCTTCTACATATAAATCCTTCATTGAGTCTAAATCAATGAACTCCATATTGAGATAATTCAAAACAAGAGATCTCCTAATCAACACATACATAACTTTATTAGATTCCCCACTTATATGTCTCAAAAAAAGGTTTGAATAAATTCCACCCATTTCACATGCCTTTGATTGGGCTTACATTTACTATTCATGAATTGAAATACATGATTATTCATGTAAAAAATGAAATCCTTCATTAAAAATTAGTGCTTACACTTTTTGAGAGATTTTAAAATTACATGTAACTCTTGGCCATAGATCAAATATTTATTTTTTGGCATAATTTAACTTATCACTAAAATAAGAAATGGGTTTACTTTATTGGCTTAGAATCATTGCTATGGATATATTACTTACATTGAAATTAGCTTGAAATACTTGTCCAAAGTCCAACAAGGTTAACACTAACTATTATGTTGTTTTTTATCTTCAAAAATTGAAAGCTAATGTCTACTAAAACATTCAATTAAAACTTTTTTTTGTCTCCCTTCATAGTTAGTGCACATATACTGCTGAATTTTTAGATGGAATTCTTATAGAAAATTTCCAACCCATGTAAACTTATCTCCTTAAACATACTCTTTAACAAAGGACACTCCACAATTTTCCTCACCTTCTTTCGACCCATCTTAAAACCATAATTTGAGATTATAAATCCCAAATATATAAAATCCTCTTACATGAAGTTGTAATTATTCAAGTTCAATTTTGATTACTTTTCTTTCAACTTATCTAAAACTAACTTCAAATTATCCTCTTTATAATGACTAAAAATTAGAATGTCATCCAAATAAACTATCACAAACTTAACAATGAAAGGATTCAATTCTTTATTCATGAGTCTCATAAATGCACTCGATGTATTTTACAAAATAAATGGCATGATTAGACACCCATACAACCCATAATTCATTTTAAATTTATTCTTCCACTCATTGCCTTCTCTTATGTGAATTTGATTATACCCACTTTTCAAATCTATCTTGGGGAAGTACCTAGCTCCACTCAAATAGTCCATTAAGTCATCCATTCTTAGTAATATAAACCTATACTTAATGGTGATGATTTTGATTTCATGTGAATATATACACATTCTCCACTCTCCACCTTTGTTAGGTGCTAACATAACTGGGACTAAGCATGGGTTCAAACTCTCTTATATTAATTCCCTTTATAAAAATTCTTGCAATTTACTTTTTATTTCTTCATTATCCATTAGAGTAAATATTTAGGTTTATTTATTAGGTAAATATTATCTAGGCACTATATCCATGTGATTTATAATTATTTTCATAGGCAATAGTCCCTCTGAAAATTTATTTGACATAATATCAACATAGTCTTCTAATATATTCTAAATGTCCATAGGAAGATCACTTACCTTAGTGGTTGTCACAAGTTACTTAGGATTTGAAACTATATAAAAAATGTATCTTCCTATGTGATCACCTTACAAAAATATTTACCAAAAATTAACATCAATTTGGAGTTTTTGTCCACCTTGTTATGCCAAATTTTAGTACCCTACTTTTAAAAATTGTGAATAATGCAACTTTTGTCATATGAAGGCTTAAACCGTAACACTTAAAATTGTTGGCAAGGGCCATCTTGATTTAAAATGCTTGAAATTTATTTCTTGTTTAATTGTGATTGAATATGATTTATGATTATGTTATATTTTTTTTAGATGGTACTCATATTAATCATTCAAGTGAATTCAATAATATATAGAAAATTTTGATTCAATATTTTTATCTTCATAATAGAAATGTTTCAATCAACATCTAAAAATAGTTTTATAAAGTTGTAAGTATATTGTAATGAAGTAATAATGTAGTTTTTAGTGGTAGTATTACATTTAAAAGTCTCATATTAGCATGATTGTTCCTTTTTGTTGTTTTATGACACTCTTACCTCAATGTTTCATCTTGATTGGTTAACAACTTTTTAAATCTAATCCTAGATATTTATAATAAATAAAACATTTAAATATTCATGTGATATGTTGAAATGATTATAAATATGGAATTTTCATTTTGATCACCACAATGTTCAGGATTTCATTGAAGTCATTTTATCCTCTTGATCACATATCCTTATAAATAATCTACAATGTTAATTGATGTGGACACAGTGATGCATAGGTTATTTCATTTAAAATAATTAATTTCCATTTTTGATGTGATATTGATAAATAAATATCATAATTATTGATAATCTTTACATTGTCATAGAATTTTGTTGGAATATTAACTAGGTTGGCATATTTTTGGACTGTTTGAGTTAAGTGGCTTGTTTTGGTATGTTCAATGTTTTATGCTAAGTTTTTAGTTTCAATTCAAATGAAATAAAAGGTTGGTTAAGTTTGGTATCAAGATTTTATAGATATGTGGCATTAAAAACATATCATGACCAAGCACATAAATTTTGTTATAAATATAGTGGAAAGGCAAGATGATAAAAATTAGGAAGAGGTTGGTAGTTGTGCTAAACTTAGTTCCTTTCAATCTCCATTCTATATCTATATATATAATTTTTTTATAGAGGTATTTTTGGTTGTCGTTTGTTTAGTAAATCAAGGCCAACTTTCTAAATTGGGAGACATGCCATTATTAGTGTATTTCAATACACAAAATTAAGGAGAAAGCTAATTTTAAGTTCATTAAATAATTTTCAATCTCCATTTGCAAACATAAGCCTCTCGTAGAAGATGAATTGAATGAATTATACCAGAATAATTTAGGAATAACATTAAAAATGGATAAAATTAGAATAAAAAGAATTTTAAATACCTATCAAGGATAAAACCACAATTTTATACATGAATTTTAAATTTGGAAACTAAATTTATTGGAAAAAAAACCATGTGATAAATTAGGAGGCTTGTTCACAAAATATTCACAATACAACTCTTAAGAAGTAAGATTAATATGAGAATAAGAGAGAAAGCTTCAATTATCTAGTTAATAAAAGAAGATGAGAAATACATTTAAATAGATAAATAAGAAGAGATACAGTAGTTACAAATAATCCCATCATTAACTTATAATGCCTCCTAGGTGTGTTCCAAGTTTACTATTCCCTTTGAAAGTCAAGGGAAGTGTGTGACATGTGGGGGGAGGAGATAGTTGAGAAATTAAATCCCAAAATCATAAGGAGGAAAAAGTGGTGAGTGACACCTCATGGAATCTGGATTTATGAGTATTAAGAATTCACATGAATAAAAATTCTCCACACATGAATAAAACTTAGGATTAAAAAATTATCCCAAATAAAGGGTAATTCTAACTCTCCCCCTTATAGTTTATTTAGGGGTTTTAAAAACAAACAATAAGGGACGAGACATTAATAAATATTCTCTTGATGAGAACTCCCTTCAATCCTAACATGTTAAAAATAATTACAAATTTGTCTTTGAATAATGGATTTATGAAAATATCAATGATTTTTTCTTGAGTAACACAAAAAGAGAGAAGAATTTGATTGTCTTCAATAATTTTACACTAGAAGTGATGTTGAATCTGAATGTTTTTGGATCATGTAAGTAAAAATAGATTATTCACTAAGGCAATGACACTTTAATTTCCACAAAATTTTGGAGTAGGTAAAGTTTGAGGGTGGCCCAAATCTCCAAAAAGTCTTCAAATCCAAATTATTTTCTCAGCTGCATGATTTCAAGCTTTATACTCAGCTTTGGTGGAAGACAATGATATAGTAATTTTATTCTTACTATTCCATGAAATTTTGTTAGAACCCAAAAAGACACTATATCCACTTGTGGATTTATGATCATTAGGATCACCAACCCAATATGAATCAGAATAACATGTCAAATAAACATTTTTATTTGAGGTATACTCAATTCCAAATGTTAGTATACTTTTAATATAATGAATAATTATTTTATAATATTTAAAGTGAGTATTTTGAGGTTTTAATAGAAAATAAGCAACCAATCTAATAGAAAAATCAATATCCAAATGAATATGATTAAGATAATTCAAAATGCCAACTAATTGCCTATATAAATTATGATCATTTTTTTTTAATTTGATAGGGTAAAATACATGGTTTTACAAGGACCAAGAACAATAGTAAAGAGTTATAAAAAAGAGTAGTAGGCCTATATAATCTAGGATCAACATTTTCATTTTCCATGCCACTGACAAATTTTATACCAAGTTCACAAGAGGTAGCAATAGGTTTAAGATATAACATATTAAACCTAGATAACAAGTTAGATGCATATTTACATTGAGAAATGGAAATTCTATCTTTTTCTTGCAAAACTTGAATGCCTAAAAAATAATGTAAGAAACCTAAATCTATCATTTCAATGGTGTTCTTTAAATAATTTTTAGTGAAATAAACCATTGAGATATTATAAATATTTATGATCAAATCATAAACATATAAAACAATGATAACTATTCCATTTGGAGTGTTTTTGACAAATAATGTTAGGATCATTAGAGATATAAGTAAAGCCTTGAGATATTAAAAATTGATATATTTTAGAGTACCATTCTTTGGGAGAATATTTCAAACTATTATTGGATTTGTTTAATTTTCAAATGATAATCTCATTACCTTTATTAATAAAATTAGGAGGCTGAGACATGTATATTTCTTCATGCAAATGACCATTCACAAAATCACTCTTAACATCCATTTGATAAACATGACAATGCATGTGAGAATTTAGAGGTAAAACAAATTTAATTATGGGAATTTTAGCTATGGGTGTAAAAGTTTCATTATAATAAATTCCATAAATTTAATAAAAACCTCTAGAATCTAATCTAGCATTGTATTTTTCCACTTGATTGTCAGAATTAAACTTAGTTTTAAACAACCATTTATAAATTTTAGGTCATTTATGATCCAAATCTTGTTTTAGTTTGTTATTTTGTTTGGAAATTACTTATTTTTTCAATAGATTTTTTACACTTGTTATTTGGTTTCCCTCAACCAACTTGTGTAAGATTTTTAAATCATACATATATACAAAAATAAATTTGCTTACATTGAATATAATTTTCCAATTATTCCTCTCTTACCTAGAACTAATAGTGGTATTAGAGCCATGTATAGGGAAAGAAGAGAGAATCACTTTTGAGATATACAACGTTGTATGTTAGTATGTTGAGATTGCATATGTTATAAATAGGAGTGCCAATATAAGTAACCAACCAATCATTCAAAACCACTTTCATTATCTTCACTTGATATCTACTACCTATTTCCTTTTATTACAAGAGTAACTACCAAACCTTCACTGCTAGGTGTAATAGAAGTAGTTTATTATTTTACAAACATGATAAATTCTATGAGTTCAAACTGTAGAGATTTTTAGGTTCAATTTTAAACTTAACTGACATGGGAGATTATGGAGAGGAGTGAAATTTGTAGTCCTCCTAGATCATGAACCTACAAACACAAAATACTTCTCTCTTTTATTTTCAAAAAAAAAAAATTAGGAAACAAATAATTTAACAAGTGATAGCTAAAAATCATATATTGGTCCTTGAAAATCATACACAAAAGGTGGGAAAATTATATGTTTTGGAATCATATCTACATGTTGGGATTAGATTTTAAAACCTAAAAAGTAAGTAGAGTTTTTCTATGGGATCCACTAGATAAAGGCACCATGCTCTGCCACATAAAAGTGGTAGTTAAAATTCAATAAATCTATGTTAGGGAGGTGAAATTTTTTTCCACGCATATATGTATTTTTATAATTTTTTTCACATCTATAAATTATAGAATAAGGCGTATTTTCCTATAGTACTTCATGCAAGTTTGAAAATGAGTTACCAAAATAAGTTTTTTTAGTCACTTGTTCAAATACAGATCTAGGGTTCAAAACATTTTGGATACATATTTTGGTCAAAGTTCCTTATTTTATGTCCTTATTTGATTTTGTATAAAGACCAATGAAAGAACAAATTGTAAAAGGAGATTTTTAAAGGAGATATAACATGTTATTAGTACAAATTTATGATAATCCTTATAATCATAATATTGTAAATACAATTTATTTAGTGGATTAAGGCAAAACCCAAATAACATTCCCTTTTTTTCAACTTGATTATATTTTTGATAGCACCATGGAAAACATTATAAGGTTAATCTCTAAAAATAGATGTTTAACACTTAAAAACTACAAGAAATGGAGCATGAACATGGAAAATATGCTCATTTTTAATGATTTGTGAGAAATAATGGTGAAAGACACTAGGCCACCCACTAAAGCTATAAAACTGCTTGAGTAACAAAAATGAGATAAGCATGCCCTTAATTTTCAAAATCATCATTTTCTACATGGGTGATTATTCACATTGAATATTTTGAAAATGGTGCATGGAAATCTTTGAAATATATATATATATATATATATATATATATATATATATATATATATATATATATATGTGAAAAATAATTTGAGTATAAAATTATTGATCTCGTAATGTAGTTGCTTAATAACAAGCTTAAAATTGAAGAAGATGTATATAAATATCTCTCCCATATGAAAACTATGAAACAAGAGTATTTTAATATAGGAAATAATATTGATGATGACATGACCATATCCATAAATTTTAATGGTATCATTTTTTTATATACGAACTTTATCAAAATGCTACAACTTAGTGATAAGCTCAATGACACAACATTCAATTCCATTTATGAGTTTTCAACTTTGCATGAGAGAAAGTTTGTAAAGAAAAAGAGTATGCATATTGAAGAGGCTCACTATACAAAGGCCAAGTCACATCATAAATATCATCACTATGTATAAAGGTAGTTAAAAATCATTCTTTGAAACACTTTTCAAGACACTCTCCATCTCATTCTAGACAATATCCACAAAATTCCCACCAACACTCTCCATGATATTCAAAACATAAACATCACCATAGGAACTCTTATCACTCTAGTGGTACTTCTAGTGATTTAGCTTATTTTAGATCTTGTTAGCATAGGAAAGAGACCAAAATTTTCAAATGTGGTGGTATTGGAAATCTTACACCTTCTTGATGACTCTACTCTAGAAATGAAAAAGAGTTAAATAAAATTATGTGGATAATTCTAATGAAAAATATTCTAGTTACTCTAATTATCCAGGTTATTATGACACTTCCTCTAATTAGGAAGCATCCTATATGGCTGAGGTTTATGGTCCTAATAGACTTGATAGCCTATTTTGAGTGATTAGTGATTCCCCCATCTTGTATGAGTTACTAAGCTCAAGACCTATATCTGTTGTAGTAGATTTTTTGGGATTGTGTTCTTTATTTCTTCTAGTTTTAGATTTATATCCTTTATATTCATGATATGGAGTAGAAAAGATTATTTGATTTTTTTTAATCTCATTGTATAACTTATAAAATCTCACCTAATAACGGGGAGAAGACATAGCATTGGTTTCTCCTTTTTTAGTTATTAGTGATAATATGAGTTCATATGGGTTTCTATCACTAGTAGTGTTAATCAAAGGTCATCATTATTTGTTAGACATTAGGGAAATGTGTTATACATAATACAGGTTGATCACTTTGAAGAGCTTATGGGTGGATCCTTATGTGGATCGATGTAGTTGGATAGGCCTTGATCATGTTCTAATATAGTATGGTATGATTATTATAGGGGATGATCAGGCTTTGATCATGTTTGTTAGCCTTTTATGCTATAAACATGTAGGGTGAGATTATCTATGGAGTGACATTAGTTTTGATAATAACAAGAGGTACAATGTACTAATTATAGTTGCATCAAAGTTTATTTGATGAATTCATAGTCATTATTCTAGTTATTCCATCTTCTATACCCATTTAGATCAAGGTGGAGTTTGTTGTGTTATTTATAATCCACATATTGTTTTAGTTTGTCATATTTTTTTGTAATTACTTATTTTGTTTTTATAGGTTGATTACACCTGTTAGTTGGTTTTATTCAACCAACTACCATAAAAATTTTAAAGTTTATGAATGTACAAAAATAAATATGCTTATACTTAACATATTTTTTCAATTATTCCTCTCATACCTGAAACTAAAAATAACTTACCAAATTATGACCTTTAAGGAGAGGGAATAGGTCCCAATTGTGATTAGATATCAAATAATTGTATCCATAATGCATTGGTTTTCCATAATGAGGGTGAAATTAAGCTTTTTTTAAGTGTTTGAGGATCATTATTACATAATTTTAGACATCAAATGATAGTTTCAAAAAAAATCCTATTTCTAAGATTATCATTAATATCTACATAAATTCTAGAAATGTCTAACATTATCTTGGCCCACTTAGGCATAGATTTAGGTGGATCAAGACTATAATAAGGAGTTATAAATTTAGGAATAAAAACATCACTATGAAAAACATTATTTTTATCATCACTTGAATAAAAATAAATTAAGCATAATTAATATTGAGAGAATCTAAATTGGAAACACAATCTATTACACCATCTTCAAATATTCTAAATTCCATTTTTATCTTAATTTTGTTATTTGAGGATCATAATACCTATAATATTTATATTATTCATTATAACCAACATAGATTAATGTTTTTCCATTTTGAATCTAACTTTTTACTTTTTTCCTTAGGAATATGAACAAATGCATCACAACAAAAAGAATCAAATGTTGTAAATTAAGCTTGGTACCACTCCAAGATTATTTAGGGGTAAGATTTAATATTAGTTAAGTGGGATTCATATTAATGAGATAAAAAACACAATACATTAGTTCATCCAAAAATTGGTAATGCATATTTTTAGCATGCAACATACACATAGCCTTTTTAGTGATAGTCTTATGTTTACGTTTGATAACACCATTTGATCAGGTGTGTAAGATATATTATTTTCATTTTTAATACCATGCTACTTAAAATATGAAAAAAAACATATTATTAACATATTCAATAACATTATAAATTCTTAAGATACGTAGATAACAACTATATTATTTTTCAACAAATGCATGAAATTCAATGAAAGTATCTAAAACTTGATCTTTAGTTTTTAACAAATGAATCTAAAGTTGCCTAGTGAAATAATCAACAAAAGTTAGATAGTATTTTGAACCATTAATATAAGGAGTTTTCATAGGTCCTAAAATATCAGTATGAATCAATCAAGATTTTTAGTTTCATGTCAAGATTTATGTTTAGGAAAATATTCTCTATGAATTTTACTAGACATACATCCACTACAAATTAAATCAATTAGATAAATATTAAGAAACCATGAACCATATTGAGTTTTTTCATAAGTGAAATATTTTGGTCATTAATACATCCTAATATTTCAAGCCATAAATTACCATCAATAGACGAAATCAAAACACGAGTAGAAGAGGAAGAAGATAATGTAATATACTTAAACAAGTTATCATTATCTGAAAAGGTGATACCAATAACCTAATTTTATTACTTGGATGATTTAACATAAAAAAATTTCTTTAAATAATTCTACTTTATTGTCCTATTTTCATAACTAAGGAATGGAAAGTAGATTCAACTTTAAATCAAGAACAATCAAACATCATACAATTTACCATTAAGGATTTCAACAAATCTTATGGCTTCAACATTATAAGAAGAATGATTTTTGAGACTTAAATTATTGTTAGAAAGATATATTTATTAGATTTCATATGTTGAGTATCACCAAAATCACCAATCCATTCAATGGGAGAAACACACAAAACACAATTAAAAGTAACTCTAGTATTAAATTTATGTTTGTTTTGAATATTAGTATTACTAGGCTAGCATTGTATTTAACCTTAAGCTTACAATTTTTAATATCCCACTTATTATTAAAAAAATCTTCATCATGAGTTTTTTGTCATAATAGTTGCATTCTAAATTTTTCTTAGGTTTTGAGTTATATTTTTTATCTTTATTTTCATGTGTATTTTTTGAGTTTGCAAGATATTTACCATTCTTGTGTTGTTGTTTAGACACAAAATCATGTTCATTGGTTTTAAGACTACTAAATTGAATTAAATTTTATTCTTATTGATGCAACAAAATAAAAAATAAATCAAATGTCAATTGAGTAGATAAATTAGGAAAATCATGTTGTGAATGAACATTTTTAATAAATTGTTGGAAAGGTCAAGGCAAATTTTTTTCATGACAATGTGAATTAAATTCAAATATGAAAGTTTAATTTATTCCAGGTGTTTTATACATATATAAATATACATATATGTATGTATGTATGTCTATGTATATGTATATGAAAGTTTAATGCCTAAAATGGTTAATTGAAAATGAAAAGAATGAAATTTGGTCAAAAAATCATTCATAGGCTTGAATGCATTATAATTTAAAGTAAAAAATTGATCCTAAGATTTAATTTTTCTAAATTCATACACAACGTCATATATAGATTTAAGTCTAGACCAAGCATCAGATGCAATAATACAACCATCAATGTGTACATGCAATTTGGGGGTCATTGCCATGCCAATCAAACCTAAGGCCTCTTCATTTTTTTCTTTCCATTTCTCTTGTACATTATTAGTATGAATATTTTCATTAGATTTCATGTCCTTTACATCTACTACATTCACCAAGTGTTTGAAGGTGAATATGTATTGCATGTGCAATTCCATATGTGGTAATTAGCTGATGTGAGTTTAAATTCAAGAAAAAATTGAGTCATTATGCTATAAAAGCTCACCCAATACCATAAAGTACAATTTAATAAAAAATAAGTTACTTAGGATTCACAAATTAGGTATAAGAATTAAAATAAATGAATTGCTTTGTTTAAGAATAGGAAATTGTCAAGAAAAAATACATGGACCATATAATGTCTTGAATTGCCAAAAAACATAATTTTTTGAAACTAAATGTTAATATTACAAGAGGAAAATAATTTAAAACACCATAATTTGAAATTAAAATTATAATTATAATTAAATTAGTGTTAAAACTACAAATTGAAAGAATAATTAACATGTAAATGTAAATCCACACAAACACTAAAACTAGACTATATTGAAAGTTGCCTTCAGAATTGTTTAAATTTGATGTTTAAGGTGAAACTAAAAATATTATAATAAGTAAACATTTTTTTCTTTTATAAACTCTGTGAAAAAAAAACCAAATTAGCATATTTAATAACTACTTATGTTGGAATTTTTGTATTTAATAATATAAATAAAGAATGAGGAAATCTTACTTGCATGTACTTATGTGGAAAAAATAAAATGTTTTGAAATATTATGAGTGACTTTGTTTGGTGATTAGAATATAATAATAAATTAATTACCCAAAAAAAATAAAAAAATAAATAATAAATATTAATTATAATATATGTGCATGTAATTGATAGAGAAATTATAAAGTAAATTATAGAATGCAAGGTTACATATAGTTATATAACTACTCAAGTATCTTCATAGAAGATAACATGTATAAGAAGGAAGGCTTAGTTGAAGACCAATTAAATGAAGTAATTAGAATCAATCAAAATGATACAAGGCATTACCAGATTCTATGAAGGTGGCATGAAACTCATATAAATATAGGTAATGACTCAAATAAGGGAAAGAAAAATGCACAAAGAAGAGAATAAAATATTGTGCAAAGAATGGAGTAGTAAAATCACATAAAGGAAAATAATGAAAGTTTAAAAATAATAGAATAGAATGTGCTAAGATAAAAAGGAAAAATGAATTTAAAGAGCTATACTAAATATTAAAAATATTATGCATGGAATAAAAGAATTACGCTATTGACAGATAAGTAATGACTTCCTAAGAAGGGAAGAGTGCAAAGTGTACACCAAGAAAAGAGTGTAAATAACAATAAAGGCTACATAAAACTTAAATGCACACTATATAAATGCTACACAAGGATAAATACATACACATGATACAAGATTGTGTATAAGGTAAATAACAAGGACTATGATTGCAAAAAATAATGATTCCACACTCACAAAGGCTATGCAAACAAATAAAAACAATTATCAAATAAAACATTCCTGAAAATAATAAAAATATATAAAGATAAATATATTGAGGTTGATTCTATTAAGATTTATATAATGAAGAAGAAATAGGAATAAAAGAGTGTAAGTAGATAGAACCAATGCTTGAAAATGGAGCATTTTTTTTACATGAAAGTTGAACTAAAAATAAACATACTTGGAGATATTCACCCAAAACTAGCTAAATGATGATAAAATTATCCTTATGAGAAACCTAAAACAACTCATTATAAGTTATAAAGTGAAAGTAAAAAATAAAATACAAAAAAATTGGAGTATAAGGTAAATAACAAGGACTATGACTACAAAAAATAATGATTCCACACTCACAAAGGCTATGCAAACAAATAAAAACAATTATCAAATAAAACATTCCTAAAAATAATAAAAATATATAAAGATAAATATATTGAGTTTGATTCTATTAAGATTTATAGAATGAAGAAGAAATAGGAAAAACATAGTGTAAGTAGGTAGAACCAATGCCTGAAAATGGAACATTTTTTTTACATGAAAGTTGAGCTAAAAATAAATATACTTGGAGATATTCACCCAAAACTAGCTAAATGATGATAAAATTATCCTTATGAGAAACCTACAACAACTCATTATAAGTTATACAGTGAAAGTAAAAAATAAAATACAAAAAAATGGATTTGAATTTTTCAAGGGTGACAACCCTTACAAAAAATATGAGATTTCTCCCAAAAATATTGAACCACTCATAAAATAATGTTAGAAATTAACATTGAGATCTAAAACCATGAAGTAATTATACTATAATAATTAATTAATAATAATGAAAATGTATAAAATTAGAATAACAAGAAGAAATAATACCTTTCATTGAGCAAACCACAAGTTGAGACACAAATTTTAAAGTGGGAAATTGAACTTATCAAAAAAACCCATGTGATAAATTAGGAAGCTTTTCCAATAAATGTTCTCAATGAAACTCTTATAAGCAAGATGAATTTGAGAAGGAGAGAGAGAGCTTCAAGTATCTAGTTAATCAAAGAAGAGGAGAGGGTTATTTAAATAGAGAAAGAATAAGGGAGAGGGAGTTATGAGGATTCCCATCATGACCTTACAAGGTCTCCTATGTGTGTGTCAAGTGTCTTATTCCCCTATAAATAAAAGGTCAGTGTGTGACATATCGGGGGAGGATTTATTTGTGAAATTAACTCAAAAATCATGATGACAAAGAGGTGAGTGACACCTCATAGAATTTGGGTTTAAGTTACATAAATAGAAATGTGTCGCACATGAATAAAACTTAGGATGCAAATTTATTAAAAATAAAGGGTAATCATGACATGAACTCTAAAATTTTGGATATTCAATATCTTGGGAAGATAACTAAAAAATAACCTTATAGGAATTGAATCTTTGGGTTTCAAATTGATTTTTTTGGTAGATTCAATGGCATGTATGTATTAATGGAAATTTTTGGGGTTGGTTGAGAAAATTTCAAATATTCAAGTCATCATTTCACTATGGTATATTTGAATATTTTAATTATTTTAAAAAATATATTTTTAGTTAATGTTTATATTAAACTATGATAGTTGAATATAATATAATCATTTTCATTACTAGCTTCCTGTTTATGAAAATTAAAGAAATAAAGTGTTCATATTACATGCTAGGTTAAAAAGTGTTTTCTTGTATTACATGCTAAGTTAAATATGTTTGATTTTAAATTTTATCCTTTTTTGGTATGTAAATTCGATATGAAAAGGAAATGATTTAACAACTTCATTAATGTTTTATTTTCATTAAAACTTAAAGAGATATTTTGGTTTCACTTACATTATGAATCTAAGTTTGATTTCAAAATTTTAAAGTTTCATTTTGAAATAAATTTTAGTTTATTTGATAAAGAATAAATATCCTTCTTGAGATTTGAATTGTTTTCATTTTTATTTTATGAATAATTGTATACAATCATTATTAGAAGTAAATGATGAAGTGGTTTCAGTTTTTTTTAATCTCAAATTGTGTCTTTATAATGTACATATGTGAAATTTGTAGTTTCCTTTTAATTTGATATGATTTTTTAGAATATGATTATTTAGTGAAATATTATATTCAAGTGGATAGATTTATTTATTAAAAAAATTTAAATACATTTATATGCTCTAATTTTATTTGCTTTCATACAAATTTGGTTTCAATTGTTTGTCATATCCCTATCATATCCCATAGTTATTCGAGGTGAGATTCAACTAATTAAGTAGTGTTAAGAAACTATAATGTTATTTTTTCCCTTTATTTTATTATAAAGGGGTTTTTTTAATTTTAGGCCATTGTTGAATATTGAAAATTATGCTAATTAGTTGTATTTCCATTGTGTCATTTTTGTTAAATTTTTGAGTTGATGTATTCAATTCGACATGGAAGCTTGCTAAGATGTTAAGCCATGTTACCTAACTATTGTGAAATTTGGCTCAAAAATCATACTCTATTGAGTATCATGATTTAATGATAAATGGTTGGATAATAATTCATGGCATGCCTTGTTTAAAATATTCATCAGTGTCTCGTGTTGATATTCAAAAGGACCTAAAGGGGGTTGGTACCTATGTTGGATTTTATTGTTAATATCACAATGCATTTCCTATTAAACATGATGTTGAATTTTGGAACATGAAAGGGATCATAGATCCAAAAATATGATTATATTAATCATTACCTAAGTTTCATATTATTTGAACCTTTATTTAAGGATATCATTGCTTTGAAAATGGAATTGGAATATTCATAAAGAACATTGTGAGGCCT
The DNA here is from genome assembly GCA_037957365.1 of Torreya grandis. Taxonomy (NCBI): domain Eukaryota; kingdom Viridiplantae; phylum Streptophyta; class Pinopsida; order Cupressales; family Taxaceae; genus Torreya; species Torreya grandis. The sequence continues at coordinate 2,336,284 of JARHVA010002349.1, forward strand.
TAGAATTATTATAATTTTCATTGACTTTGAGATGCAAGAAGGAATTAAATTTAATTTGAGATAATTAATTTTATGTAATTCTAAAATTTCCTTAGTATTATTATGAAAATTCAAGTAATTCACCCATAGACTTGGTATAGTAAACCCTTCCCTAATTTAGTTTGCATTAGGGAAAACTTCATTTGCCTAACTTTGGCTTGTATGGGTAGGTCAAAAAAAAGCCACAAGATAAAATATTTACTCTTATAATTAAAGGTAAATGTCTAGTATCCATTGATGGATTATATGGGAAAGTCATCATACAAATATTAGGGTATGATATCTTTAGGATGTCCAAGGTTATGACTCAAACTTGGACTACCAAGTAAGGGAGAATAATTGGTTTGTTTGGGGAAAACAATAAATGTTAGGGATATCAGATGATGAAGTAAAACCATGAGTCATTGAATACATGAGGTATGAATGGTTAATCTGACCTGCTACAAGTTTATTATATACTTAGTACTAGATTATGTTAAAAATAACCTTTTCTTAGGGAAGGGTTGGGTTGTGATTGAGATCTATGAAACTAATTTTTTCCATGTCATATTAGAAGTTGGTCTCATCTGAACAACAACATATATTGAGAAGTGTTAGAACTTGTAGGATTCATTTTATAAAATAGGCTTTCAGTAACATCAATGTCTACTATAGGTATAATTTTAGTGATATTTTTAACAACCATTCTAAATTAATTTTATAATTTTAGTGATATAATTTTAAATGGGCATTAAGGTTTTTTTTGATATTTTTGTTGATTTATGAATACATGAAGAAAATAATGTTGCTATCAAAAGAAGTCCACTAGTGCCTTCCAATACTATTTTTCTACTTGACATATCTAAATTTTCATAATTGTTGTGATTTATAATTGGTTGTGGTAACCATTTTTTTATGTATTATGGTTTAAACATATAAATTTATTCCTATAATTTAACCAATGTGTTTATTATTGGATAAACTTTTATGGCTATGTCTTAACAGAGGCACTTTAATATATTGTGGCTATAAAATTTTTGCTTATGTGGACTACAAATGGTACCTATGTAAGGAAAACCATTTATTATTTTATAAAATTTGTCATATTTATATGATATAAACATTGGATTTTGGTAGGAATACAATTTCTATAAATAGTTGAGCTAGTAAACACTCTTATGCAAAGGTTCTTTCTACAATTTGTGATCATCCCTAGTGTGAATGTACTAACATCTATTTCCACAAAAAATAAGTATTTATAACTATGATAAAATAATAATATGATGAGGATAAGTTCCTAATGAAACAAAAAAAATTCCCTCGTGTTGGAATATTATGCAAATCTTACAAGGTCATACTTCTTGAAACTCAGGTATGTGATGAATAATAAGTGTTGATTAGGACTAGTAAGTGAAGACATACTTTAAGGAGGGTAATATTCTCACTAAGTCTAAAAATTATATTTTTTCACCATTGTTTTTAATTTAATTTTAATTATGATAATAATATTATTTTGGTGTTATGCTCATAATGGGAATCATGAAGTCATGATCAGGTGGTATGAAAATCATAAGTAATCTCCTTATGATTTGATGATAGGTTAGGTAACCATTATATGAAAACAAATTATGGTGGGATTAGTTTCCATATACCATTTTTATCTCACAATATGATAGATATTATGCTAAAAAACTAGAGGTTACATGTAGTAATCTTTGACAGCTTCTCCAATGTCTAGTGTGGTTGGTGTGGGATGCTGCACTAACCCATGGATGGAATTTTGTTTTGAAGGAAAGGTAGCCATATAAATAAGGGTTATTATATTATATTAAACTTATGTTATAAATTTATAATGATATTATATACAAGGCATGATAAGTCTAGTATAAAATGTCACACTAAATTTAAGTATTCTGTTTAAAATCTTATTTTCCTAGGTTATTATAATTGGTTGTAATAATTTTTAGGTCTATGTGATGACACCTCTCTATAATAAGTGGGAATAATGGCATACTTGTTTCCATTTTTCATATTTTTAGTCCTAATTTCAATTGTAAAAATTAATTTTATGAATGTATTTTGTTACATACGGCTAGACCTTGTGTTAGTAACATGTATGTGTAGAGGGGAAGCACTAGCCATATATAATAATATTTTATGCACAAAAAAGATTCCATTTTAAGGTGGATATAATGTCATGTCCATATCCTAGTCCATAATTGTTAGAGGGTAGATTAAATTGGTTAAGTAGTGTTAACACACCTTAATATGATTTTATAACTTAATTTTACTATAAATGGGTTTGTTTTTGAGCTCATCATTAAACTCTTGTCAATTGTGACTACTTAGTTTCATTTACATTGTGTATTTTTTTATTAAATTATTGATTTGATGCATTTAGTTCAACATGGAATCTTGATAATATATTAACCCATATTACCTAGCTATGGTTAAATGTGGATCATAAACCATACTATGTCGAGTATCATGATTTAATGACAAATTTTTGGCTAAGATTTGTATTCCATGGCATGTTTTTAAGATTCATTAGTGTCTCTTTTCAATGTTAAAAAGGGCCTAAAGTGGGTTGGTACTTATGTTGGATTTCATTGTTAAGATCAGAATGTGTGTAATGTTGACTTATGGAACATAGAAGTGGTCATGAAACCTAAATAATGATTATATTAATCATTACTGTAATCACATAAAAGTGGTATTTAGATGATAAGAGTGTTACTTGAGTTGGCATATTCCTAATTTATCCCTAAAACTATCTTAGAAACTTTAACAAACTTTTATATCCATTGTGTATACCATAGACATCTTCTATAATCCCAAACATAGTCCTAATATAGCATTCCCAGATCCTAACCCAATGTGCCTTATAATCTTCTAGGTGGACATTAGTGCCACACTATGGGAATTACAACCACATGACATTAGTGTTCCTAATTGGGTGTTAGTGTCCCTTAACCTGGCTCTCTTGAATGGATACATTTTCAAATGTGTGCCCCTCTTAAGGTAAGCCTAAGTATATTTTATTATACTCATAATATAGGAATCTCTAATAATAGAAGACTATTTGACCTCTATTCACTAGATGGAAAATAGATACAAAAGCCTATCCAAATAGGAAATAAGTTGAGAAAGATTAAGGTATTTAATCCCTATTCTACCCTACTTATACATACTATCATTTAAAAATACCCTAAGACTAGATTTCAAAGATTTCAAAGATCAAACACATTCAAGGAATCCAAGTCCACTGTCATTCTAGGATTTTCTTTCACTTGCACCAAACACTAGGTGGGAGAACTACATCGGGATTGATCCATCCTCAAAGTATTGGTATATAAGCAAATCTCTTCATAGTGGGGTGTTCAAGATGTCTAGCCTATCCTAATAATAAACACACATTTATTTATCATACCATACTTGTAAAAAGGATTAGGGTTTGCATACTAAATCAAGTTTTCATGGAATAATAGAGAGTTATATATTTCATGCACGAAGGAAAATAAACTAGAAACACAAATGTGGGTACTCATAGAATATAGGAACAGTACTATAAATATGACACTAAAACTACTTTGAGGACACTATAATAGTATGACACTACTGTCCAAGTGGGGTGCTACTATCCAGTGAACAATCAGATCTTGGAACCCTATTGATGACACTCAAACTTTTTGATAAACCAATTTTTAGAACCTAGATTATCTGTGACAGTTACTTTCCAAATAAGTCTCTATTTATGCATATTTATTACTATTTTTATAAAATCAAAAGAAATAAAAATCCATAATAAATCAGTGGTTAATTATTTCATATTATTTAATTGATTTAGACAACTCATCCCTTTAATCTAACTTAGGATTTACACATGTAAAAACCTAAAAGGTTAAAACATTTAGTGAACCTGACTTACTTCAAATATTGCTTCAAACCCTAGTTTTCATTAATTCTATTTTTTTGGAAATAAATTAAGGATGCATACTTCTAATTTTATAATTTTAAAAATAATGTAGCTAATTAAATCAATTTCATATTAGGGCTTTAATTTATTTACATATAATTTAAATTGGTGTAAATAGACCCTAGATTTAAATTACCCTAACCCTAGATTCTTTTAAGGTTTGTACCCTTTTTTATAATTTCATTAACTACTATTAATTTTTTAGAATTCATATATTCTATTTTAGTAGCTCTATTCCAATTTTTTTACTATATTCCATCTAAAAGACTTCTCTCTCTTCAATTAATAATAAGTGCTAAACTAGGTTTTAATCTTATAGAGCATATTCAAATTACTGTTATCTAAACCTATAATATGGATAAGGAACCTATTAAAAATCTTGCTATGAATCCTTCACACCCTGATTATGTTGATTTTAATGACAATGCATTTGAATATGAACAATATGACCAAGATTAAGATGAAGTACACATTTATAATCAGGACACTCTCCCTTTGATTAACACTAAAAACATAATTATGAATAAATATGAGGTATTACAAGGATTCAGAGATAGAATTCATTAATAACCCTTTGATCATTCATAGATAATATAGGCCATACTAAAAATCAAGAATAAAACAAATAATGGTCAATCTTTAAATTCCCTAAATAATTTTGTTACAACTCTAGTGGGCCCCAATCAACCAACTCAAATAGCACAACCTAATATTGTTATTCAACCATCAATGATAGCTACACCACTTACAACTAGTTCCTCCACTCTATATGTACAATTCCTTATGTATGAAATTCATACTCTATAGTATAAGGTGTTGCATCTCGAGAAGGGAGCCATTAGGCCATCACATTCCTTGGATTCAAACATTCTCCTACATAAAACTTTGGCACACCATATAGAAACAAATTCCTTTCCATCCAATTTCATGGCACCCAAGCTTACATTATATGATTGTAATGGTGACCTAGAGCATCATATCAGAGCTTTTCACATAGCATGTTTGGACTATGTGTCCAATAATTAGCTTCTTATGAATTATTTCCATGCAACATCAAGGATTATGCCCTAAAATGGTTCCATTATTTACCAAATCAATCTATTACAACATTAAATCCTTTAGCCGACATGTTTCTAGCACATTTCTCTATCAACATTAGTGATAAGATATCATATACATAAGTGGCATAGTTAAATCAAAAGTCAAATGAGTCTATCACAGATTATGTGTTACAATACAATACAATATTAGAAAAATTGACTATCCCCATTTCATAAAAAGATCTTTAGGACATACTTAAACAAAGTCTCTTACCAACATTGCATGAAGCTATCTTATTTGAGAATTTTCCTACATTTACCTATTTGTGGAACATAGTCAATGAAAAAGAGGTTACTCTCTTATCAGTGGGAAAAATCAAGTACACAAATGGATCAAAATAAACTATTAAGAGTTCAAACAAACCTCCATACAAGGTAAGGGCCATAGATAAAAAAAGTGATCAAAAGGCCAAAGTCAATACAACTTCTAAGCCATCTCTTACATTTGTTTTATCCATTCCTCAGTGTAAAGTCTTTACAAATATTTTAGAGTCACCAACACATGTTCTACAAAAAATCTTAGAATGCAATGTCATAACTCTCCCTCCTATTAAATAGGTTGCCATCTCTTACATTTGTTTTATCCAAGTGTAAAGTCTTTACAAATATTTTAGAGTCACCAACACATGTTCTACAAAAAATCTTAGAATGCAATGTCATAACTCTCCCTCCTATTAAATAGGTTGATACAAAAAACCTCTTCTGAATAAATATGATTCGGTGAGTATCATAGGGATCTAGGCCACATGAAAAATAGATGCATTAGCCTAAAGCACAACATAAAATATCTAATTCAAGCTAATATTTTTGATGTGGGCACACCCATGGAGGAACTAAAATAATAAAAAATAGAGGCTAAGGCACTAAATATATTTTATATCCTTTCATAAATAATATAATAAACAAGGTAGGGGCACATTAGATGTTTATTATACATACTAGGAGCACCCATCACCAGATTATTATCACATAGTTATAGAGGAGGTACATACCTTACATAACATTATTGGCATGTATCATACTATAGTTGCACCTAAACCACTTCTCATATTTTCAAAGAAGGAGATTGTGGATGATGACATAGATTTACATGCACTCTTCATACAAGCATACATAGACCACCATATTATTCACAGTGTTATGGTTGATAATGGGTCAAGCATAATCATGAGCACAATGACACTCTTATCACACTTGGGTTACATAGAGTGGGATATATTTCCCAAAAATATATTCATTAGTGATTTGAGTGGCCATGTTTAGATATACATCAGGGAGATTGTGCTTCCATTATAGGTTGGACTAGCACACATAGTCACTTGGTTCCTAGTAGTATCGAGTGCAAGTGTATTTGATATATTATTGAATAGGCCATGGTTACAATATCTCTAATCAATTACATCTAAATTAAATCAATGCTTGAAGTATATACATGATAATGAAGTGGTTAAGGTTGACGGTGTCCCATATGAGCATCCTCTTCCCACCCCATAGGTGATTTTAACATAGTTTCCACCTCAGTTACAAAATAGACACTAGTTACAATTCCATCGCCATTACTAAATATTCCATGATTATCAATTATAGTTGATATTATAACTCCTATGAATACTTCACAAAATTTAGTAGAGTCATTAGTGTAGGCTAGGTCTACTCTTATAGTATATACATGTATTCATACTTTCCCATGGAGACCTACAGTATATACCCCTACATCAGAGATGTCACATATTCTAGAGGACCTTAATCTACTATGTTTATGCTGAGATTAATATTATTAGGTTATATTAGTTATCAACATAGGTCACCTAGATCACCTACATCTTCTGCTTCTATCAAATGGGTTCCTAAGACCCTTACAATTCATAAGGCATCATAGTTAGTGCCACACCATCACAACATCATTACACCAACATATTCAAACACATATTTCTCCACATAGTATATCATGGGCTCATAATTTCCATTTCACATTGCATTCACAATCATAGTTTCCTTATTCCACATAGGCCATGATGATAGTGAGTCTCCCATGAGACTCATTTGTTAGTATGGTTCCTAATATTGTACATAATTCCTTCTATTTCTTTTTCCTTGTATATAGTTTAAATTCACTTGCTCGTACATAAATTATTAAAAAAAAATTAAAAAAAATATAACATATCAAAATAAAAAAATAATCAAATATTACTAAAAAAACTATAAAATTTATAGATTGTATGCATTGTTATGTTTACATTTATACTTATTTCCATATATTACATATGTTAGATATCTTAGTATATTTAGTTTTATCATACACATATGCTTCACTTATTCTTTTTGAGTGCTTAAAAATTACATACAGGATTTTGGTCCACTAAACTAATCTATAATTTCTATCATCTACCCATTAGGGGAATATACACCAATCTAGGTTTATTCATTTGATACATCTACCCACTTGGTGGCATCTCATATAGAGTTTCTACTACTATATTTTATCCTTACATACTATATATTCTAGTTTATACATTAATATATATTATTATTGATCATTTCTACTCATTTCTCAAATTTTTTATCAACTATCACTTGTTATACTCAACATATATACATATTAGCATTTACATATATTTGTACTACACAGTCATACATGCTTTCATTTCTATTTTTACTAGATTATACTTGATTGTGTTTCGTATGATTCTTCCATCTTTGAAGGCATTTTAATATGCCACTGCTCTTTGTATCTATGTCACTTATATGTTTGTATGCCTTGGACATGTTCCCATGTCCCTTGTGTGTGCTTCTTTATTGTATATGTGGGCATTTGAACATGTCCTTCCAAATGGATCTAAGCTAAATTGTTTGTTTCTTTCATATTTGGATATTTGAACATGTTTGTATGTATTCATTCTTATATTTAGTGACATGTGCCCATGTCCCTTGTATTATGTACCCTTGGCCAATTATTGTGTGCCTCATGTGTTTGTATATATTATTCCTTATATGATTCTTCACCATGACACTTGTCTTTTATTGTTACACACACACTAATTTTCAATGTCATGAGAAACCTCATGCATCCACCCTTCCTACTTGGGTGTCGTGATGGCCATCATGACTCATAAACCTAGGTAGATACTCACATTTTTTGTTATACACATTGATTACATATATCTTGACACCCTTGTGAAATAATAGATTACAACATACATCTTATATTACCTACTTATTCTTAGATATTTTTACATTTTGATGTTATATTTGCATATTGTATTAGAATATCATATATATGCTCTAGCTAACACATTTTGTAGAGCTACTTATTTTGAGGATAGTTCTTACACATATTCCAAAAATACCCTAAAAGGGGGCATTAAAATGGGGTTTTCATAGATATCAGTCTCGTATATTGTTATTCATAGAGTATATTTCAACACATAGGCTCAATTTCAAAAATTAAACACAGATCAGACATAACAAAAAATAGGGACTCAAAAAGCAGTTCTGAGCACCTAGATTTCTTACTAAAAAACATTAGTGCCTAAAATAGGAAACTAACACCATAGGGCACTATTATTTAGTAACCCCAACTTTAAGACAATCTAGATTAGCTAGACTAGTACACTAGCTATAGTATAGATTTACACAAATATAGTAAGGTTTGATAGTTATGTTTTGATTTTGATCAGATATTATCATTTCAAATAAAATTTGTACCAATTTATCAAAATTTTGGGTATCATGCACATCATGATCACTCCCACATTCATTTTAAATACATAGATTAATTTATTATGTGCTCAGTTTAGAATTAATATACTCAGATATCAAATTGGGGGAATGTGTGTGGCACATAGTTTCCATATACTCAGTTACATACAGGTTGATTAGATGGAATGGAAAAATCCATGTTATTTTTTATGATATATACACTTGCTATCATATTCTAGGTTGTCACCAATTTCATGCATTACTCCATCTATAGTGGTTGGCATTCTTGAGTGGCTCAAGGCTACCTAATGTACCCAAGTGGCAATGAAGCCAACATACATAGTTAGATATACCTAGTTAGATACTTTCATCACTTTGCATAGTAAAATTTTATATGCATCTACTTTAGATGCATGGAAAATTATGGATTTATGGCCTAATTAAGTTCTTGAGCCACTCACATGAGAGGGTTAAACACACTTACAGTCTTATCTAATATATTCATAGATCATGATCCACTAAGAAGGGGTGGGCAGTGATGGAGTTAAAATGGATTGAGTTCTTGAGAAACCCATATGAGTATTGAGAAAGATATCAAATCAGTCCATGTTATTAAATTATTTTATCACTATTTACACTTACACACATAGGTTGTCACCAAATCCATGCATTGGTTTGCATACCCAACAAGGTGTATTCATTACTTTCCTTTTCTTTACTCATCTTTAATCAGTTACTTTATTTAGCATAGTCTTTTGATTTTTATAATCTCTTAAGTAAGGATTGATTTTTTCATGTTTCATTTTAGGACATTGATTTGGATCATGTTCCACATATGTAGACCCAACATCACATACTCATAGTCAGCTACACATGCTTTAATTCCTAAGAAAGTCCATGTATGCTTATTTTTAATTTATACTATTTATTTCACTTTAATACATTTATAGAATAAGGTGGGAAATTAAATCACCTAAAAATGTTATTTGGATGCTAAGAGTGTTGTTTGAGTTATCATATTCCTAGATTAGCCCTAGACCTATCCTAGAACCTTTACGACACTTTTCAGCCATTGTTCAGATCACATACATATTATATTAGCCCAAACATAGTCCCAAGACAACATTCCTAGATCCCATCCTAGTGTGCCTAATAATATACTAGGTGCACATTAGTGCCACACTAAGGACATTACAACCATATGGTGCTAGTGTCCCTAATTGGGTGCCAGTGTCCCTTACCCTAACTCTCTTGAATAGATAGTTTTCCAAATGTGTGTCCCTCTTAAGTTCAACCTAAGTAAATTTCATTATATTCAAAAGCTATTAATATCTATAAATATAATATTATTTTACCTTTATTCACTCGATGGAAAATAGAAGCAAAGGCCTATCCAAATAAGAAACAAGTTGAAAAAAATTAAGGTATTTGATCCATATTTTACCATACTTATACATAATACCATCTACAAATTCCCTAAGCCTAGATTTCAAAGCTCAAACACAATAAAGTCATCCAAGTTCACCCCTCATTCTAGCATTCACTTACACTTTCACCAAGCATGAGGTGGGAGAACTACAAAACTCTTGATCCCTTATCTGAGTATTGGTATGTAGGCAAATCTCATCACAACAAGGTGTTGAAGATTTATAGCCTATTGTAATAATGAATAAACATATATTTCTCATGCCATAATTTTTATAAAAATTATGTTTTTCATATTAAATAAAGTTTTCCAAGCACAACATAGAGTTCTAGATTTCATGTGTGTAGGAACAGGACCCAAAAACATAGGTGAAAGTGCTCCTAGAAAAAATGAATAGTTTTGCAAATAGGACATTATCACCACTTTGAGGAGACTATATAAGTATGGTGATATTATCAAGGTGGGGTGATACTATCCAATTAATAATCTAACCCTGGTACCCAGTGGATGACCCTTAGACCTGTCTAGAACCCAATTTTTAGAACCTAGATCATCTGTAATAATCACTTTCTAGATTAGTCTCTATTTATGCATATTTATTACTATTTTTAAAAATTAAAAAGAGGATAAGATCCATAAAAAATCAATGGTTAATTATTTCATATTATTTATCTTATTTATACATCTCATCCCTTTAATCTATCTTATGATTTACATATGTGAAACCCTAAAAGGTTAAAATAATTACCTAAGTTTAATATTAGTGGATCTTTGCTTTGAGGATATCATTGATTTGAAAATGGTATTATAATGTTCATAATTTTGGAAGATAAATTATTGAGAGAGGGTGGGTGAATCAGTCTTCAAAACTTTTCATTTAGCTTTATTTAAACATACATGAACCATTCTAACAAGCATGCTCATCTTAGCAAGCATAAGCACCAAATCATAAGAGTGTGAAACACATGGACATATCATATACATGGGAAAAAATTATAAGGAAGAAAATATATTTATTAATCAAATAGAATATAGTCCTATAAGACAAACATCAATATTTAGTGAAGCACTAAATCTACATGGAGCACTAACCCCAACTAGCTTAGCACCAACTCGGCTAGGCTTTAGCAAGCACCCATTTGTAAAGAGGCAAAAAACCCATAGATGAATCAAAACTAATGAATTAACCTAATACACTTGACAATATTTAGAAACGCATTTTTATTATACAATAGATGATGATATTCATCTTTAGCTCTTCACTCACTTCTATCCCTCTCAAACTAGCTTCTAGCCCTCTTCATGCCTTGATCAGGTCTTCTAAACTTTATCCTCATATGAATAAAATATATTATATATTCATGAAACCTATATAATTTTTTAAATTACCTTATTATTATCACTAATTATCTATATCATTCACTATTTCTCCTCACTCTCTAAGCACTCACAAATAGGCCTAAACTGCTTAATATTTATACAAGTCACTTGATCATATCCTTGTTATTTAGACATACATAAAATATATTAGGTTATACATGAATAGGTATTAGAATATTAAAATAAAAAATAATAATCATGAATCAATAAATACATTAGTTTGTCCATATCTCAATTATCCCTTACTCCTCTTTTAGGCTTTAAGGAGACCTAATAGACCTTAATGACATGTTACTCTTTAATCTTTATTAAAGCATACAAAAACACATCACACGGTAGTAAAACATCATATATAACTTATAAAACTTAATTTTAGGTTCATAACACCTTTTATCTTGAACCACCATTTGAACCCATTCTTAAAACATTATTTATAAAAGGCTTGTGCATACACAAAAAATCTATCTTTAATAACTAAGGCATAAACTCAATTTTTACAAAAAACCATGGAAAAAAATAAAATATTTAGAAACATCATGACATCAGGTTCATCACAATATTCATTTTATGCTTCAACTCAGGGTAAATAGACTCAATCTCTTCTCCATAAGATGCTCACTTTGAACTGCCAACTGACTTCAAAACACAGTCAGGGAAACATGAACTTATAACATCTAATTGAATGAATTGAAGGGATTTAAATGCATGAAAAATATCTTATATCAAAAAAATATCAACCTCAATCAATAAAATCATGATATCTAATGAAAAATATTGGTCTTGTAGACCAATCTATTGATCTCCTCTCTCACAGACTCTACTTAGCAAGACAAACTATTTTGGCTTCAATGTTCCAACTCTTTATAATACATTAAAAGTTTATAAAAATCATGGATAGATCATTAAATTCCCAAATAAAATCATAAATCACTTCAATTCATCACTCTTACATTAAAAAACATCAATAGTCATCTTCTCACTTTTGATTGATTTTCTTAGTGTCTACACCACAAGGTCTATTAGTGACTGATCAAAATGGATAAATAAATTTTCACACCTAATATTTGTAACATATATAAACCTTCATGAAAAAAAATAAAATTTTCACACTTTGACCTTCATCCCATTATCAACTTTGACTTGGTTAACTCTATCTATTACAACAAATCTCTAAAAGGTAAACACTTTCTTGTAGGGTGTGTTCACTCACCTGAGAAACCAGTCACACCTAGAGATGCTTGGGAGAGTTTAATACAACATAAAATCACTTAAATATACATATCAAACCATTTTAATCTCTTTATAACAATATATTCAACATTAGGTTACTCTTAGGGTTCTTTGAGGGTTTAGACCAACTTACAGTCTTAATGATCATATATAAAAATTAGCTCTTCTTTCCATAAACCAATGCTTCAATATTTGAGATAGAACCATTCCTTATCTATCATGAACAAATTATATTCTCATGAAATTTTTTCATGTATCAATGAGCACTTGAAAAACCTTCTTGGGTAGACAACTCTTCATTTTGTGTACTCAAGAAACCTTAAAATATTCTTTCAAGCCTTTCTTTGAAAACCATGACCAAAAACTTCATAAAAATACTTAAGATAGCTAGAATCACCTCTATCAATACTCACTAGATCATCCATGTCATATAAACTAATCCATATACCTCATTTGTACACCATCTCTCTTTTGATTTTTAAGCCTTAACCTTCAAGTCTCATTAGGCTTTGAATCTAACCTTTTAAAAACCCTGTAGGATTCACCTTGAAACTTTACTATGATATTAATACCTCTTTTGTATTCTCAAGTAACACCATACACTCACTCTTAATTTGGATATTCAATATAAATTCTTACAGATCTTTAGAGATGACCTTTTAATCAATTACAAGGCCACCAAAACCTAATGTACAAAATCAAATAATGTCTCTCATGCTCACAAACTATCAAGAATTATTTAGAGCTTCAATAAGTATCTTCATAGATCATTTATATCATATTCAAAGCTACTTACATAGAACTTTGAATTATACAGCTTCTTTAGAGTTCACTCATTTCATCATGCTACCTATACATACCATCTCACAAGGTCTAGATAAAACATTACAAGATGCTTGACACTTGACATACTAAAATGTACTCACTCATGTTGATTCTCAATGATATAATTAAATATTATATTATAAAATTCTTCAAATATTAGTCTCTCATCACTACTTTCATACAACAACACCACTCACTATGTTGGCATAAAAACTAATCATACACATACCTCAAAGCTTACTTGACCATGCATCTTCAAAAGAACCTTTGACATCAATGACATTATATTGACATCAATTAAATAACCATGCATCTTCATAAGAACCTCTGACATCAATGAAAACATCAAATACCAAAGCTCAACACTCAATGATAATGCTCAACAATCTCCCCCTTGATTAATGATAATATTCAACAATCTTCCCCTTTGTCATTGATGAAAAACACACTTAGTAAACTATGTCAACTAATCTTGATAAAAATGATCTCTTAGACTTGGTTCTTGCCTTTTCTTTCTCCCTTTATTATCTTTCTCCCCTTTTGATATTAATGACAAAGGTCTTCAACAACTATCATCTCTTTCAGAATCAACTCAGATTATAAGATCATTTCAACATAGATCAACCTCAGTCAATAACCCAAATAGCTCCCCCTCAAACCAAGCATCCACCACTCTTTTATTAGTAGTAGACATCAAGGTTGACATGTAACTAATGTAATCATACTCTCTCCCTTTGAGCTTATATTATCTCTCAAAGACACTAGATGTCATAGTCTTCAAAAACTATGTCTACCACCTATGATAACCATTCTTAGAAACTTATGTCCATCAAGTCACTCTCCCAGTTGATCCATCAAAAGCTCAATAAATAGAATTTATGAATCATCTCAGACATAATCTCTCCTTAACTCCATGCATATCTAAAACAATCAATTTCATATCTACCACTCTGCCCCTTAGACCAAGCATATCATATTTAAAAGAATTAGAAACTTAGATTACTTACCTTCTTTATCATGACTGAAGAATATCAAATTCTTGACCACACACTAGACTACCATAATATTGACATCAACTATAGAAATATAGACCCCCCCTTTATCTTCACATATCAAGCTCAACTACTCACATAAATAGATACTAAAAAATTACCTCTCATATACCAATTGTTTGTACTTTGACTTCAGATAACTAATAATAGACTTAGATCTCTCATCATGCTACCTTATACACTTCAAACCATAGAGCTATCAACATAAGAATGGATAATATCCATCTTAATCTCCTTTCTTGTAACATAGACAACCTAGAATATTCTCAAAGAGAAGCCTTCTTTGACTACAACCTCATGATTATAATGATAAAAGCATGTCTCCATGAGAGTTAATATATCTACCCATTTTCATATGGCACTAAAACAACATGAACTTAAGAGATTTCTAGATCTCCATTTATTCACAAGACTGAATATTTTTCAACATCCTTTTGGACTTGATTAACACTATAGACTTGATCTCATCATCAAGCATTTGATCATCAATGTGAGACGATAATAGAGATTACTTACTTGATTTCATATCTAAAGCATGATCTATCTCGACAAGCAGTCCACTTGAGCTTGTAGACTAATCATGACTTATCTTTACTACCTTTGGTTTCTATACATTCATTTTCCTTCCTTCTTGCACTCTAAGAGTTTCAAACTTCCTTTTTTGACTTGATGACTTTATAACTTTGTTATGAAAAAATATTTTAATGTGTCTTATATTATGATAGTTGTAATAGATCATCCTATACATACCATTTTATTGATGAAAATTTTGACTCCTTCTATAGTTCTATGAATACTCATTCTTGGAAGATATTCTACATTCTCTTGCTCTATGACCAAATTTACTACATACAAAATAGTAACCATTGAAATAACTAGTGTACATTATAGCATTGGGTTGTTTGATAGGTATTTTTTTATTTACCTTGTTGTATTCAATAGTCTTCTCTTTGACTTGAGATGCCTCCTTTTGATATTATTTGAAACCAATACCTATCTTATCACTTGAAATTTTTTGGCTACTCAAGATATCATCTAGAGCCTAAGTGATCTTTTCAAATTTCACAAAGCTCTTCACCTTTCTAGATGCTTGACTCAATTCAACTTTCAAAGATTTTATTTCAGTTTCATATATAATAAAATCTTCCTCTTTATCCTTTAGGCTTGTATTGACTATCTCAATCTGTGCCTCAAATTGATTGATGATCTCATCATACTCCTTAGAAGTATTACTAAGTATTTCCTCAAATAAATTAATATTTACTCATAGTGATAAACTAATGACTTCAATTTCTTGTTCTTCTTCTTCATAAGCTTCAACTCTTCTAAGGTACTCATGAGCTCAGCTTTAAGATCCACTTTAGCTTCTCTTTATTCACTATCATAGTATACTTATTCATCTAATTCTACATTAACCATAAGGCATTTCACATTTGAACAAACCTTATTATTTGATTATATGCCTATGAATAGAGTTTCACTATTGTCATGTTCAGATTCATTACTACTATCATCACTATCAGATATGTCTCAATCACCTACATCAGATGAGTTGGCTTCTTTGGTATAGAAATTGTATACACATAATATTTTCAACATTTTATCAAATATTTATACTTTAAATCTTTTAGATACTCATTGAGACTTAATATATATAAGTCCATGCCTTAAAGGGTGCATCAAGAAAGGGGTTGGCATACCTTTGGTGCTTTACATGTTGTTGTCTCTTATTGCCACATTATTACGAATACAAATAGATCATAAAAACTTTCCCTAATTTATTAATCCTCTCTTTCACACTCCTCCAATATTTTTAATCTTTCTATCCTCCTTTTCTTGACTTAATTACATTTTAGATAGTCAGTTATACTGGGTTGATAGGGTTGACCTAGCTTAGACCTAGTGAATTATCCTCAAAAACATATAGGGTCGACTGGGTCGACCCTATATAGTTGATGTTTCTGAGAGGATTTATGGAAAGATCCACCTATAAATAAAATATTTTTGCATCATTATTTCAATATGAAATCAAGATTTATTATTTATTTATGCTTCTTCACAATCTGCTCTTTCACCATTCTACGTGAGGAGTCTTAGCTTAGGGTTTCTACTTAGAGAATCTAGTCTTGTGGATAAGTCTTGGATGCTTTGGCCTTTCTTAGTGATCCTTACAAACCACAACAACATCTTGTGAAGCCCCTTTGTATAAGGTAGAGATTAAGTCTTGATGGGTTCACATTCAGGTAAGTATATTATAACTTTGTTTTCCTCTCTTTAGTAGATAAAAGTAGCATAAGTGTTGGCTCAAATAATATTACTCTTCATATGTCATGTATTAGGGTCTTACTCATACTTAGCTTAATTGATATTCTCTTATACATGTTTTTATTACTTCAAACACCTCATATTATACTACAAACTTTGTTGTGTACTAGATTATATTTAATTTCTTGTTTATTAGATTAAAGTGAACATTAAACCTAGGAATATTTTAGGGTTATTACATGATTATGTTAGACTATAGGCTTTGGAACCCTACCTCACATGGTGTACTATGACAAGTGATACCCTAATTAGGTCTAGTAGATCCTCATATTGGTCATGCTCCTACTTAAAAAATGTATTCCCAATAAAAAATGTAGGTATGCTCTATCTTCTCTGAGCTATGATTGATTTATAGACATGATACATTTCTAATTGCATACATTATGGTGAACTTGACATGAAACTAGCCCATATAGAATTTATTTCACTTTTTTCATTCTTTTTATCATTATTTTTATCATATATCAGTCATACTAGATTGACTTTGTCGACCCAATTCAACTCTATGTGCATAGGTTTTTAGGAATAGGCAGTTGGATCAACTCAGATGATCCAATACATGTTTCTACACTTATAGTTTAGACTAATAGGTCAACCCAATTGACACTATACACTTTCAAACATCTATATTCATCTATAAGGTCAACCCAATTGACCCTATACATTCTAGGCATTGAGTAGTAGGATTATGTAAAGCTTGATCGACCCAGTCGACCTAGTTAGTAGAGTTCTTAAGCATATTCCAAGGTTTTTGACTAGAAATATTTATTCTTATTATCTTTGATCTACCAAGGTTCCTTCATATCTCTCTATCTCTTTATTTTCTATATTTCCTTTCATAAGTTTCAATCTTCAAAATTATCCCTACATAATTAACTGGATCAACCCTATCAACCTAATTTTCTATATTGTTTGAATAACAGGGTCAACCCTAGTTGACCCTATTCATTTTAGACCTTACTTCTATAGTACAGGTTTGAATATGTCAACCCTATTCTATATTTTGTGCATATAGTGTTAATGTCATACCTTGTTTCAAGTTGGAATTAATCTTTATATGTTAGTAATTAGTTCAAACCTTTATTTTCTTATTGCTTGCATGCTTAGAATAATTCACATAGTCTAATTAGGGGATTTTTAATTAACTATTTAGTTTCACTATTTCTATTTTATGAACACATGACCAAATCACATAATCTAAACAAGCATTTTAACATTTATCTACCCAAGGCTAGCCTACTTAGATTTCATCACCAAGGAGGAAACCAACTTGATACTTCAATCAAGTATAAAACATGGTTAATGGTATATTATGGATAATCACCTGACACCTTTATCACTACAATGTGTGAAGTGAGGGGGTGGGACCAAATACCAAGCCTATATCATTTCCAATATAGTCCCTTTCAGCCGAAACTACCTAAAACCATCCTTGTATTACTATCTAGTTCCTTGCTTACAACCAACTTCCTAAAATATTTAAAATCATATTCTTAATAATATAATAAAACATCTTAGTTTGATCAATTAGTTATATCTTTACTTTCCAAGTTGATTTCTTGCTCTTTACTCAATTATGTGTGAAAAAACTTGCATTAGCCAACATTAGTGCAAGGTTTTGTATTGTGTGCTTTAATTAGATTGGCTAGCATTGATCCAATTAATTATTTGTTTCCATTCAATTATTTATTTACTATATTAGCTAAAAAAATTATCATATTTTAGTTCATAAATTATTATCAACCTTCTAATTTTCCCTATCTATTATACTGGGTCGACCTTATCGACCCTATACTTTTTCCCAATCTCTATGCACTGTACTAGATCAACCTAGTTGACCTTGTACTATTTTTAGACCCTATTCATTATTTTCCTAACTCATTTCACTATATTGGATTGACCTAATCAACCATGTACTATTTATAAGACTTGTTTTTTGTGCTAGGCTGACCCAATACTACTTTCTTCTTTCCTTGTTCATCAATCTAGTTCTTTATTTTTCCTTCTTTGCATTATATTCATCTATCTTCAGTCATAATGAAGTATCCTATCATAATCTTCTTGGATAGTTTGAATACATTTAGATACTATATGGGATGTTCATTTTTCCCTCTCTTTTCCTCCCAAGAGCATCATCACTCTTGGGGAACCTCTTCTCCTCCATTTATGAACTATAATATGGTGAAAATAACACCTCAAGATGGATTTAATGGATTTGATCCTTTATTTACTTATCAATAAACTTCTCATCTTCAAAATCTTCAAATTAATGTGGGAGAAATTGATACAATTATATTCAAAAACCCCACTAATAACCCATCTTCTAATAATCCTCTCCCAATACCAATTCAGGGAATGCTCCTACTAACACCAATCCACCTCCCAATACAACCCAAATTTTAGCCCAAGTCATCCAACAAATGAACATTGTGAAAAATTCTAACACCCATCAAATGATGCAACCTCAACAACATCTAATAAATGTGGCTAATCAGCCTTCAACTATACATCCTAAAGCTAATCCCAATTTCATTCCTCCACCTCTTCAGAATGCCTCAAGTAATGTTATTCCTCAACCCATAATGAATAACAAATTTCTTCAAACCATTAAAAATGATCCAGTATCCCCATTTATTGTATCTATTGATATTGGTAACATATATCCAACTATCAAATATGATGGGACTAAAGACCTTGCATCATTTTTAAATCCTTTGGAAACCTTTACAAAGAGTAGATCTAAACTAATACCTTTGCCACAACTAAAATCTTATTCAAAAATTTCACTGGTGATTTATTATAATGGTATAATCAACTTCCCCAACACTCTATTTGGTAACTTGAAGATTTGGTTAATCCTTTGGTTAAAGAGTTTCAACATAATAATCTTCTAAAAAATTGTCTTAGCCACTTCATCAATGCTAAGCAATCTCCCACTGAATCAGCTTATGACTTTAACAAAAGATGGAAATATTTAGCTCATAAAGTTTAACATAACATGACTGATGATAAATTATTCAAACTCTTTATCACCACTTTGACTCCCACTCTTAAATATAATGTTCAAACCTTTAATCCCCATATTATTGACCAATTTTTGCCCGCAGGCAAAATTGTGGTCAAATTCTTTCCCCTACATTTTAAAACTAGTCAATTTCGGGTTGCAAGTCCATCTTCAAGTTCATGCTCAGTTTGGGCCTGGTTCATTGGTTCAGCCTGGTTCATCCTAGTTCAACATCTTGGTTCAAACACCTCAATGCAATAGCATTGAAACTTTGTACCGTTGAACCAACTTTTTGGTTCAAACGGGCTAGGTTCAATGTACTTGGTTTAATGGCTAAAGTTCAAGCATGGCAGTTCAATCATTGGTTCATCGGGCTTGGATCAATAGTTCATCAGGATTGGCCTTGGTTCATTAGCATGCTTAATTAAACCATTGAACCATTTTTGGTTCAATGGGTTCAGTTCAATGGTTCAAATCAATACAAAGGTTCATCGGCTTTTGGTTCACTCCCCATCAACGCGCAATGATTAAACGTTGAACCGTTGAACCAAAAATTGGTTCAACACTTTGGTTCAAGGGTAGGCCCTTTGCCAAAAGGGGAGTCAAAGAGTCAAAGTGCCCTTTTGAAGGGCAGGTGCAACAAAAGAAAAGGACTCAGGCAAAGTTTAGTTCAAAGCTTGTTTTTTAAGGTTCAAATGTTTAAGCCCCAAATTCCTTTAGGACAAAAAATATGAAGGAATTCGGGCGCACTTCCAAGTCAAAGCAAAGTTGGGTGAGAGAATTTCCATAGAATTTTGTCCACAGAAATAAAAATCAAAGCCATAGTCAAGGTGCCAAGAAAATTCAAGGATGGAGAAGTGCCCGAGAGGATGCCACGTGGACCCAACTGATGTGGCAATGGACCCGATGACGTCCCAGTGGACGTCAAGTTTAGCAGAGTGGTTTAGACATTAGTTCTCAAGAGATGATGCCTGAGAAGTTGTAAATTTAAAGAGGATGGAATATTCATTGGCTTTCAAAGCTTGATGGCTAGATGGGCGTCAAATTTAGTAGAATAAAATGGCCTTTGTTTCAAATTGAGAAAATATTGCCAAGGAAGCCAGAATGCAGCGACCTTCTGAAAGTTTGCCCCTAGGGGGCCAACTAAGCCAGAAGAGACAAGAAAGACAAGGGAAAAATCACAGATGACAAGTAAGGAGAAATGAAATGGAGTAGAAGTGACAAGGCAGTCCAAGTGGCAAGTGGAAGGCAATTTATTGCTTGTTAATCCCCAAATGGCACAAATAGCAAGCAGCAGGGTCCGTGCATTTAAAAAAGGGGACAAATTTCATCTATTGGAAAAAAAAGAGGCACGACCCATGCTTCCACATTAAAGCTTGAATGCCAAAGTCAAATTTGGTGATTATACAACATGGTTCTAGTAGGCTTCTTCTAGAATGATGACAACACAATAGTGTTTTCCTCTTTCCAATGGGACCCGACAGGCCAACTTGTCAAAGAAGTTCCAAGTTTCTTTCTCTTTTATTTTATATATTGTAACTTCTCATTTTTGAGAAAAATTGGTTCTTCCACTTTTGCAAAGGCACAGCCCTAGAAAAATTTCACCTGAATCAAATAAAATGAGTCTATTACCTCCATTTGGATAGATGTTATAGAGTATGCCTTGAGTGTTTGTCTGTGTCCAGTCATTGTTTCTTGATGCTCTCATAGGTTCAACACCAACAGACTTGTCATCTATAAGGTACCATTTCTACAACTAAAAGGAGAAGAGCTAACATTTGAGAAGACAAAAATCAGAGTCACTTACAGTGTGTATTCCATAGTACCTCAGTGATTTTCTATCTCTTGTGTTTTCATGAAAGCCTCCCTACCAGTCTTTTGTAGCCTGGTCCTTTTTGCCAAATGTGTAGAGTATGTCTGCATTTGTCTGATTTCAAGAGTGGATGTGTGAAGGCCAACCTATTTTGGTGCATCACCTCTTTAGAGTAGGTTTTTTTTCTTGAATCTTTCTCCCTTTTCACCTCCCCTCCTTTTTTATATACATATATATATACCTATTAACTTTTGCTAGAAACAACATGATGCAACAAAGGGAGTTAGCCATTATCTGGAGACTCTCTCCTCTAGCTTTGCCAGTCCCACAGGTGAGAGGAGAGTTTCCATGTTGTGAGGAGAAGGCAGGAACCTATTTTCCTACCACTAGGTGCACTTTCCTGCATCAACAGTTCTGGCACGCCTGATGGGACCAACTAGGACAGGTTTTGTCTAAAGAGTTAAAGAATTTTTGGTGTGTTCTTCAACTGAACAACCTTTGGAGGCTTTTACATCAACACCAATGGTGACTCTGAGTTGAATCTGCTGGTTAAGTAGCCTGGTGCCATTAGAAATCACTTTCTTTATGTATAATCCCTTTGCACAAAATCATGGACCTTGTATTCCTTCATATGACTATGATTAAGCTCAAAATATTTATGCAATCCCCTCAAGTAGATCTCCTAGTTGCCCTGTAATGATAAGGGAGGTGGCACTAGAGTTTGAGAGGCAGATAATACAGATTAATAGACTGGAGGAGTAGTACAAATATTAGTGGGAGCTGATGTATAAAGAGGAGTGTTTGTTTAGGCAAGCACAGGCCCTACAATCCATGGAGGAAGAAGTAGCAAAATGGAGAAATCCATTTATTCAAGGCAGTCAACCTTATGTGCCCCCTCTTATTCTAAATAAAGCCCCCTCTTTTACACCAAATCCTTTCTATCATATAGCACTCACCCACTCCAGCTCATCTGACACATCTGCTCTCAATCCCATGCACCTAGCTTTCCAACATCAAAGGGAATCAGAGCAACCCCCCATGGAGATCAATCTTCCCAATCCTTTACATTGTGAATCTTCCATTGGGGGGAGTACCACCAACTAGCACGTCCCTCTTCTAGAGACTCTTCCAGCGCATCGACAGTCTCTTCCTTGCATTCCTCAACTTCCAAAAGTTTTTCAGCATGATGTGCAGATTCCAAGTTGGAGGAAGGAATGCCAAGAACCAGCTCAGAGCTTTGAAGAGGATAATGCTGGTGATCTCCAAGAAAGGCTCCTTCAAGAAAATATAGCCAGGAAGAATTTTAGAGTTGGAGTCCCAAATGAGATTCCTTAGCCAATGTGTGGTGGACCTATCTGAACCCAGCCCATCCACACACCTCCAAGAGAGCTATCAGGCCACACCTGATATTGATGAACTTTTGACCAAGTGGAAGGAGGAGAATCATTTGATTATAGCTCAAGGACTACCTCCTCTTCCACACATTTTCTCCACTTCACCCCTTCTCAAGGAGGAACCTATTCTACAGGTGGTGAGTGAGGAATAGAAGATCCAATCTACAGTTCTCCAAGAAGACTTCATGAGTATGGATGAGGAGGAGATCACCTTAGGTGACATGGAGGAGCATGGACGATCTCTTGTTCATTTTTTAAATGATTTGTTTGAAGTCATGGAGGCAGGCTGTGCTATTCTTCAAGAAGGCCAAGAGGAAGTAGAGGATGAATATGACAGGGTCTTCAACAAAGTAAAAGGAAATGGGTCAGACCATGATGCATTACAGAGGGAATGTATTTTTCAAAGGGATAATGGTGATAAGCCATTAGCCATAGATTTCCTAGTGAAGAGCACCAATTTGAAGGACCAACATTCAGTAGGCTTTCAAGGACAATCAAAATATATATATGTTGGGAGCATGTTCGAATCTGATCCACTCAGATTCCAGCAAACTAGGTGATAGGCAAGAGGAGCAAGTCACCAAATCTCCTTTTCATTCAACTACTTTCCTAGCACCATAAGTCTTCTTTCCAGGAAGGGGACTTAAGAAATTTTCCTTTCGATCCAGGAGGGAGGCAAGCTTTCCTGGTTAGCTATATATAATAATCTGTTTTTAGTTGTTTTCCTATTTTCCCTAAGTGCAGTTGCACAAGTAGCATTTTTAGCCTTGTGTGTTTCCCTTTGCATGTGGGGTAAAGGTTTCATGTTTGATTCTCAAATCTTTGGAGCTATTGCTAATTCTTTCATGGCTGCATCTGACTCTACACCCAATGGATTTTAAGGCAACTAGTTCTAAGCATAGCAAGCATGCTTCCCCTGTGAGTCACCATTTATTGACCAATTTTTTCTTGTAGGCAAAATTGTGGTCAACTTCTTTCCCCTGCATTTTAAAACTAGTTAATTTTGGGTTGCAAGTCCATCTTCAGGTTGATGCTCAATTTGGGCCTACTTCATTAGTTCAGCCTAGTTCATCATAGTTAAACATCTCAGTTCAAACACCTCAATGCAATAGCATTAAACCTTCATACCGTTGAACCATTGAACCAATTTTTTGGTTCAATGGGCTAGGTTTAACGTACTTGGTTCAACGGCTAAAGTTCAAGTGTGGCAGATTCAATCATTGGTTCATCGGGCTTGGTTCAATAGTTCATCAAGCTTGGCCTTGGTTTATCGGTGTGCTTAGTTGAACTGTTGAACCATTTTTGGTTCAACGGGTTCAGTTCAATGATTCAATTCAATACAAAGGTTCATCAGGCTTTTGGTTCACTCCCCATTGGCGTGCAATGATTGAACCTTGAACCATTGAACCAAAAACTGGTTCAATGCTTTGGTTCAAGGGTAGGCCCTTCATCGAAAGGGGAGTCAAACAGTCAAAGTGCCCTTTTGAAGGGTAGGCGCAACAAAAGAAAAGGACTTGGGCAAATTTTAGTTCAAAGCTTGTTTTTTAAGGTTCAAATGTTTAAGCCCTGAATTCCATCAAAATTTTTGCCTGAAGGAATTCCTTTAGACAAAAAGTCTAAAGGAATTTGGGCACACTTCCAAGTCAAATCAAAGCTAGGTGGGATAATTTTTGTAAAATTTTATCCATGAAAATATAAAGTGAAGCCACAGTCAAGGTGTCGAGAAAATTCAAGGATGGAGAAGTGCCCGAGAGGATGCCACGTGGACCTGACTGATGTGGCAATGGACCCGATGACGTCCTGGTGGACGTCAAGTTTAGCAGAGTAGTTTAGCCATTGGTTCTCAAGCGATGATGCCTGAGAAGTTGTCAATTTTAAGAGGATGGAATATCCATTGGTTTTCAATGCTTGACGGTCGAATGGGTGTCAAATTTAGTAGAATAAAATGGCCTTTATTTTAAACTGAGAAAATATTGCCAAGGAAGCTAGAATGTAGTGACCTACTAAAAGTTTGCCCCTAGGGGGCCAACTAAGCCAGAAGAGACAAGAAAGACAAGGGACAAATTGTAGATGACAATCAAGGAGAAATGACATGGAACAAAAGTGACAAGGTGGTCCAAGTGGCAAGTGGAAGGCAATTTATTGCCTGTGAATCCCTAAATGGCACAAACAACAAGCAACAGGGTCCATGCATTTGAAAAAGGGGACAAATTTCATCTATTGGCAGAAAAGAGGCATGATCCATGCTTCCACATTAAATATCAAACACTAAAGTCAAATTTGGTGATTATACATCATGGTTCTAGCAGGCTTCTTCTAGAATGATGACAACACAATAGTGTTTTCCTCTTTCCAATGGGACACAATAGGCCAACTTGTCAAAGAAGTGCCAAGTTTCTTTCTCCTTTCTTCTATATATTGTAACTTATCATTTTTGAGAAAAATTGGTTCTTCCACTTTTGCAAAGGTGCAGCCTTGGCAAAATTTCACCTGAATCAAATAAAATGCAGTCTATTACCTCCATTTGGATAGATGTTATAGAGTATGCCTTGAGTGTTTGTCTGTGTCCAGTCATTATTTCTTAATGCTCTCATAGGTTCAAAACCAATAGACCTATCATCAATAAAGCACCATTTATATAGCTGAAAGGAGAAGAGCTGACATTTGAGAAGACCAAAATAGGAGTCACTTACAGTGTGTATTCCATAACACCTCAGTGATTTTCTATCTCCTGTGTTTTCATGAAAGCCTCCCTGCCAGTCTTTTACGCCCTGGTCCTTTTTGCCAAATGTGTAGAGTATGTATGAATCTGTCTAATTTCAAGAGTGGATGTGTGAAGGCCAACCTATTTTGGTGCATCAATTCTTTAGAGTAGGTTTGTTTTCCTACATTTTTCTCCCTTTTCACCCCCCTTCCTTTTTTATATAGCTATATATATACCTATTAACTTTTACTGGAAATAACATGATGCATCAAAGGGAGATAGCCCTTATCTAGAGACTCTCTCCTCCAGCTTCGCCAATCCCACAGGTGAGAGGAGAGTTTCCATGTTGCGAGGAGAAGATAGGAACCTATTTTCTTGCCACTGGGTGCACTTTCCTGCGTCAACACATATACTTAATAAAGCTCTTGATCAAGATAAACATCAAAAATTTCTCATGAAGCAATTTAAACCTAATCCTAAACTTTTTAAAGGATCTTTCTAAACATCTAAACCTATCACTAGTAATACTTCACAAACCAAATAAGGAATTACCAGAACTAATGTTCTTTCACCTTCTCATATATTTCTTTCAGGTCAACAAATGAAATAATTTTTTCCACCCTCAAAACCTTTCATCTATCTTGATACTCCTCCTAAGTGGTATGAACCCAATCTATTTTGTTAGTTCCATGCCAACTTTGGGCATTCTCATGATACTTGTAAAGGGATCACTAAATTTGTTGTCTCTTATGTGCTTGGTGATTCATTCAACTATGAAGCTATGATCAACCTTCATCATCAAGATTACACTACTGCTTCTCAAAAATGACAAACTTCTAAAGCTTTTAATTCAAATAACCAAATTTTTTCTCCCAATAGTCAATCAACTATCAAGGATGTGTTGTGCCATTTATGCCAATTATGACCAATATTTTAACAATTCTCAATATGTCAACACTACTATGGTTAAATATCATTGTAAACTAGATCACAAAGATCTCATTACCAAGCTTAAGAAAACATATTTGGAGGAACAATTTATTAAAGATACTACCTCTACGAATCCCAATTCAAAAGCACTTAAGGAAGAATTTCTTCCTTTTGATCCTCTAACCACATCTATTCCTCTAAAATCTAATCTACCTCCCAAACCTCATGTTGGTTCTTCTAAATATCATTAAAAATTTCTTGAATAACTTAACTCAATGCCTTGCAAGATTCCAATTATGGAGTTGGTTTGTACTTCACCCTATCATCATAAATTAATTATGCAACAACTTCAATAAATTAATGATCCTACTTCCATAGATGAATAACCACATTTTATCTATTCTCAACCTACCAATGTCAATAACATTAAAACTATGTGTCCTTCTTCCAAGCCCTCTATTAAATTCCTTGAAGAGGACATGATCAATGATGAAATTATCTTTTATTCTAATGATCCACCACTTTTCATCAAAGTATCTATTAATACCACTCTTATATAAAAATTTCTAGTTGATGAAGGATTTTTATTAGGGTGTGGAGCTAAAAGCTACACCTTAAGGCAAATAGGAGGTTTTCTGCTTGTGATAGTCGCTGGCGTCAGTAGGCCAAAACTGACATCAGTCAGGGGATGCAGAAGGGAAATTGACATCGACAGTAATCGGCTGGTGTCGATCGCCTCTAAGAAGATAGGGATCGACGTCGGTCACCTGTGGTAGTCAAAACTACTATTGATGAACAGTCAGTTAAGTGAACGTGGAGTTTGCATGATAAAGACTTGTTCAAAGTCTTGAGCCACAAGTCTAATCAGTGTATGCATGAGATATATATAATAGACTCATGGGTTGTATTGTTAAGTGGAGAATTTATAGAAGAGCCATGTAGAGCTTGGAGAGTTCTTCCCATGGTGGAATCAAGTAGGATTCCCCATGTATGTAAGATCAGGGTTTGATATGTAGGGTGTTGTAGTATCATGGAGGAGATCAACGCCTGTGATAAGTAAGATCAGGTTAGTCTATAGGGATGTGTGTATGCGAGGGTCAAACAGAGATCGGTGGGGAAGCAGGGTCCAAGGTGACAATAATACATCAGCAAGATCATGGTGAGATCTACTTGGAGTACCGGTTCGTACTCGAGGAGGTGAACAATAGCTTGTGTTAGCTATTATTTATGACCTATGAGAAGAGATTACTCTGGAGGGAAGTTTACTGTAAGCCCATGAAGTGGAAGAAAGAGTCCCACCTCTTTGTTGTAAATTCCTTGTAATGAGTTGAATATAATTGTATATTGCCTCTCAATTTCTGTGTGTTTTCTCATTGATAGTTATTTGTTCTTCTAGATTCTGCATGTTTAATTGCTTATACATTGGTAATCATGTGTGCTCTTAAATCTGACAAGTTGTGTCAGAGCTTTGGGAAGTTTCGGTCCTATCAATTGGTATCAGAGCTATGGTTAGACGTTCTCAGAGTGAGTTTGACTAACATATGGGCCAAATCTATTAAGTGTTTGTTGATTACAGGTTACTCATAGGGGTTGTTGTTTGAGTGGGAGTATAGCAAGGCAGAAGAAGGTACGATGAGAATGAAGAAATTCAGGCACAGGGTTAGCACCACAAGGAGTGTGGTGGTTTGTCTTCAAGTGGGAGCTTGAAGAGGAATACAAGTCAGGATGCAGATTAGATAGAGTACTAGTTTTGGGTACAGGTGCAGCTCTTTATCTCAAAGTGGGAGATTGTTAGGGTGTGGAGCTAAAAGCTACACCTTAAGGCAAATAGGAGGTTTTTTGCTTGTGACAGTCACCGGCGTTGGCAGGCCAAAACTGATGTCGGTCAGGGGACGCAGAAGGGAAACCGACATCGACAGTAATCGGCCAGCATCGATCACCTCCAGGAAGATAGGGATCGACGTCAGTCACCTGTGGTGGTCAGAACTGCTGTTGATGAATAGTCAGTTAAGTGAATGCAGAGTTTGCATGATAAAGACTTGTTCGAAGTCTTGAGCCGCAAGTCTAATCAGTGTATGCATGAGATCTATATAATAGACTCATGGGCTGTATTGTTAAGTGGAGAATTTGCAGAAGAGCCATGTAGAGCTTGGAGAGTTCTTCCCATGGTGGAATCAAGTAGGATTCCCCATGTATGTAAGATTAGGGTTTGATATGTAGGGTGTTGCAGTATCATGGAGGAGATCTACATGTGATAAGTAAGATTAGGTTGGTCTGCAGGGATGTGTGTATGCGAGGGTCAAACAGAGATCGGCAGGAAGCAGGGTCCAAGGTGACAACAATACATCAACAGGATCATGGTGAGATCTACTTGGAGTACCGATTCATACTCGAGGAGGTGAACAATAGCTTGTGTTAGTTGTTAGTTGTGACCTATGAGAGAAGATTAATCTGGAGGGAAGTTTACTATAAGCCCATGAAGTGGAAGAAAGAGTCCCACTTCTTTGTTGTAAATTCCTTTGTAATGAGTTGAATATAATTGTATATTGCCTCTCAGTTTCTGTGTATTTTCTCATTGATAGTTATTTGTTCTTTTGGATTCTGCATGTTTAATTGCTTATAAATTGGTAATCATGTGTGCTCTTAAATCTAACAAGTTCTGTCAGAGCTTTGGGAAGTTTCGGTCCTATCAATTTCATATTAATGTGACATCTTTATGGCTTATACAACAACTTGGTTATAAAAAGGATCATATTAAGAAAAATTGTCTTACCTGTTGTGGTTTTGATAAGACAAATACAAATCCACTTGGTTGTGTTTGGCTTACATTAACCATAAGATCTAAAATAGTTTGAACCAAGCTTATGGTCCTTAACCTCCCTTTATCTTATAACATACTCCTAATTCATCCATGGACTCATTGAATGAGGGCCATTAATTCTTATAATAGTCAATGTATTAAATTATTACATAATGGAAAACAATATAAGCATGAATCCAATCCCAACCCATGGAGCATTTAGCTTCCCAATCTCAAATCATAATATTGTATTCCTACCATTCTGAAAATTAATAGTCTACCTTTACTCTAATTCATCAACATGAATCATGATTTACAAGTTACTCTTGCAGATTTTGAT
The DNA here is from genome assembly GCA_037957365.1 of Torreya grandis. NCBI lineage: Eukaryota > Viridiplantae > Streptophyta > Pinopsida > Cupressales > Taxaceae > Torreya > Torreya grandis. The sequence goes on from JARHVA010002349.1 coordinate 2,366,300, forward strand.
GATTATGAGCCCAATGATTTGTAACATACTTGTAATACTACCAAGTTACCTCCCTAAATTTCACAATGGCTTCCTAATTATCTCTTACCAAGAGACTATATTATTCCTCTCATGGATACAATTACCTATTTCCCTTCCATGCAATGCTTATGATCCTTCTCTACTAGAAGATACCTTTACTTGTAATGACTTTGGAGTGGATAAATTGTTTAAATATCCTCTCATCATGTATCCTTATATATTCAATAATATCGAGATTTCACCCTCTCAAACTCCCCTTGATTCTCAAGCACATACAATTTCTCCAACATATGATGACAACTATATAATTTCCCAAGATCAATCTAGAGATTTGGATGTCCAACATTATCTTAAAACCTTATCCTAAATTCATGATTTTAATCAAGATGTTTATACCATTTCTATAGATCATACTTTAGATACTAAGGGTCATGTGCCTCCTATCAATTCTCCTCTTATCAATACTCCTTGGGTGGTAGAATAAATTATGCTTTTTGAATATCCATAAGTTCTTACACCTCCTTTACCACCTTTGAATTCAATCATTATATCTGATCCTTCTCCCATCACTGAATCCACCAACACACCAATCTCTTCTACTCCATCTACTTCTTCTACTCCTAAAATTATACTAGATGCCAAGGCAACTGATGTTTGTCAGATACATTCTTAGTGTGATCACCATGGTAATCAAATTCTAGATCTTGAAGTAGATGTCAAGTATTATGTTCCTCTTCCTACCCTACCTAGTGATGAAGCTATCCTTGAGTTACTTTATGCCTAAGAACCTAACTTCCTCGATAGTGTCATAAACTTTGAATTTTTAAAACTAAAATTCCTTGCTTCAATAACTTTGTTGTTATAATTGATCCCAAAATAAATCCAACTTCAGCCTTACCTAATACACCATACCACTTTCAATATGGTAATGCCATTCTTATCAAATAAATCACTCGCATTGAATATGGTACTACATCTTTACCTTGACAAATTACAATTTCTTGAGAGCTTTCACCTACCAAACATGATAATCTTAGCTTATTCTTTGACAAATATCATGAGGCTTTCACTTGGTCCTATGAGGACATGCCTAGCATTGACCCTAACATTGTGGTGCATAACATCATTACTTATCTTGACACCAAGCCTGTGCATCAAAAGCAAAGAAAATTTACCCTTTAAGTTTCAAATTTATGTCATAAGGAAATCATCAAATTACTTGATAAATTTATCAATCTAGTGGATTATTCTGAATGGGTTTCTAACATTATCCCCATTTGAAGAAGGTCACTATGGTCATTCACATTTGTATTGATTTCTATAATCTTATCTTGTTTGTCCCAAGGATAACTTCCCTTTACCTTCAATAGATGACATTGTTGTTTCCATAATTGGTTAAGAAATATTATCTCTTATGGATGGATTCTTGAGGTACAATCAGATTCATATCATGCTTGAGGACCAACATAAGACTAATTTCACCATAGAATGGGGAACCTATTACTATGTCAAGATGCCCTTCAGCCTTAAAAGTGTTAGATCCACTTACCAACAAGAGATGACTGACATATTTCATGATCTCATTCACAAAATTATTTAAACCTATGTGGACGATCTTATTTCTAAATCCAAATATTGTAAGAATCATCTTTTCAATCTTGATATCATCTTTGACCATCTTCTTAAATATAAAGTTAGACTTAATCCTTATAAATGTGTCTTTGGAGTCATATCTAGAAAAATGTTAAGATTCTTAGTCTCTCTCCATGGCATCGATGTTGACCCTTCCAAACTTAGTGCTATCATCAACATGCCTATTCCTCATTCTATTCCTAACATTCAAACTTATTTAGGAAAACTTGGGGTAATTAGATGATTTATCCCTAAAATGGCTTATCACATCCACTTTGTCAATTCCTTTCTCAAGAAAGGTATTACTTTAGAATGGATGGATCCATGTCAAAAATCCTTTGATAACATGAAAGAGTCTTTACTTTACCCATCCACACTTCATCCTCATTAAAATGATAAACCTTTGATTTTGAATACTTCTTCCACACCTATTTTAGTTGGGGCAATGCTTGCCCAACAATATAATATGGAAATAGAGTATGCTATCTACTATATTAGCTAAAGCCTCATTGACTATAAGACACATTATACCAAAATTGAGCATGATTGCCTCACCATCTATTTTACAACTAAAAATTTTCATCACTATATGTTTTTCCAAACTAATTATGTCATTATTCATTCTGACCCCCTTCATAATTTATTCTCCAAAGCCTTTCTTCATAGAGATGGAATTGGTAAATGGATGTTTCTACTTATGGAATATAGTCTCTACAACATCACTCAAAAATATTTTAAAGGGTAAGTCATAGTTGATCAACTTATTACAACTCCTATTCTAACCACTTCTTCTCTTCAAGATAATCTTCTAGATGATAATATCCTTTACATCAAAGGTCTTAATCAAGTTATCTCTCTCAAATATTACTTTCATAGATTTACCACTAATTTTGAAGCTAGTCAAATTGATGAATCTTCCACTCCCTTTGGTATTACTAAATAAAAATTAGTTATTGAGGAGCTTCCTAAAATTAATGTTGACTTACATGAAGGTACTTGGACCCTTCAATTTGATGGTGTTAAATGCCTTCAAGGAATTGGGGAAGGCTATATTATCATGAGTCCTCTTAGCAAGATCATTCCTTTATCTTTTTTCTTCACCTTTGATGTCACTAATAATATGGCTAAATATGAAGCTCTTATCTTAGGCATGAGTTGCTCTTGATTTAGACATTAAATACCTTCATGCTTTAGGTGATTCTCAACTTATTTTACATTAAGTTAGTGGTGATTATCAATGTAAAAGTGATAACATTATTACCCATCATAAAATTATAACCACTCTTGCTAAGGAGTTTATCTCTTTCACTATTGAGCCTATTCCTAGAGATCAAAATTCTATTGTTGATTCTCTTGCCTCTTCATTTTCTCTATTTCATACACATCAAGTCCTTTATGATCATACTTTTATTATACAAATAAGAAAATCCCCATCTTCAACTCAACCACAAAATTCACTTATCTACCACATTGAGGCTATTACCATTTGCCAAAGCCTATGGTACCAAGATATCATTCAATTTTTATAACATCAAACTTATCCTCCTAATTTAGATTCTCATGAAAAGACACACATTTGTAATCAATCTTTCATATATGCATTTCAATACAACATCCTTTATTTTTGTAATGTTTAATGTACCTTGCTCCATTGTGTTATGCAAGATGAGGTCCACCCTCTTATTGAACAAGAATATGGGGGAATTTGTGGTGGCCACTGTAGCAGACATTCTACAATATGTATATGCTTACATATGGGTTACTTTTGGCCTAATATTAAAAAGAATACAATTGAATATGCTAAAAAGTGTAATCCTTGTTAGCTTCACAATGATCTAATCCATTCACCTCCTGCCAAACTTCAAACTATGGAATCTCCTTGGCCATTTTCCACTTAGGGATTTGATCTCATTAGTAAGATTCCTCACTCTCATGATGGATATGTCTTTATCATCATCACTACTAAATATTTTACCAAGTGGGTATAATCCAATACCCTTGTTAACATCATCGGTCCTACCATTCCAAATTTATTCTTAATCAAATAATTTCATACTTTGGTGTTCCCCATACCATCATTTTTGATAATAGTGGTAACTTCAAAAATAAACATGTTAAACAACTTTGTAATAAATTCAAAATCAATCACAAATTATCCATGCCTTATCATCCATAATGCAATGGCCAAGTTGAGGCCACTAATAAAATTCTCAACAAAATTCTCTAAAAGATAATTCATGAAACCTACATAGATTGGCATCTTCATCTCTATCCTGCAATTTAGGCCTATTAAACTAGCATACGCATTGTCATTGGGGTAATTGAATTCTCACTAGTATATGGTTCTAAGTCAGTTCTTCCTTTAAAAGTTGAGGTTCCCTCTCTTCATATATCTCTTCATGGTATTATTCTCAATGAATAATTATGTGAACCTTATATTCATGCCCTTGATCTTCTTAAAGAATGTTGTCTTTCTACCTTACAACATAACCACCAATACAAGGCTTGCATTGCTAGATAACATAATAAATATGTTCAAATTTTAACTTTTAATGTTGGTGATCTTGTCCTTAAATTACAATACACCCATGATAAAGAAGATAAATACACCCAAAAATGGTGGAGCCCATATTTAGTCAAAGATATTCTTGGCCCAATCACCTACCATCTTCAAACCAAAGAAGTCCATGTTTTCAGAGAGCCTACCAACACACAATTCCTTAAAAACTACTTTTCCTAAACATTTCCTTCTTGTCATGATTTTTATCTACAACTATCTAACACTTTTTGCAGTTTACTTAAGCATGGGTCTCTCCCTCTGTAGCAAGTTTCCTCTTTTTTCACAAACGTTTAGTCCTCCCTTTTGGTTTTTTGATGTATCATAGTTTTGTTTATCTTCTTGCATTTTATCTTTTTTTTCATACCCCTTAGGTTTTTATTTTGTGAGTTACTTCATAAGACTTTATATAAGATCTGACATTCCTCACAAAAATCACCATATTTTACTTATTTTTCTCACACTTTTTTCTTGCCAATTTTGTTTTAGCACGCCTTGGGTTTTTCTTTTATGAGTTTTTTTGTAATACAATATATAGTAACTAGCATTCCTCACAAAATTACCATATCTTTAATTTATCTTTTCCTTATTTTATGAATTTGCAATGTAATACTATGGATAGGACCTAGCCCTCATAAAATTACCACCTTTTCATCTTTTTACATCCTCATTCTCAAACTTTAGCTTTTTTATTCTTTTGATAGATGGAATTTGCATAAACAATCTATGTTAGCATGTTTTCCTCCATTTCCCTCATTCTCATGATAAGGAATCACAATTTACTGTCATTGTATCTCTTTTTTCCCTTTGTCACATTTTTTCATAATTTGAAGTAATTCAAATTGTTCCATGTGTCATTCCTCTTGATTTCCCCTTCCTTTCACTCCTCATTAGATACAACAATGTCAAAGTCAAGATAGCACATTTATTTCACCTATATTTATGAGACTTGTAGACCCCATGCTCTTTAAAGTTTCTCTCTCTTAGCAATCTTGTCCCAAGTATTCAAATGAAAGTCATTTTTAGCACCCAAGTTTGGTTTTCCAAATTTGTATGGAGGAGATATAGAAAAATTCATCATAAAAAAGTTAAAAGCCAAATCATTTTAAAAAAATGCAATGATATCTAAAAAGCAACATACAAATCTCAAAAGTCAAATTCAAACCAAAAGATATGATTACAAGCACATCTCCTATTTCTAATCAAATATCAAACTCCACAGTTGGCCTCAGGGTAGACCTAAGGTCTTTTGAGGTGTAGTAGGCTAGTAGATTGGAATAGGGTATTTTAACGAAATCTATGGTGCTACCTACTTTCTCATGTAGGTACCTAATCTTCATAGTAGACTGATGGCTCTATAAGGGGTCCTAAGAAATGAGGAACATGTTGTGGGAAGGTAGGTCCATTTTAATTATCATACATATAGCCTTCATGGGATGATATATATATTCCATTTATTTACCTATGACTTGTGTTGCTAAGAGAAGTTCTTCAAAGTCCTTAAGGTCAAAAGTCTTCTTGTTTTGACAAACTTAATTTAAGTGTCTTGAATTCGATAAAGAGTTATTCTACCTTAATTTTTCCTTCATTATCCCCTCCACCAATTTAATTTCCCCCTTGACAAACAAATTGTTATTCCAAATCCATTTTCCCTTCTTTAATTCCTTCTTCTTCACCTCCTAAAAACATGCTAACACTACTTTTTTTCATTTTTATCTATCCTTAGAGTGAAATAACATGTTTGAGAAACTATGGATTACTTCTTTCTTTATACCATGATTTACATGTCTACACTTAATTTAATTTTCTTTTACCATTTATCATTATTTTATTATCTTGTTGTTATGAAGACTTGAGTTCATACCTGTTTTCTATTATTGAGTGAGGTTGGCTTGTTACTTCTCACTCGATAATGTTGTTTTCCTTTTTATGCACCTTTTTCCATTATTTAATGAGATAAGGATTGTTATTGCTCACTCATAAATGTTGTTTTACCATTTTGTTTCTTTTTTTACCATTGATTTATTTTATTACCATCTTGTTTGACATGTATCCTTGGTTTGACTTGGTGAATTTGCCTTTATTACTTAAGGATAACTTGTTTGAGTTTTTTTATGTTTAGTAGCCTTGGATTTTTCAACACAACCAAACCATGCCATGCCACACAAAGCAAAACACAAAAGTAAAAATATTTTATCAACTCGATTCCTAGTTAAATAATGCATAACTACATGGATAAGCTCACGTTAACCCATCAATTTTGAATCTACCCGATTTACTCTTGTTTTTGACTTGGTCATTTGGTCTAACATAACATATTTTACCCCAACTTACTAAATTTCCAAAGTAAATACTATCATCATAGTTCTAGCTACTTGTATTTTCTTGTGTTTATTTATTTTTTCTCTTTAGTTTTGTATTTTTGGGTTGATCAAAAGTAGTCTCTACACCCTACATAATTAAAACTAAAACACAATAGAGCATAAACCAGTGATAAAGGTAAGTCAGGGTACACATTAAATTTTTATTTTAGTTATTTAATTTTAGTTATTTTTATGCTTTAAAATACTATAATTTTTTAGCATCAACATTGTGTGTTACTATTTTCTTTCTTAAAGTACCATCCCCTATTGCACCTTACTGACACATGATGAGCTTCAAGTGGGGCATATGTATACACATAATATTTCCAATATTTTATCAAATACTAATTCTTTACATCTTTTAGGAACTCATTGAGACTCAATCTCTTTGAGTGCATGCCTTAAAGGGTGCACCTAGAAAGGGGTGAGTAGACCTTTGGTGCTTTATAAGATTGTTGTCCCCTATTGCCACATTATTACCAATCCAACTAGATCCTAAAACCATTCCCTAATATATTAATTATCCCTTTAACACTCCTCTAGTATTTTTACTCTTTCTATCCTCCTTTTATTTCCTTAATTCCCTTTTAGATAGTCGACTATACTAGGTCGACTACTTGACCTAGTTCAAACCTAGTGAATTGTCCCCGAAAACATACAGGGTCGACTGGGTTGACCTTGTATAGCTAAAATTTCTAAGAGTATTTAAGGAAAGATAAACCTATAAGTACAATATAATTTCATCATTATTACAATATGAAATAAAAATCTATTATTCACACACACTTCTTCACAATCTACTCTTCCACCATTCTACTTAAGGAGTCTTAGCTTAGGGTTTCTACTTGGAGAATCTAGTCTTGTGGATAAGTATTGGATGCTTTGGCCTTTCTTAATGATCCTTAAAAATTAAAACAAACTATTAAAAATACCTTCTATAAAATGGAGAGATTGATTCTTGATGGGTTCACATTTAGGTAAGTATATTCTAACTTTGTTATCCTCTCTTTAGTAGATATAAGTATCATAAGTGTTGGATATAATAATATTACTCTTCATATTCCTTAGGGTATTACTCATACTTACCTTAATTGAGATTCTCCTATACATTTTTTTATTACTTCTAACCCCTCATATTGTGTCACAATATTTGGTGTGCATTAGATTAGATTTACTTTATTATTTATTAGAATAAAGTGAACATTAAACCTAGGAATATTTTAGGGTTGTTACATGATTATGTTAGACTATAGGATTTGGAACCCTACCTCACATGGTGTATTTTTACAAGTGATCCCTTAATCAGGTCTATTGGATCCCCATATTGTTCATGCTCCCACTTAACAAATGTATTCCAAATCGAAAGTGTAGGTATGCTTTATCTTCTCTGAGCCAAGATCAATTTATAGACATGATGCATTTCTAATTGCATATATAAACTCTTTTTATTTTTAAATGACCCTTTCCTTCCTTCATTCTTATTGAAATATTTATTTTTATTATTAGACTTATATATTTTTCTATCATTTCCATGGTGTTCATCATGTTCTTCATTGTGCTCATATTTATCTTGTTACTACACTTGGATGAAAAGTGACCAATCTTGCCATAGCTAAAACATATGAAGGGTAACTTATCCTTGTACTTACCTAGGATAAACCTTAACTTCTTAGAAAACATATATATGAGTTATCATCATCAATATATAAACATACTTCATCTTTGACCTTTTTGGCCTTTGACTTATTTTTATCTTTAAAAGTTACTTCCTTGTTAGGAGGTCTTCCTTCATTTGTTCTCATCTCATAGGCAGTTAAGATGCTATGAAGCCTATCCATCTCTATCTTGTCTAAATTTTTCATATCTTCTACTACACATACCTTAGAGTAAAACTTAGGAGTTAGTGATATCAACAGTTTTTTGAATAATAAATAAATTCTTCTACAAATACTCTAATGATATTGACAACTTCATCAATCCTCAATAGTTAGGATGCAATGTTTTCATCATTAGGCTTTCCAACTATCTTTTATGGGTCTATAACTTGGTTAAATTCAAATTCGTATCTCCTTCATAAATGGTCTTCAATTTGTCCCATATATCTTTGGATGATACATAATGCATTACCTTTATAATCTCTACCTTTGATAGGCCACAAAGAATGACATTCATTACCTTGGAGTTATTTTCACTAGCCTTCTTACCTGTTACATTTTTTGGTGGAGTAAGAGGTGATATATAACCATCCATAGCTAAATTTCAAATATCATGTCCTTGTGAAATCAAATATATATTAATTATAACATTCCAAAATGCATATTTAGATCTATTGAATAATGGTGGCTTACTATTAGAGAAACCACCTTGAGCTTGCTAACTAGTCATCCTTGCTTCTTAGGATCTCCTTTAGGATTTTAGACATGCTTCAGAGGACTAGGATTTGATACCAATTATTTTAAGATAATTTATTAAGATGGGGGTGAATGAGTCTTTAAAACTTTTCATTAAATTCCATTTTAAAATACATGAACCATTCTAACAAGCATGTTCATCTTAGCAAACATAAGCACCAAATCATAAGAGTATGAAACACATGAACATAAAATATACATGGGAAAAACTTATAGCTAATAAAACCCACTAATGAATAAAATGGAATATAATACTATAATACAAACATAAATCTTTAGTGAATCACAAACTCCACATGGGTCACCAACCCCAACTAGCTCATCTCCAACTCAGCTAGGCTTTAGCAAACACCCACTTGCAAGGAGACACCAACCCCCTAAATGACTCAGCACCAACTCAGCCACATAATAAATGATCACCTTTAGAAAACTTTTTTATTATAAAATAACTTATTATCTTCATCTTTATATCTTTGCTCACTTCTATTTATCTCAAATTAACTTTTAGCCCTCTTCACTCAATTAACCCTCTTTATGGCTTGATTAGGTATTCTAACCTTGATCCTCATATGCAAAACCTATATTATATATTCATGACACTTTTATTATTTTATGCATGATATAATTATACTCATTAATGATATATATCATTTGCTATTTCTATTCACTCTGTAAGCACTCATAAATAGGCCTAAATTGCCTTAATATTTATACAAGTCACTTGATCATATCATTCTTAGTTGGATATGCATCGATTAGGTTAGACATGAATATTTATTATCATATTAAAATAAAATTTATTAATCATGAATCAATCAATACATTATTTTGACCATAGCTTAATTATACTTTACTCCTCTTTTAGGCTTTAAAGAGGCCTTATAGGCCTTCTTAACAACACATTACCCTTTGATATTTATTGAAGCATATTAAAAACACCTCAAATGATAGGAACATATTGTATGCCACTTAAATATACCTTAAAAAATTTAATTTTATGTACATAACACCTTTTAGGTCCAACCACCATTTGAACCCTTTATAAAAACATTGTTCATAAAAGGCCTGTGCATTCATAGAAAATATATCTTGAACAACTGAGACATAATCTCAATTTTACCAAATAACCATGGAAAAAATAACATATTAAAAAAAAATAATGATATTTTTGTCATCAAAAACTTCATATTATGTTTCAAATTAGGGTAAACAAGTTCAACCTCTTCTCTACAAGATGCTCACTCAAAACTACCAACTAACTTCAAAACATAGTCAAGGAAACATGAACTTCTCACATATGATTGAATGGATTAAAGGGATTTAAATTTATGAAAAATATACTATATAAACCTAAGATAAACATAAATCAATAATATCATGAGATATAATAAAAAATATTAGTTTTTTAGACCAATTTATTGATCTTCTCTCTCATAGACTACTCAGCTAGACAAGCCATTTTGGCTTCAATGTTCCAACCCCTTATACTAAATTTAAAGATTATTTAAAATAATGGATGGATCATAAAAATAATAAATAAAATCATCAATAACTTTAATTAATCAATATTACAAACACATCAAGAATCATCTCCTCTCTTTTGCTTGATTTTCTCATTATCTACACCATAGGGTCTGTTAGTGACTGGTCAACTTGGATCACTAACTTTACACACATGAGATATAGAAGATATCTATAAAACTTAATGAAAAAATAAAATTCTCACACTTTTACCTTCATCCCTTATAAAATTTGACTTGGTCAACTCTATCTATTACAATAAATATCTGAAAGATACACACTTTCTTATAGGGTCTATTCAATCACCTAAGAAACCAATCACACCTATAGATGCCTGGGAGAGTTGAATAAAACATATAATCAATTAAATATCCATATATAACCATTATAATCTATTTATAATAATATATTTAACATTAGGTCACTGTTAGGGTTCTTTAAGGGTTTAGACCAACTTCTAGTCTTAACGATCATTCATAAAACTTAGCTCCTATTTTTAGAAACTAATGATTATAACTTTAAGCTATAACCCTTAATTATCTACCATTAATATCTTATATTATCATAAAGGTATTTCATTTTCCAAAAATCACTTGAAATATATTCTAAGGTAGACAAATCTTCATTTTATGCACTCAAAAAACCTCAAAACATTTTTTTCAAGCCTTTCTTTGCAAACCATGACCTAAAACTTCATGCACATACTTAATAAAAATTGAATCACCTCTATAAATTTTCACTTGTTCATCCATCTTATTTAAAATTTTTTATATACCTCATCTATCCACCATCTCTCTTTTGTTTTCTAAGCCTTGACCTACAAGTCTTATTAGGCCTTGAATCTGACCTTGTAGCCACCCTGTAGAATTGACCTTAAAATCCCATGTGTTATTAATATATATTATGTATTTTCATACACTCAATCTTACTTTTGATCTTCAAAAAAACTTCTTATAGATATTTAGGGATTGATTAAGGATGTTCAGATCTGCACACATAGATCTTCGAAGCTGACCTTTTAATTAATTGTAAGGCCCTTAACACCTCATGTACAACCTCTCATGATAACACACTATCAATAATTATTTGGATCTTCACTAAGGATATTTATATCTCATTTATATCATCTTCAAATCTACTTACACAGGTATTCATAGTATATAGCTTCTTTGGTGCTCATTCATTTCATCATGCTACTTGTACATACCATCTCACAAGGTCTAAACAAAACATTATAATATGTTTGACACTTGACATACTAACCTATACTCACACATGATTATTATTAATTATATCATTCAATATAAACTTATAACATTCTTAAAATAGTAATCTTTCATTATTATTTTCATACAGTAACACCACTCACTATGTTTTCATAAGAACTAATCATACACGTACCTCAAAGCTTACTTGACCATGCATCTTGATAAAAACCTTTGACATTAATGAAATTAGATTGACATAAATGAAATAACCATGCATATTCATAATTAAATTTGACATCAACGACAACATTAAATACCAAAGCTCAATACTCAATGACAATGCTCAACAATCTTCTCCTTAATCAATGACAATGTTCAACATATAAATATCATTATGAGTCGTTAGCATTATTATATTTTGTTTTGAAATTTTACTTGATCAAGGTTATTTCATGAATAATTATATAATATTCCACTCAATTCATTATGATGGTTGACTAAAGTAAGACTTAGTGAGGAAGGAGTAAGTAAAATAGGGCTTTTTTCATTTGTAATCTTGCACAATATGTCTTCCCATGATAATTATGGAGAGATAAATTTTGAAATAAAATATCTAGATCATTACTATTTTAATGGTTATATATCCCTACTTGTTTTAAAATGCATTTAGTATGTGTGACCATAACAATGGGATGAGATGAAATTAGGCTTAAGAATAAAATAGTTTTGGGAAAGAAAGAAAGCAAAAGAGAAAGGGACGTTGGACCAAAGCCTCTCACCAAATGTATGTTACTCTTTATTTATTTATAAGTTTTCTATACATTATAAATATTATACAGTATGGTAAAAAACTATTTTGACACTCTATTAGGCATAAACCCATATATGCATATATCAGTATGTATATATAAGTCTATATCATAGTTTAGGTTGTACTCTATATGCATAAAAACTCTATGTTTTAATTATTGTATTGGTTATTTCTCTTTTCATGGAGTAACTCCATTCCATGAGTAAATGATATTAATTCAACATGTTTATGATATTTAAAATGAGTTTTTATAAAAGAGTTAAACCCTAAATATGATTCCAATAACTTTCTATTTTTCTTTTGTATATTGTTGACAAGTGGGTCAAAGGTTATTTCATCTTATTTTGAACTTCAATGCAAACTGTCTCTTATTTTTGTGTTGCTTAGATTTATTACTTTGTTGTGGATTAATCTTCATATGTGGAATAATGATGTTGCATCAATGAAAAGTTAGAATTAGGAATTTTTTTTTGATATTTAGCTTGACATTGTGTATGCTTATACATTTAAAAAGGAACCTAACCCTAGTTCATGAATGATTGAAATTATATGCTTCTTCATGCCTATTTTTAAAATGAATATGTAGGACATCATTAATTTATACTCAAATTAGGATGTTAGGTACTTTATGGATTGGATAAAATTATGGTTGAACATTTATTTATATAACAATGAATTGGTCTATTTAGATTCATGGTTATTCCATGGATGTGGAATTGTTTGTTATTTAAATTGATTTTGAGTTTTAATGAAACATTTTTTTGGGTGTATTTAATAATATAAATGCAAATAAATGTTAGTTTTCATTACTTTTTCTATTAATAATTGGGCTCATTAAGTGCTTTTTTTTACCTCTATATTTTTTTGTTCTATCATATTTTGGACTCTAAGGGTAATAAAGATAAAGTTTGATCTTATCTTATGTCATTAAAATTATGGTAAATTTTTTAAATGGGAGGTAGCCTCTCTTTAAATTTAAGGACTGCATATAATAAAATTTTAAGTATGTATGTCGTTTCAACATTGTCCTTTATGACCCCCTTTTTGTAGGAGTGCATTTTTGTTTATGGCCTCCATTAGGGGTGATATCCTTGTGTTTTATAAAGGGTTTATTTATGCTAAAACAATATTTATTTGTTTAGTAAAGTTGAGTGGTAAGTAAACAATATTATGCTAGCATTATTTTTATTTTTTTGAGTTTTTGGGGTCTGTTTCATTCACTAATAAAATTCACTAAGGTTGTCATTATATTTTTCTCTCAAAATAATGTTGAGGAAACCATTATAATAAGGGTTATTACATAAAAATGTTGCTTGATGTTTTTTTTGGGAATGAGTAAAGTGTTCCATTTCTTTAAATTATTTAATAAGGTGTTAAATATGTTATCATAATGGGAAGGCTTGTATTAAATTTATTAAGTTAATTTTTTTTTAATGTCCTAAACAAATATTATCAACTTAGCATGAGAGTTATCGCTCATTTTTTGGCCACTTGAGGCTCTAGCTTAGTTATAGAGTAAACACATTTTTTAAGTTGTTGATAAAAAATTCCTTGATTTTTATACTCTTATACAATGATTATACCTATTAGGCGTTATGTTTTAGCCCTATAAGTATACAACCAAGGAAAGTTAAAAAAATTACTCCTTTTATTTCTTTCTAATAATATATTGATTTTGTGTTAATTTAATTTTTATAATGATTATCTAGAAGAGCATTAACATTTCCAACTTATGTTAACTCATATTTTTGAGTTACTTTAGTAGATATGGTGATTGTGTTACATCCCCACTGGGTTTTAACAAAACATATTATTTTTTTAAATTTTACTTCAACATACATTAACATAATCCTCTTCACTAATTAATATACTTTTTTAACTATTTGAAAGATAAATACATATAATACATGTAAAAAAATATTAATAACCCACTGATTAAGTCCTAATATATTTAACTTACAAATAATATTTAATAGTTCAGAAGATAAAATCCATATTTAAAGCATATAGAAAATGAATTATACAAAAATAAACTAAATTAATTCATTTTTACAACTAAAAATGAATACAAAACCACTATTGTTCTCATTATAATGAATCATGTACCAATATATAGCCACTACTATAATAATCATAGTAATACCAAATATGCAAAAACATATAATTTCCAATTATTGTTATAAAAATACATGATATGAAGTACAATAGTACACTAGAGATTCACAAGACAACTCAAAATCAATACAATAGTCATGCATATGCATCCATAATGGTTGATCATATGAAGAGAGGGAGAGCATCATATGTGCACCTTTCCTCTAAGTATAGACCATTAGTATCCCACACACCTCCACACTAAGATTGGCCCTTCGCTTCATGAAGGGGTAAATAATGATAGTTTGAATATCAATAATTCAACCTAAACCTTGTGTAGTATAGTCACTAATATATGTAGTATTCATACAAACTATGGAAAACAATCCTCTATCTAATATGACATCATGCATAAGCATGTAAATTAAAAAATAATATGGGTTGAGAATATTTTGAGCTATAACATTACTTTGGCCTAATATTTTCATTATATATTTTAGATCTTTCATGAATTTAAGTAAAATCCACACATGCATTATTTCTAATAATGAATCCTAGTCTCCTTTGTGTTATTTTATGATAGATATGTGTACCATATGGCCTCATCCTAAAATATGTATTATACTTTAACACAAGGGATGATTCAATAATATTCCTCATAAAATAATCTAAAGATATTATTCAACTTATATCATAACCATTAATTTATGGCAGATCCACTTAACCATTTAATATAAGTTCAGGACTCATGGAAAAAAACTTTTCCTTATAAACAAATTATCATTTTCTCAATCAGTGAATCCAGAATACATAGCTTTATTTAGATAAAATTGAACTAGCATATATTCCAATAGTAAACATGTCAAATTTAAATATTTTCATATTAATGAATCTAAAAATATATAATTATTTCCACAATTTTGCATAATCGTTTTTTAATATGGATCTTCCCTAAGGCATATGTTTTCATATCAATGAATTTCAAGTAAAAATGTTTGTTATCATCTACTTAAGAATGTTCAATAATACTAATAACTTTTCATTTTTATATATTTAACACTTTAAAAAATGAACAATGGACCAAATGGAACTCCATAAGGCTCATACTCATATAAACAAAGGTTTATTTACAAGGTTTAAGTTAAACATTTATTCAATTATTTATAAATTGTTACATCTTTAACCTTTATTTATCTTATTAATTACTTACATCATGTAGCCTTATCTTATGCCAATCTTAGTGTATAGGTCAAATATATGTACATATATTTGATCCAACAAATTCATTTCCAAATGAAAGGATTAAGTAAACTATCATTTTCTCAAGACTCTTACACACACAAACACACACACACACATTTTTTATATAAAAACTACAAATTAAGCAAACCTTTAATTTTAAAATCCTTGTTAATGATTCACTTATTTTAATCTTATAAAATTTGTTACAAATTTCATGTAAACATTGGTTTCATAAATGACTTCCTATAGGTTATGTATGTATGTATTTATGTATCTACACACACACACACACACACACACACACACACACACACACACACACACACACACACACACACACACACACACACACACACACACACACACACACACACACACACACACACACACACACACACACACAACACACACACACACACACACACACACACACGTAAACACACACACACTCACATATAAATAATTATCAACAACTTAATCAAAATCCAAACCTATAGTTAATGTATAATATATATGATTGTAACAACTTTGCATAAAATATACATCTACATCTTGTATAAATTTATGAGATTGAAAATAATCAAAATACATGCCCAAAACTTATTATAGAGTATTTACCTAATTTTTTTTTATGAATGAGTATGGTTGTGTACCTCATAACTATGAACCTACATCTCTTATAATATTTTGTATGGATGTATACTATTGGAAATAGTCAAAGTAAGAACCTAGAAATATTTAATTTTGTAGTCATTATAACATTTATCCATAAAACATGCACCTACAATCAATCAACTATTTAACACTACCTATAGTTACACTTTGCTTGGTAGATGGTGGTAAATGAACAATTTCCATTTGTGTATATAGTCACAAGTTTTAGATCAATCAATATAAAAGAAAAACTATTTAAAAATCAAGCTCTATATCCACTTAGATTTAATGAGTGACATTTATATATTTTATAAATAACCAAAAAAGAGTAATATTCTATTTTCACACTTTCAAAAAAGTGAGATGACAAAATAGAGTTTTTAATGATAGGAAAGAATGTACAAATTTTCCACAATGGTTTTTGTTTCATGAGACCCATTTATCATAGATCTTATGGGATTATGGATGGAAATGTATTTCATTCCCAAGTCTATAATAGTGACTATTGTAGATAAAGTTTAAACCCTTGGAAAGGGCTCTTTAGGCTCTCTCAAACTAAGCTACACAATTGGAATAACCTTGAGCTATGGGTATCTTATGGTGGGGTTAAACCTTTGATTAAGGTTGGCTTCCTCTTGATGGATCACCTAGACTAATACTACTGCATATAAAAGGGTTAGAGAGGGGGAATAGGGTTACTAATAAATCTAAAGAGATGATGCACCAAATTTGAATGAGAACTCACATAAGCATAAAACTACACTGATGAAGCATAATATAATGATAGCTCACACAATCTCAAAATCTAGCTAGTTGCATAAGTATTTCATGAACTAGGTTCACCAAGAAATGAATGAAGCAAAGAGGAATTCTAAGACTCACACCAAGATTACATTAATTTAAAAAAGAACATAAGTGCATCCCTGAAAATAACTTGAAAACACCTAAAAATAGGCAAGAAAAAAGGATAATGGACATGGAAGATTCTTCTTCACAACACCATCATGCACAAGCTTACTAACCATAATTTAGAGGCAATAGATAGGTAAAGAGAGTCTTTATTGCTTCAAGAGGTATTTCATACACATTTTCACATGGTTTAGCCTTTTCAAATGAGAATATCTTGCTCTTCATACAATTAGAGAGTCCTTATTAGAGTCTAAAATTAGAGAGAGAGCTACAATGGGTAAGAAAAGGGGAGATATAGAGAAAGGGTTAGAAGAGAGTGAGATGGAGAACCTCATAAAAAATAATTGAATGAGTTGCCACCATCTTTCAATAAATTCTCAAACACCCTTTGATCTAATTAGGAATAGTCCTTAATAAAAAAATAACTTTTATTTGTCCCAATAGCCTTTAAGCTTTCTCATTGGTTGAGAAACATACTAGAAGACAAGAATCTATTTTGAATGCTGAGTCATGGTCTCACCAAGATAGGAAAATATTTAAAGGATGTGAAAAGAATTGAATTCTCCACCTGTAGTCTCCAATCCCCAAATATCCTCCTTATAACTCTACACGTTCTACTTGGCTTCATTTTAAGAACAAAATCCTCATATCTTTAGACCTGATAGAGCCATGACTATATCTAGTTTGAGTGGTTCTGGGTACCTTTTTGTCAAGGATATGACTATGTAAAAGCATGAGACATTCCTCCATAATCACACATATACCCTTACTTCAAATTCTAATTATAGGTATTACTATAGATGAAAACCAATCCATGTATTGGTTTTCCTATATTTATCATGTCAATTAAAAGATTATAGGCCACATAGATTCCTTCTTGATCATTATTAGGTCTAAATAGACCTATTCTACCTTTGAACCTTGTAGAATATAAGAAATAATTATATACATGGATATTATTTAAATAATAAAGATCATAGTCATGAAACAATATTGCAACCCCAGAAATGGGCCCTATATATTCTACATCTTTGACCAGAGATCTTGATTGAGCTTTAATGGTGACCTTTGAAATACCTATTCTGACTCAACCTAGATTGTATCTATATCATGGTTTTATGTATTTTATTGATATGTTTCATGATATTCTCTTACTTTTATGTGTCTACCCATGTGGCATCTTTCCATGCCTTTTATCATATTTGAAGATATGACCTTCAAAAATTTGGACACATATCACCATGTTGTGTCTCCTAGACTTGATTGAATTTGCTTTGTCATTATTTGATTTGAGATTCCTAAAATGTGATACTTGGAAACCCCACATTCAATTTATGGATCCTAGTATTAGTCTTCATTTGACTAATTCTCTTGTACTATGTGGTGGTGTCATGTTTAATTGAGCTCATTGACTCTTTGACCCTACATGCATCATCAATTTTTTATACAAGGTTGAAAATGCATCATCAATCCTAATCATCATGATCAAATGTACACCATTTATATTTTGATTCACCATGATTATACCACTTTTTCACCATGTGTCTAATCTCAGAAGCCTCTAATTTTTTGACTTTGAGTTCACCATTGATCTTGATTTGCACAATTTAACTCATGTTATTGATCTTGATGGACCCACTGACTCAAGATATTATCCACATGCCATTGATATTTGATCTATTTTAGTGATAAATAGACACCTTTTATCTTTGTTTTTAACCTCAATATCCTTTGAAATATTTGAATTCAATGACTACTTCCCATGGTTTTAACTTGATGTCCCTATGCACATCCCACTCTACTAGTTCAACTTTGAAGTTTTATATATTGACATAGACAACTCATCAAGATACCAAATTTATAGAGTGTATTCATGGAAAAAATAAAATAATGTTCATGTAATTCTTAAACCTTGATCAACCTCCCAAGTGCACTTATCAAATGTGTAACTAGATTGGCATGTTTATTCCTACATGATGTACCATGATAGTTTGGCTCTTTGAAAATCATCATATTCACACTTTAATCTTGATTAAAGTGTTTCAAAAGATTTTTAAGTGACTTGTGATCTTACATTGAAGTTTTTCCACTCTTTCTAGCATTGGATCATTAATTAACCAGAGCTCTGCTCAACTTCTTCAAACCATATTCAGTCAATGTTTCTTATGTGGGCTAATTTTGGCCAACAGTTACCACACATGTTACTTCTAAGTTATTTTATCCACTAATAAGTTTGTTTAATTAAATGAGTAAAATTAAAACATATTTAACCATAAAATCTAAATTAGGTGGAATATAGGGTTAAAGGGGTAGAGATAGCCTAGGGTATAAGAATGGTAGACTATCTCTAAAGTAGGATAATTAATTGTAAAAAATAGATAAACATATACTAAATTTATTATGCTAAGATGATAAATAGAAGGTAAATATATGATAAATATTTAAATGGTAATGAAAATAAGATAATTTACTATTTTTTGTGATAATACATATCTATATCTGGAACATGTAGAGAGTAGACTGGATCTGGATTTTGGATCAATCATTTGATTCTAGAAATGATACCTATGTATCTGGGACACTTGTGTCAACCGAGGATGGTTTCATTGATGTTACTATCTAAATTGAATGTATGTTCCATTATAAAATACCTACTAAAACTATATGCAACCACCTAAATACTTTGGGTTCTATTTCACCTTCATTATGGTGCATTTAGATCTGGGTCATAAACTATCACTCCTTATTAAATAGCAAAATAGCCTATTTATTCATCTTCAGAATGGTTGTGGGAAAAATGGGTTAATGGGAACATAGTGTTTATCTTAATCAAATACCCCTATATCAATGAGTACTACCTATATATCCAAATCTTCAAAGAGGGCCTCACACTTATGTAGTTCTCCTCTATGTGTTGGATTGTGTATGAATCATGAAATATGTGATAACCAATTATAACATTGATGTAGATTGTAACTTGGAAAATATGGTGCATAGAATGATCCTTAAATAATTTATGCCTATAGATATTTTATCCCTATATTTGGTATGGAAATAGGAGAAAATAGGGAAGTATTGCTAATTTGAGTTCTTGATTGAGTGGTTTTTGGTCTGTGCTAGGTAGCCTTGTGAGTAGGTAAAAAGTTTGTAGTTAAAGAATGAAAGAGGATTGATCTTATATTTATAAAAATCCATTTGGATAATATCTCACATTAAATCACTTAGGTTGACCATATCAATATGTTTTATTTGAAAATTTACTAAATTTAGGGTACTAGATACTTGCAATGGGATATGACACTTACGTCTATATAGGTGTTCGAATAGGATGTAAGTGTCTAGGTAGTTGAAAAATAGGCATAGGTATAGAAATTGAAAATATGGAGGATAAGTAGGTTTATAACATTTTGGGAAAGATAGAAGGAATGGGTAATTAAAATAACAATGGTTGGACTAAGAGATAATCAATTAGGCATAGAGAGATAGTGTATGCGAGCCTTTTGGAAGTGGGAAATTTCTATAAGTAGAAGGTAAATCCAGGATATGTTTTTTCCAAGTGTAAAATACTAAGGTTGTGTATAATTTTTAAATATTTTATAGATTTATCCCACACCTTTAATCTAGTAGTGAAATTTTTGGTTTAAAAGAGAAGAAATGTGCACCTAGGTGTGTATCACACCTTGCCTTTATGTGAACCCAAGTTGAGTGCTTTGTTGGTGACTAACCTATGACCAAGAGAGTTTTAACATATATAATTAATGCATATAATCTGAAATTAAAATAATTTAAATGATTTAAATTGAAATAGTAAGGATTAGGAGTACACATGTATCGATGTAACTGCATTTCCTTTTGATAATCTAATTTGAAAAGATATAACATTATGAATCATTGAAAATCATATTAAGATAAAATATAAAACATGGAAAGTCCATATATCTAGGAAGATAGAGAGATTCGATGACAAATTCCTTAAACCTTAGATAAAAGGTGATTTTTCACCCAAGAATTAATATTAGCTCAATTATACAACCCAATCATACTTATAACTTGGTGAGTATGAGTGACACAAGTCAACTCACACTATAAAACTAGTGAGTGACGATGATTAAATCAAGTCCAACCTATAAAATTAGAAATATTTAGTGATTTAATCACCTCAACCATACCAAAAATTGAACCAACTATTACATTAGATTAGGTCAATATAGTCCATAAAATTACAACTTGGTGGGTGATGACACTCCCTGAAAGTGTTTGGAATCTGAAACTAATTTGATTTTGAAATATTTGTTGCATATTTAATATCATATGAAACTTAGATATGTATCATGGTGAAAATATGTATAACAATGGTACCAATTTATATAATTTTACCACAAATGTGTATTTTAATCATACAATAATTATTCCAAAACTATCTTCTCAACTAATTTTAGCCTGTACCAAATCCAAAATCTAACAATTATTCCAGAACTATCTTCTAAACTAATTTTAGCCTATACAAAATTTATATCTAAATTAGTATATAAAAAAGCTAAGTACATCACTTATTTGTCATTTTTATATCTATCAAAGTTTTACTTACCATTTATATCTTATTATAGTTTAATAAATTCAATATATGGTACATCTAAGTTTAGCACATTAATTGGCATGATTTAGATTTGATATTCACCCTTGTGCCCTATCATTTATATATCCTTAAATCTATCTACCTATTATAGCTCAAAATTTCACCCTTGATAGGGTGATTCAAGCCCTCTTAACTTGAGATATTCAATGGGATTGGTCCTAGGATATGGGTGACCTTTAGGTGGACCAAACTTCTAGATTATATGTCTAGTTCCCCTTGATGTATAAATTAAGCTCTAATACACTACTTGATTATAAAGGAAAAGGGAGAAAAAGACATTAAATAAACCTATCTGAGGAGGTGATACACCAAAAAAACACCCTCCACTTGACTATCATGCACTTTCGAACAAAGATTAGGCCTGAATCTAATTACACCTCTCAAAATAAGGACCTTCAAGCATGAATGTTTCAACATAGAGGACTATGAGGAATGAATTAAATGAGAGATTTAATAAATAGGTCTAAAAAAGACATTAATGATTAAAAATCCACTTTAAAGATATGAAAAACTACATCAAACTTGCTATGTGACATATAAGAAGACAATCCACTTGAAAATAGGTATGACATGACAAATGAGAGAGAGTATAATCACTTCTAATAACATTCATAAAACATCACGCAACTATATTAGTTTTAAGAATGTGAGGAGGTAATAATAAAATTCATTAATTATTCCAAGGCATAGAATAAGTGTTCATTTAATCAAGGCTTCTCCATACTCAACAAAAGGATCCATACAAAGCCAAAAAAGGCTGCATTTATAGAGAATGAAAAGAAAGAGAGAAAGGGGCATAAAAGAGAGAAATGACAAGTGCCAATTAGGAGTTATAATAAAGAGAGAGGTTGAATAATAGTTTTATAATATATTCAAGGACATGTTTTGATTCCTTGAAGATGCTTCCTCTTCCAAATGACATAGGAGTCTTCATTTATTCCATGATTCATCATCCATTCAAAAACTACCCATCTTGGATTATGAGGAATTAAAAAGGAATTCTTGGCCATAAACTCACTCTAACTTCCATTTGAATTCTTATTTGACATATTAAATCAATTTTAGAACCTCCTATATTTATATTTTAGTGTAAATCATTACATAACTCCTCAGGTGTCTTGAAACCTAATTGGTATTACTATGCCTATATTGCCCAAATGGCTCAAATATTCCTTTCATATTTATTATTACAACTTATCTCCATGAAATGCCTCTATTAGGCTTAAAAAATTTGAATAAATCCCTTTGGATGCATAAAACACTCTCCAAGACCTCATTTTCCCTCTAAATCTCATATCTTCCTTTAATTCCTTGTAGCCCTCAAAACACACCAATCTCCTTGTGTAGAGCAATCCATAGATGATCTTGGAAAACTAAGAATATTATTGAGTACCTAGTATGTCCTTATAAATCTATGAAATTTTTATGACCTAACATCAGGTGAAATTAAACTTATCCACCCATTTTCTCTCTCTAATTAACCCTCAATTAGGCCTCTAGGCCTAGAAATTGAGTTTTGGCTCTAATTAGTGCCCACACATGTGAAACTCCAAATAAGTGTTTTATTCAATTTAGGGACCTCCTGAAAATGATCAATGTCAAATTTTTGTTCTAAATTTTTTTACAAATGGGTGAATTAAGAGATGGTTAAAATCGTAGCCTAGTTGCTTGTTCATGCTCAAGAGGCAATTAGAGTGTTTTCTCAAGAAGTTTGAAGACTCTAAATATTTATAATGATTTTTTGAGGCCTAAAAATCCATAGGACAACTCAATATTGTAGAATAGATATCTCCTTTTGTACTCCATAGGCTTTTAAATAGGCTTCTTGACTAGCAAAATAGTGCATCTCTCTCTCTCTCTCTCTCTCTCTCTCTCTAACCCTATTTAGTGACTTTAATGGATTATATATCACATTAATAGACCTATTAAGGTGTGTATATGATCATGTAACCTATGTCTAGTCTTTATAAGCCTCTTTAGTTGATTTGGAAGATTGTCACAACCCTAGACACTAAACATTAGGCATACAACCATGTTTTAAAGATAATTTCATATAATTTTACCTTCCCACATGTATGCAATTAGAAATGCATCATGTCTATGAATTTTTTTTATCAAATAAAATATATCATACCTACACTTCTTATTGGGATACACTTGTTAAGTGGGAACATGATGAATATGGGGATCTGCTAGACCCAATTAGGGGATCACTTATCATAATATATCACGCTAGGAAGGTTCCAAAGCCTATAGTCTAATGCATTCACATAACAACCTTAATGGAGTCTTAAGGTTTAAAATGTTCACTTTATTCTAATAAAAAGAAAGTAAAATCTAATTTAGTGCACACTAAAGGTTGTGGCACAAATTGGGGGTTAGAAATAATAAAACAAACATGTATAAGGAACTTCAATTAAAGTAAGTATGACTAACACCCTAATACATGAAATATGAAATATAGTATTATTTGAGCCAACACTTATGCTACTTCTATCTACTAAAAGAGAGGAGAACAAAGTTAAAATATACTCACTTGAATGTGAGCCTATCAAGACTCAATCTCTCCCTTAGCCAATGGGGCTTTGCAAAAGGTTTTTATGGTTTGTAAGGATCACTAAGAAAGGCCAAAGCATCTAAGACTTATCCACAAGACTAGATTATCTCAATAAGAAACCTAAGCTAAGTGTCCTCAAGTAGAATTATGGAAGAACAAATTGTGAAGAAACATGAGTGAATAATGAAAAAAAATATCTTATATATATAGGTGGATCTTGTCCTAAATACTTCTAGGAATTTCAACTATACAGGGTTGACCAAATCAACCTAGTGTGTTTTTTAGGATAATTTACTAGGTCTGTGTAAGGTCAGTTGAAAGGCTAACAAACCAAGAAAGTAAATAATACCCTTAAATTATACTTGGTCGACCTAGTCGACCCAGCTAAACTGATAATAAAAAAGGAGTTTAAGACAAGAAAGGAGGGATAGAAAGATGAAAAGACTAGAGGAATACTCAGGGGAGGAAAAATAGCTTAGGTAATAGTTTTGGGTTTTATTTGGATTGGTAATAATGTGGAAAAAGGGACAACAATCTTGTGAAGCACCAAAGGTCTACCCACACCTTTCCCAATGCACCCCTTAGGGCATGGAGTTAGAGATATTGAGTCTTGATGGGTTCCTACAAGATATGCATCAGTATGTGCTAAAAGGTTGAAATATATTTTGTGTATACATATACCCCACTCAAATATCATCATGAGTGAATAATAATTCTTGATTTAAAATATGAATAATGAAAAAAATTATCTTATATATATATATGTGGATCTTGTCCTAAATACTTCTAGGAATTTCAATTGTACAGGGTTGACCAAATCAACCTAGTGTGTTTTTTAGGATAATTTACTAGGTCTGTGTAAGGTCAGCTGAAAGGCTAACAAACCAAGAAATTAAAGAATACCCTTAAATTATAATGGGTTGACCTAGTTGACCCAGCTAAACTGATAGTAAAAAATGAGATTAAGATAAGAAAGGAGGGATAGAAAGATGAAAAGACTAGAGGAATACTCAAGGGAGGAAAAATAGCTTAGGTAATAGTTTTGGGTTCTAGTTGGATTGGTAATAATGTGGAAAATGGGAAAACAATCCTGTGAAGCACCAAAGGTCTACCCACCCCTTTCCCAATGCACCCCTTAGGGCATGGACTTAGAGATATTGAGTCTTGATGGGTTCTTACAAGATGTAAAGCATAAGTATGTGCTAAAAGGTTGAAAATATTTTGTGTATACATCTACCCCACTCAAATATCATCATGTGTCACTAAGATGCAATAGGGGATGGTGCTTTGAGAAAGAAAATAAGGACACACACAACGCTGATGCTAAAAAAAATTGTAGTATTTTTAAAGCATAAAATAACTAAAATTAAATGAAAGAAAAGGGAAACAAATCTAAAAAGTAAATGAATAAAAAATACATAACTAAAAATTAAATACAATGCGTACCTTGAATTACCTTTATCATAAGATGGTTTTTTATTGTGTTCTTAGTTTTGTTTATGTAAGGTGTAGAGACTGCTTTTGACAAACCCAAGAATACAAAACTAAAGATAAAAATCAAACAAACATAATAAAAAACCCAAGATAGTTGGTGCTATGAGGATGAGATGCACTTGGGAAATTTGGTAAGCTAGGGTGATAGGTGTTATGTTAGACCAAATGGCCAAGTCAAACAATAAGATTAAATTGGGTAACCAAAAAGCTAAGGTTACTAAAGACTGAAAAACTCAAACAAGCTATCCTTAAGTAAAAAAGGCAAACTCACCAATTAAAACCAAGGATACATGTAAAATAAGATGGTAAATAAAACTAATTAATGGTAAAAGACAAAACAAAAACAAAATCATAAAACAACATTCATGAGTGAGCAGTAACAATCCACATCTCACTCAATAATGGAAAAAGGTGCATAAAAGGGAAAACAACATTGATGAGTGAGAAGTAACAAGCCAAACACACTCAAAAATGGAAAAAGGCATGAACTAAGGTATTCATAACATCAAGACATAAAAATCATTCAATGGTAAAAGGAAAGTAAAGTAAGTCTAGGAAATGTAAAGTGATGGTGTAAGGAAAGAAATCCATACTTGCTTAAACATGTTATTTTGCTCTAAGGATAGATAAAAATAAATCAATATAGTGCTAGCATGTTTTTAAGAGGTAAAGAATAAGGAATTAAAGAAGAGGGAAAATATATTTGGAATCCCAATTTTTCTATCAAGGGGGGAAATGAAATGGGTGGAAGGGAGAATGAAAGAAAAACCAAGGTAGAGGAACTCTTTATTAAAGTCAAGACACTCAAATTAGGTTTATCAAAACAAGAAGACTTTTGACCTTAAGGAATCTAAAGAAATTATCTTAGCCACACAAGTCTTAGGTTAATAAATGGAGTATATAGATCATCCTATGAAGGCTATATGCATGAAAATTAAAATGGACCTACCTCCCCATGACACGTTCCCCATTCTTTAGGACCCCTTATAGAGTTGTTAATCTACTACAAATATTAGATACTTGTATGAGAAAGTAGGTAGCACCATAGAGAGTTTTGAAATCCCCTATTCCAATCTACTGGCCTACTACACCCCAAAGGAATCATCTTTATGTGAGTCCAACTATGGAGTTTTATCTTTGATTAAAGATAGGAGATGTGCTTTTAATCACATCTTTTTGTGTGAATTTGACTTTTGAGATTTGTATGTTTCCTTTTAGATATCATTTCCTTTTATTTTAAATGATTTGGATTTTAAATTTTGTGATGGATTTTTCTATTCCTCCTCCATACAGATTTGGAAAACCAAACATGGGTACTAAAAATGACTTTCATTTAAAAACTTGGGACAAGGTTGCTAAGAGAGAAAATTTAAAAGAGCATGGGGTCAAAGAGTCATAAATCTAGGTGAAATAAAAGTGCTATCTTGACTTAAACCTTGTTTTATCTAATGAGGAGATGAAAGGAAGGGGAAATCAAGAGGAGTGACACATGGAACAATTTGAATTACTTTAAATTGAAAAAAATGTGAAAAAGGGAAAAAGAGGATAGAATGATAGTAAAATGTGATTCCTTGTCATAAGAATAAGGGAAATGGAAGAAAACATGCCAACATATATTATTGTGTAGATTTCATCTAGCAAAAGAAGCAAAAGCTAAAGTTGAGAATAGAGATCAAGAACATGAAAAGATTGTAATTTTATGAGGGTCATGTCCTATCCATGGTATTACATAGAAAATCATAAAAGAGAAACCCATGAGGGTATCGATAATCAAGAGAAAATTAAGGTGAGGGAAACTTATTACAAAGCAACTCATAAAAGAAAAACCCAAAGGATGCCAAAATTTGATTGGCAAGTAGAAAAAAATAAAATAAAAATGATTAAAATATGGTGGTTTTGTGAGGGATGCTAGGTCCTATCCGCCATCTTACAAATCAACTCACAAAATAAAACCTCAAGGGGTACAAAAAATAAGATAAAATGTAAGAAGATAAATGAGACTATGGTACATCAAGAAACTAAAAAACCTAAAGGGAGGAATAAAGGTTTATGAAAAAGAGGGCATTGACACAAAGGGAGAGACACGTGCTAAAGTAACCTATAAAAACTATTAGATAGATATAGATAGCAGACATGATAAGAAGTAAATGTTTAGGCAAAGTACTTTTTAAGGAATTATGCATTGGTGGGCTCTTTGAAAACATGGCCTTCATTGGTTTGATTATGGTAGGTGCTTGGATGAAGAATATCTTTAATTAAATATGGACCCCACCATTTTTGGACATATTTACCTTCTTTATCATGGGTGTAGTCTAATTTAAGGATAATATCACCAACATTAAAAGTACAGACTTTAACATGTTTGTTATGTTGTCAGGTGATATGATCCTTGTATTGGTGGTTATGTTGTAAGGAAGAAAGATGAAGTTCATCAAGAAGATCAAGGGCATGAAGATGAGATTAATGCAATTCTTTATCGATAATAATACCATGAAGAGATATGACAAAGAGAGGGAAGCTCAACTTATAAAGGAAGAACTGACTCAGAACCATAGACTAATGAAAATCGAGTTACCCCAGTGGTAATATGTATGCTCGTCTGATAGGCCCAAAGTGTAGGTTAAAGATGAATATGCCAATCCATATGGGTTTCATGAATTGTATTTTGAAGAATTTTGTTGATAATTTTATTGGTTGCCTCCACTTGACCATTGCATTGCAGATGATAAGGAATGAAAAGATTGTGATTTATCTTGAATTTGTTGCAAAGTTTTTTATCATGTTTATTTTTGAAATTACCACCATTGTAAAAAATGATGGTATGAATAATGCCAAGGTGGAAAATGATTTGGTTAAGAATAAATTTTGAAATGGTAAGATCGATGACATTAACAAGGGGCATGGATTCTACCCACTTGGTAAAATATTTGATAGCAGTGATGATAAAGACATGCCCATTTTAGGAATGAGGAAGTTTACTAATGAGATCGAATCCCCATGTGGAAAATGGCTAGAGAGATTTAATAGTTTGAGGCATCGAATGCCCATGTGGAAAATGGCCAGAGAGATTTGATAGTTTGAAGCTTAGAAGAAGGTGAATAGATAATATCATTATGAAGTTGACAAAGAGTACACTTTTTAGCTTATTCAATGGTAGCCTTTTCAAGAGTAGGATAAAAGTAACCCATACATAAGCATTTGCATTTTGTATCATGTCTACTATAGTGACCACCACAGACTCCCCCATGTTCTTGTTAAAAAGGAGGAGGGACCTCATCTTTCATAACACAATGGATTAAGGTACATTCAACATTATGATAGTAAAGGATCTTATGTCAAAATACATACTTGAAATCTTGTTTATGAATGCATTTATTTTCATGAGATTCTAAATTAGGAGGATAAGTTTGGTGTTCTAAGAATTGAATGATATATTGATACTAAGGGCTTTGTCAAATAGTAAAAACCTTGATATGATAAATAAGTGAGTCCAATGGTTGAATTTAGGATGGATATTTTCTTATTTATATAAGAAAAAAAGGACAAAAAATAAATTTACGTGGATGAAATAGAGAAGCTAAAGAATCAATAGAATCAATAATGGAATTTTGATCTCTAGGAATAGGCTCAATAGTGAAAGAGCTAAAATCCTTAGCAAGAGTGGTTGTAATTTGATGATAGGTAATGAGGTTTTCACTTTTACATTGATAATCACCACTAACTTGATGACAAATAAGTTGAGAATCACCTAAAGCATTAAGGTATTGAATGTCTAAATCAAGGATAGCTCTCATGCCTAAGATAAGAGCTTCGTATTCAACCATATTATTAGTGACATTAAAGGTGAAGCAAAAATATAAGGGAATAATCTTACCAAGAGGACTAGTGAGAATGAAACCTACCCTAACTCCTTGAAGGCATTTAACACCATTAAAGTGGAGGATTTAAGTATCCTCATGTAATTCAACATTGATTTCAGGAAGCTCCTTGATAAGTACCTTTGGTTTAGTAGTATTGGAGGGAGTGAAAGATTATTCAAGATTATTGGATTTAAAATTAGTGGTAAAGCTATGAAAATAATATTTAAGAGAGATAGCTTGATTGAGACCTTAAATGTAAAGGATATTGTCATTTGGAAGGCCATATTGAAGAGAAGAAGTGGTTGAAATGGGAGATGCAACAAGTTGGTTAGCTATGACTTGCCCTTTAAGATCTTTTTGAGTGATGATGCAAAGGTTGAATTCCATAAGGAGGATCATACATTTGTTAATTTTATCTAAAGGAAGAAAGGCTTTGGAGAAAAAATGATGAAGGGGGTAGGAATGAATGATGAAATAAGTAGTTTGGTAAATCATATAATGGCAAAGCTTTTTAGTTGTGAAATAGATAGTGAGGTAATCATGCTCAATTTTGGTGTAACATGTTTCATAATTGATGAGGCCTCAGATAATGTAATAGATATCATAATCTCTTCCCATATCATCTTGTTGGGAAAGAATTTCCCCAATTAAAATGGAATAAGTATATATAATCAAAGGTTTATCATTGGAAGGAGGACAAAGTGTAGGTGGATGAAGCAATGACTCTTTCATGTTATCAAAGGCTTTTTAACATAGATCCATCCATTCTAAAGTTGTACCTTTCTTGAGAAGGGAATTGATGAAGTGAATTCTATATGACATTTTGAGGACAAATCATCTAATTTCCCCAAGTTCTCCTAAATAAGTATGAATGTCAAGAATAAAATGAGGAATAGGCATGTTAATGATAACACGAATTTTGGAAGGATCAACATCAATGCCATGGAGAGAGACTAGGAATCATAATAGTTTACAAGATGTGATTCCAAAGACACATATGTAAGGATTAAGTCTAATTTTACATTTAAGGAGATGATCAAATGATATCAAGATCATGAAAGATGCGAGTCATTATATGTTGATAAGTGGAACTAGCATTTTTGAGGCCAAAGAGCATTTTGAAATAGAAATAGGTGTCCCATTATATGGTGAAATTAGTCTTATATTAGTCCTTAGGAGCAATATGAATCTAATTCTATCTCGATAAACCATCCATAAGAGATAACATTTCCTAATCAGTCATGAAATTGATAATACCATCTATTGAAGTAAGGGGAAATTATCCTTAGGGCAAGCAAGATTAATATTACGAAAATCAATGAAAATGCAAATGATCATAGTGACTTTATTCTAAATGGGAATAATGTTAAAAACACATTCAGAATAATCCACTAGTTTAATAAATTTAGCATTGAGTAATTTGATTATTTCCTTATAACATAATGTTGAAACTTCAGGTGGAAATTTTCATTGTTTTTGATGCATAGGATTGGCATCAAGATAAGTAATGATTTTATTCACCATAATGCTAGGGTCAATACTAGGCATGCCTTCATAGGATCAAGTGAAAGATTCATGATATTTATCCAAGAATAAACTAAATTTATCATGTTTAATAGGTGAAAGATCTCTATAAATTTTAATTGGTCAAGGACAAGATGGGATACCATATTTGATGCAAGTAGTTTATTTTATTAGGATGGCATTAATATCTTTAAAGTGGTATGGTTCATTAATTAAGGCTAAAACTAGATTTGTTTGAGGGTCAATGTTAGCAATGAAGTTGTTGAAGCAAGGAGTTTTAGTCTTGAATTTTTTGAGATTATGATGTTGCTTAGGAAGTTGAGGTTCCCAAGAATAAAATAATTTAATGATAGCTTCATCACTAGGCAAGGTAGGAAGAGGACCATAATATTTGACATCTACTTCAAGATCTAAATTTTTTTAGCCATGTTGATCATAATCATAATGAATCTCGTGGACATTGGTGGCCTTGGCATCAAGTGTAATTTTAGGAGTAGATGAAGTATATGGATTAGAAGAGATGGTAGTGATGGTGGATTCGATGTTGGGAGAAGGATATAATGGAATGATAGAATCCAAAGATGTAGGAAATTCTATAGGTTAGAAAGGTATAATTTGCTCTACCACCCAAGAAGTATTGATAAGAGGAGGATTGATGTGAGGCACATGACCCTCAAGATCTAAGGTACAATCCACAAAAATGGTATGCATATCCCAATTAAAATCATGAATTTGGCCTAAAGTTTTTGGTAATGCTAGACATCCAAGTCTCTATATTGATTTTGGGCCATGATATAATTATCATCATATGTTGTAAAAATAGTACATGCTTGAGAATCAAGAGGATTTTTCAAAGGTGAAATTCTTATATTGTTGAACGTATGAGGAGACATGATGAGAAGGTCTTGAAATAATTTAGCCACTCTAAAATCATTACAAGTGAAGGAATATTTTGATAAATAAGTCTCTTGAGTATTTTATGGAGGGGGAAAGTCAATAATCTCATCCATGAGAGGAATGGTACAGTCCCTTGGTAATAGAGAAGGAAGAAGCCATTTGAAATAATGGAGGTAACTTTGTAGTTTTGTAAGTGTTTTGTAATTCAATGGTCTCATCATCATCAGAATCCACAAGAGTAACTTGTAAATTAGGACTCATGTTAATGAACTTAGGTAAAGGAGCATTGTTAATCTTAGGATTCTTGGGAATATGATATTGAGATTTAGGATTAGGAAGTTAAATGATCCATGGATTGGGATTATCCTCATGCTTGTACCATTTCTTATTATGTAATAATTTAATATATTGACTACTATAAGAAGCAATGGCCCTCATTCGATGAGTCCATGGATGACCAAGAAATATATTATAAGATAAAGGGAGATCAAAAACCATAATCTTGGTTTGAATGGTCTTAGGTCCTATGGTTAATGGAATCTACATACAACCAAGTGGTTTTTGATTAGTCTTATCAAAACCAAAACAAGTGAGATGGGTTTATTTGAGATGATCCTTATTATAGCCAAATTGTTGAATAAGCCACAAGGATGTCACATTAATACAAGAACCTTCCTAAACTATAACTTTATGGATAATAGTGTTATTAACAACTATTTTAACAAACAATGGTGGATCATTGACATGAAAAAGAATTTCATCATTAATCATGTCTTCTTCAATAAATTTAATGAAGGTTTGGAAGAATGACACATGGTTTCAATGGTATTGACATTAGTAGGTTAAGAATCAATAAAAGGTGGTTCTTCATTTATGGAGGATGGGTCTTCAATTTCTTGAAGTTATTGCATAAGGAATTTATGATGTCAAGATGAAGTACGAACCAAATCCATTAGAGGAATCTTGTAAGGCATAGAGTTGAATTCTTCAAGAAAGTTCTAATGAGATTTAGAAGAACCAACATGAGTTTTAGAAGGTAAATTAGTTTTATAAGGTATAAATGTGGTTGGAAGATCAAAAGGAGGAAGTTGTTCCATAGGTGATTCTAAATCAACATTAGTGGTGGTAGTATCTTTAAGAAGTTGTTATTATAAAGATGGATTTTAGGCTTGGTAACAAGATCTTTGTGAGGTATTTTATGATGATAATTGACCTTGGCCGTATTGACGTATTGAGAGTTGTTATAATATTGGTCATAATCGACATCAATGGAATAAACATCCTTGGCATTTTATTGATTATTTGAAGAATTATTTTGGTTATTAGAGGTAGAAGCTTTAAAATTTTATATTTTTTGAGAAGTAGTAGTGTATTCTTGATGATGAAAATTGATCATAGCTTCATGATTAAATGAAAAACCAAACATATAGGAGACAAAAAATTTATTAATCCATCTACAAGATTCATGAGAATTACTAATTTCGAAATGGAACCACAAAAATAGATTGGGGTCATACCACCTTGGAGGAGTATTGGGATAGATGAGAGTTTTCTAGGGTGGTAAAAATTGTTTCATTTTATGCACCAAAAGAGGTGTATGATATGGTGAAGGAACATTAGTCTTGGTAACTCCTTGTTTGGTTTATGGGGAATTACTAGTGATAGCATTATATGTTTGGAAAGATACCATAAGAATTTTAGGATTAGGTTTGAACTAATTCATAAGAAAGTCTTGACATTTAATTTGATCAAGAGCTTCATTAAGTTTTTGAGGAGCAAAGGTTTGAATCTTATATTTAAGATTAGGAGTTAAAGCCATGATAAAGAGTTTGAATAAGTTATCATCAATCATGTTATGGTTGGCTTTATGATCTAAAGATTTCCATCTTTTAATAAAGTCATGAGTTGATTCAATGAGAGATTTCCTAGCATTGATGAATTGGATAAGACAATTTTTGGGAAGATCATTGTGTTGAAACTCTTTAACCAAAGGATTAACCAAATATTCAATTTTCCAAATAGAATGTTGGAGAATTTTATTATACCATTATAATACATCACTAGTGAAAGTTTTGACTAAGAGTTTAGTAGTGGTGAAAGTATTAGTTTGGATCCACTCCTTGTAAAAGTTTCCAAAGAATTAAGAAATGAAACAAGGTCTTTAGTCCCATCATATTTGATAGTTGGAGATATGTTACCAATATAAATGGAAATAATGAAGGGAGATAAAGACTCATTTTGAATAGTTTGAACCATGTTGCTATTCATTATGGGTTAATGAATAACATTACTTGAGGCATCCTAAAGAGGTGGAAGAATGTAATTAGGATTAGCTTGAGGATGAATAGTTAGAGGTTGATTAGCCACATTGATTAATTGTTGTTGAAGTTGCATCATTTGGTTGGTTTTAGAATTTTTCATAATGTTCATTTATTGAATAACTTAGGATAATAGTTGATTTGTATCAAGAGGTAGGTTTGTGTTAGTAGGATCACTCCTTGATTTGGTATTAGGGAGAGGATTAGAGGAAGATGGATTACTAGTGGGATTGTTAAGTAAACTTGTATTAATCACTCCTACATTAGTTTGAATGTTTTGAAGATGAAAGGTTATTGGTAAGTAGAGAAAGGACTAGATCCATCAAATTCAACTTGAGGTGTTATTTTTACCATGTTGAAGTTTATAGATGAAGGAGAAGAGGTGCCCCAAGAGTGATGGTTCTCTTGGGAGGAAAAGAGAGGAAGAAATGAACATCCCATATATTACATAAATGGATTTAGACTATTCAAGAATATTCTAATATAAAACTTCATTCTAACTAAAGAGAGATGAAAAAAATGCAAACTTGGAAAGATGGGAAGTTAAATTGA
Organism: Torreya grandis; assembly: GCA_037957365.1. NCBI lineage: Eukaryota > Viridiplantae > Streptophyta > Pinopsida > Cupressales > Taxaceae > Torreya > Torreya grandis. The sequence continues at coordinate 2,401,561 of JARHVA010002349.1, forward strand.
TGAATAGGGAAGGCAAAAAATAGTACAAGGTCGATTGGGCTGATCTAGTATAGAAAATAAGGCTTGAAAATAGTACAGGGTTGACTAGGTTGATCTATTATAGTAAATAGAGGTAGACAAAAGAGACAAGAGGAGCTAAAAACTATACAGGGTCGACTGAGTTGATCTAGTAAAATGCACAGGGGCTAAAAAAGGTATAGGGTTGACTGGATTGATCTAGTTTAGTAGTCAGGAAAAAAGAGAAAGATGATAATAAGTTATGGGCTAAAATAAGACATTTTTTAGCTAATCTATGAAAATAAGAGCTAAAGAGAAATAAATAGTCAATTAGATCAATGATGGCCAATCCAATTGAGGCACATAAATCAAAACCTTTCACCAACACTAGCTAATGCAAGTTTTTGCACACATAATTGAGCAAAGAGAAAGAAATCAACTTGAAAAGTAAAGAGCTAACTAATTGGTCAGCCTAAAATTTTTATTAGATTATGAATTTTAATGTGATTGGAAGTTGGATATAAGCAATATACTAGATAGAAATTCAATAATGGTTTTAGGTAGTTTGGGTTGAAATGGACTATAGTGTCAATGATACATGATTGGTATTGGGGCCTACCTCCTCACTTCACACACCATAGTGATAAGGGTGTTAAGTGATTAGCCATATTATACTAGTAACCACACTTTATACTTGACTAGAGCATCAAGTTGGATTATCCCTTAGTGATGAAATCTAAGTAGGTTCCTAGGGTAGATATAATGTTAAAGTGTTTGTTTATGTTATGTGATTTGGTTGTGTGTGCATAAAATAGAAATAGTGAAACTAAGTGATAAATTAAAAATCTTTTAATTAAATTATGTGAACTATTCTAAGCATGCAAACAATAATAAAAGAAAGTGTGAGATAACTACTAATAGATATGAGGTTAATTTCAACTTTTAAACAAGGTATAGTGTTGAGACTATATGCATAAATTACATAACAGGGTTGACAGAGTTGAACCTATATTGTGAAAGCAAAGTTTGAAAATGAACTAGGTCGATAGTGTCAAAATAATTATTTAAGATAGTAAATAGAACATAAAATTGGGTTGGCAGCGTTGGTCTAATTGAATATTCAAGGGAAGTTTTGAATATTGTAAACTATGAAAGGAAAGATAGTAAAAGAGATAAAAAGAGAAATATAAAGGAAACTTGGTGGATAAGAGATGAAATGAAGGAATATTTTTGATGAAGAACCTTGAGGTATGCTTGAAAAACTTAAAAATTGGGTCGATGGAATCAATAAAGATATATAAGAACCTACTAAAATGGTGCTAAAACTATAAGGGATCAACTAGGTCAACCTAGTAGGCTGAACAAGGTGTCTAAAAGCCTAGAAATCTATACTAGGTTAACTGGGTCGATCTAGTTTCCTATTCTTGAAACCTATGCATAAAGATAAAAAGATGGGTCGATAGAATTGATCCAAAAATGTCAAAATATATGATCAAAATGATAATCAAAATAATGAAATAAATGAATTAGAAGTGAGCAAATCTTTCAAGGGTTAGTTCACATCAAGTTCACCAGAATGTATGCAATTGAAAATGCATCATGTCTATGAATTAATCCTAGATTAGATAAGATAGATCATATCTACAATTTTGATTGTGATACATTTGTTAAGCTAGAACATGGCTAATATGGGGATGTACTAGACTCGATTAAGGGGTCACTTCTCACAACATATCATGCTAGGAAGGGCTCCAAAGCCTACAGTCTAAAATAATCACACAACAAACCTAATAGAGTCCTTAGGTTTAAAATGTTCACTTTATTTTAATAAAAAGAAACTAAAATATAATCTAGTGCACACCAAAGCTTATGGCACAAAGTGGGGGTTAGAAATAATAAAATAAACATGTACATGGAACTTCAATTAAAGTAAATATGAGTAACACCCTAATACATGAAATATGAAAGATAGTATTATTTGAGCCAATACTTATGCTACTTCTATCTATTAAAAGAGAGGAGAATATGGCTAGAATATAATTACTTGAATGTGAACCCATCGAGACTCAGTCTCTCCCTTGGCAAATGGGACTTTATAAGAGGTTGTTATGGTTTGTAAGGATCACTAAGAAAGGCCAAAGCATCCAAGAGTTATCCATAAGACTAGATTCTCCAAATAAGAAACCTAAGCTAAATCTCCTCAAGTAGAATTTTTGAAGAATAAATTATGAAGAAATATGAGAGAATAATAACTCTTAATTGCACATATGAATAATGACCGAAATGATCTTATATATCGGTGGATCTTGTCCTAAATCCTTCTAGGAACATCATCTATATAGGGTCAACCTAGTTGAGCCAATTTGTTTTTAGGGATAATTTACTAAGTTTGTGTTAGGTCAGTTGAAAGGCTAATAAACCAAGAAAGTAAATAATACCCCTAAACTCTACTAGGTCGACCTAGTTGATAGTCAAAAAGGAGTTTAATACAAGAAAGGAGGGATGGAAAGAGGAAAAGATTGGAAGAATACTCAAGGGAGGAGAAATAGCTTAGGTAATGGTTTTGGGATTTGGTAATAATGTGGAAAAAAGGGACAATAATCCTATGAAGTACCAAAGGCCTGACCACCCCTTTCTTGGTGCACCCCTTATGGCATGCACTCAGAGAGATTGAGTCTCAACAGGTTCGTTCAAGATATAAAGCATTAGTATGTGTTAAAAGGTTTAAAATATTATGTGTATACACCACATACAAACCAATGGATTATTTAAGTGTAAATTAGGTCCATGAAGATCATCTTAGTAATTTTAAGTTCAAACATTACATTTTAAGGCATATCTCTCTCATTGGGTCACCAAAAGGCTTCTTGGTAGCCTAAGAGCACTTTTCCATCTTAAGGATGGTTCATAAAAATAAGGCCTTATTAGGAATAAATAAATCAAAAAATTTCAAGTATAAATACTCCTCTAACATATCCTAATTTCATTTTCTCCCATGTAAAAGTTTAACATATAAATGAGTACAAGAAATATCCTCTCAAATTAGAAATGCACTATTTCATGAGGTTGAGAGAGAAATTTAGGCTTGATCAGTTGTCTTAAAGTTTATTTTAAGTTACCAATGGTTTTTTAAGTTTTTTAAAACCTCATGTGAGGTTATCCAACACTTTTCAAACATATTGACAACTCAACTAGCTTATAACACACACAGTCTCCTCATGAGGGTTTGTGATTAACCCTATAAAAAGACCCTAATGGACTGTTATGGAAACTTTTTCCTCATTTCAATGAATAAAATGGATTTTTAAACATCTTCCATGAATTTTGAGAATTATCCAAACCCTACTTGATAATCCAAGTCATCCACTTCAATCAACATTGTATCCTTTTTCTCATTATTTGTACCAAAAGTCTCTTCCTTGGTTATATGTGTGCACTAGGTGTTTAGACTACATATTTGAAATGGAAACCATTTCAATAGAGTCCCTGACACTTTTTATATCCTTTAAAACCATATAAATTTCATCAAACTTATTTTATCATCTATGTCCTTTGAAAACCCTCTCACACTACACTATTAGTCCCTTCTTTACTTAGACCTAAAATAGACCTATAAATGACTATTTGGCTTGAAACAGGGTTTGGGTATGTTTTGAGTTTACTTGGTTAGAGGTGAAATTATGTTGATAATATTATATATTCCATCTAACTCTTTGCCTACCCATTCATATTAGATACCAAATCTCTCAAACTTAGGATTACCAATACCCTGTAAGTCTACATGAGACCCAGGGTTCTCTCAAATGTTATTTATCCTTTTGAACCTAGTTGTCCATTAGAATTTTATATACAATATAGTCACCATTTAAAAATCTCAATAGGTCTCCAAAATATTCATGTTCGAGTATACATTCCTCTAAAACTATCATAGTCACCCTTTTAGCATATAGTTCATTGAGATAATGGAGTGAATGACGTATAGGCATTTAGATTCTAAATGTATCAGGACTTGGAGAAGGAAAATAACATTTAAACATACATATTGAACCATGTTATTACTAAGTACAAACCTCCATTGTCCCATGACATTTTCATGATATTAAAATCCTCAAACCACACTACCAAAGCAACATTTGTCACCATTTTGTTCACCTCTATATAGGATGGTTTATACATAGTTTGTGGCATATAAATGTAGTAAGTTTGCCTTTTTAAGTTGGTAATGAGAAGGTAAAACTTGATAGATTTCATATTTAGGTTTGATATGATCTTTTAGTCCTTCTAGAATCACTTTAACTTTAATGGTTTCCTTTATTTATCCCATTAAAGACATGTTTTAGTGAGTAGGCTTATGTATGCAAATTGAGCTCACTTTAGTGCAAAGCCTCAATGTTAGGGTTTATTGAGGGAGAATGGATTATTTTTAAGACTTGAATATAATTCACATTCATTATTTTAAACCATACACATATGAAAACATCATAAAAATTCAATAAAATTGCTTGTAACTTCATTTAGGCTTGCACTTAGCACAAAAAGAAGGTTTTGTTTACTCTCTACTACCACACATGCCAAATACATCTTGTGTAATCATGTATAAAGCTTATTTAAACCCTATATAACCTCTAATATTTATCTCATGCCTCCAACCTATTTCAAACTACCATTTTCAAGAGAAAACTAAGCTTATGGGGTTTTATATAAGGTTTAAGACTACCTGATGGTCTTAACAATTGTTCATAAATAAGGGGGCACCAATATGAAAATTATGGACATATATTTGAAGGCCATTAGGGTCCCCTCTTCTATTAAAACTATTAGTTCACATCTCTCACTTGATTGTATGGAATGAGCATCTAAAGTTGGCCTTTTTAAATTTGTACCTACATTCCAAACATGGATTTGACCTGGGGAATTTGAAGAGACATATCTTGAACTATTTTCACCTGAAAATAAGTCTTCTTGGTCCATATAATTGGATTAAAATCATCTCTTAATCATTAAAAATCACTTGTAACTATTTTTTAGTGTCTGAATCTAACTTATCATGAATTACCTACCGACTTAACATTATAACATTCTTAAGAATTCATTTTAAAACACTTTTCCATGTGGCATTCACCATTTTGAGGTCTTAAATTGATTTTTGATCATTTTATACAAACTATAAATCTATATAAGGGTTTTAAAATGACTTATTAACCTTGGACAAAACATAAATCCTATTTAGACACTAATTGGACTAGAGGGAGTATACATGACTTTAACACATTACTTATCACTTAACAAGATACCTTAACCCCTCACATCACTTAAACCTATTGAAACATGACATGAAGTGACTATACAAGCTCAAGACTAGAATAGGCCATTACCTTAATTTTATCAAATTTACCTTAATATATGATAATATGCATTTCAAAAGGAAGAATTTTATGAACCTATCCTATGGTATCCAAAATTTGTCTAAAACTACCCAAGTAAGATCCATATCTAAATTAGGGTTAAACATTTAGTGAAAATAAACTTTGAGTATCATTATTGTATAAGCTTTCTCTTGTAGATGCTTATCTCTTACCTTATCCTAAACTTTATATTCTTTTTTTATTTCATCATGGATGACATTGATTGATTTGATTATTATAGCTATGAAACCCTTCAAAAATATCTAAAAGTAGGGATCAAAATCCATTACTCTTGCATTCCCCCAAGTGATAAATAAAATAATATCAAAGATTTTAATGGTGGTAGTTATTATCCCTATAATCGTGTCCATACTCCCATCTTTCCAAGACATGATGCGATCCATCCTAAGGAATATCCAAATCATTTTCCCTTGCCTTCTATAACAACATTGGTTCTACATGGAGAAAAAGTACCTTCATTTGATCATGACAATTTGTATCAAATCCATAAGGAAACATGGAAAATTTGTAAATCATTAATAAAGGGGATGTTCCTTCAAGTTCAATGATCAAAACCCCTCCTATTCCTACATTTATAAAAAATATTTCCCTTATTAAGGGTGATGATCCTTCTTTTCCTTCATCTGATATTGAAAATTTTCAAAAGGTTAACCAAGAAATTATGGTATCCTTACTAAGTCATATTAATCCATCAAGAAAAGGGAAACATCCTACATCTATAGATAAAAATAATATTAATTTTCTAAATAAAATACATTTACCAATGTTAATCAAGGTGTATCAACCAAAGGAAGATCATACCACACTAAAAGAGGTGTCTTTACCAATACTTTTTCGAGTTTCACTTTCTATAGCTTTACTAAGCGTGCATCAGTTAAGTTATAAGGATATTCCAAACTCTTTAAATAATATAACAAGGGTACCAAAATTTAAATATCCATTGTCATTACCAAAGTATCCAAAATTAAAATATTACAAACTATCATTTATTAATGTATATCATGCATATACTATAAATCTAATTATTGTGTTCTTCATTGACATATCTAACTATGTGTGTCCATTATTTTCAAATGAATTATCATGATCATATCTTATATATAAATAATAAACAATTGCATTTTCCTTAGATTAAATGTTTCATATGTGCTTACAATTATTAAATATTAATATGAGGACATATATTATCATGTTTAGTACATATAATTTACATGATTTTACTTTTCTATATAATACATGATGTGCATAACTATTTGTTTTTAGATGAGTTATTTTTAGGCTTCATTCCTCATATCAAAAGGGTGACATACAATGGCCTTATTTCAAAGGTTCAAACATGTCAAATAGAGAATTTCACATTTTAATATGGATTACATGTTCATATGGGTTAAATTGAGAATATTGAGACATATTATACATGATTTATTTGGGGACAAATTTTATAATTCTAAATGATTTTTAAGAACAATTGTCAAATTCTATGATATTTTAAGATATTTTTTGGAATTCTTTGTCATTTTGAGGGGCAGATGGATCATACAAAGAATGGAATTTGTTAAAGAAATTACTTTTATTTATTTTATATATTGAGGAACAATGAGTAATTTTGGTAACTAAATAATCATATTGGGATTATATCCATCTATAATTATTGATCCTTTTACATATGAACCTAATTCCAGTGTTCCAAAAAAGACAATTTTTTTAAGCCAAGATGGTGTGGTCAAGGTTCTATGTTGATTAAATTCAAACATAGGGTTTTTAAAATATATAGTTGTCAGTTACATTTCCATGGGGCATGATCACCCCATGGTTTTCTTCAGTCAAGTTCAATAAATGGAAACTTGGGTTTTCATACTATTAGGGGTATTCCTTTCTTATCTTTTTAATTTAAATTTTTTTAACAGTTCATATTATCTCAAATTTATTATTGTGAAGATACATTGATTTTTACATGTTTCTTATAGGTTTCATGTTGACACAAAGCATAGTCATTTTAAGTACCAAATTAATTTATTTTATCCTTTTAATTTATAATTTGAAATACTAAATTGAAATGAGCATTTATAGACACCATACTTTAGTCTTTAGCACTTTAGAAACATAAAATTTGATAAAATTTGAAATAATTGTAAGTTATGCATATATTTGACTTTTGAGCCCACTTTACATTTATCCTTTTATCCAAGTACTTTTTTAGCTAATTTTTTTCACTAGATACATTTATTTAGGACCAGTTAATTCTACACATGATATTTCCAAAATCCTAGACATAATTTCAAATATATGTTTATAGACTTATAAGATAGTACTAGGAAACCTAAGCATTGTTAATTACCACAAGCTCCTCCCTCTGCCAAGAGTGTACAGGTATGCTCAAAGGTTATTTAAAAAAAAATTAAGTCTACATTAGATTAGTAGATACATGTTTTATGGGTGAGTTAAAATAGAAAATTAACAAATATGCATATATAAATACAAATCAACCATATGTTCACTCATGACTTGAGCATCACTTAGCACACTTTATTATCATTGAGAAAAAACCTAACATTCTCTTGATAATTTATAAAAAATGCATACACACCTCTAAAATTTTTAGGATTATCATAGAGTAGTCCATAGAGTTAAATTTGAATACATGAAGTTAAATTCTCATGGTGGCAAGTATCAAAAATAAAAATATAACATTACATTCTATAATTTTTAAGATGTTGTGCACATGTGCATGTGTACACACAAACAAGTGCAATAACTACATGTAATTTTATCTCTATTTATAGTATTATAATGTAGGGAATTCTAATATATTTAAAAAGGAGTGGTTAGGGTTAGTCCAACACAAAATACTAAACCCTTTTAATGGTATCTTATGGTGAAAATTATAATTAGGGTTTGGAAAGAAGAGACATGATATAGGAATTTCAACATGAGATTATAGAGATACATACATAGAGAATTGAATTATTGGTATAGGTATAGGGGTTTTAGAGATATTAGACACCCATTATTCCTAGGGACATTACAAATAAACCCTAATAGTTTTGGTTGTCATACGTGTATGAATTTGTCAATGGTATCCAAATAAGTTTTCAACTCATGTTTCTAATTTGAGTAGCTATCAAAACTCTTATACAAAATTTATAGATTTAGTAACAAATCATCTAAGTGACAGGTAGGTATAAATAAATAAGTACATCATCCCTATCTTATTTTTTCTTTCTAAATTAAGTTAAATATATATCAAACCCTATAAATTTAGATCAATGTGTTTAATGAAATATTTTACATAATTTGAATTAGTGCATAGTTTCCTAAATTTTATATCTTTTAGATGTAAAATAATTAAAACAATACCCTCTTTAAAATCAAGGGTTTTTTTTACAGATTCATAAAAGAGTTTGATTCTAGGGTTTATTTATCCCTTAAGGTTTCATTTCCTTTGTGTGTGATTTTTATTATCATTAATAATGATTTATAATAGAAAAAAGTGAGGATATTGTGTTAACTTTGATGATTTCTAAAAAAAATACCAAGGCTTAAAATGATGAAATAATTCATCAATGTATGTTATAAAATATTAGGTCACATTTTATTACAAACCCTAATTTAGTTGATCAAATATTACAAATGGATAAAGAAAGAAAAAATTGAATGCTTATTATGAGACAACCCTAAGGTTTGTGTTTGTGTTCATATATATGATACATTTTTCAATAATTATTTCACTCCTACACCAATGACCAATATTTTTCCTATAAATTAACTTTTAAATTAATCTATTGAGAATACCACTATTCTTGCACATGAGATAATGTAAACACTAAAATCAAGTATTCGACACTATAAAATTATAATATTGACTTACACTTATCTTACAGCACTTGTGCATATATTGATATTTATCATTCATCATTCCCACACCTAAATTCTAGTTATGATCCTAATCCAATTTAAGTTACTATCGGTCACTTATAAGAGCATTTCAGTATGTGTTAAATCAATTAAATATCCTACCTAGACATTTTGAGAATACTACATTGGAATTTATATCTCTGATATAGTAATGGAAGGCTCAGATAGTAACATTGATGTTATTTTCCTAAGGTTGACGTTACCACACTTCACCTATAATTTTTTCTTTCAAAATCAAACCCTTCCTATAGGCCAACCCATTTACCTAACATGTTAGTGATATAGGGAATTAGGCAATTGATGATGTATAAATATAACCAAGGTCAAGATTATTCACAATATGTAACCCTCAATTAAGTATACTACTATACACTAAGAAATATTACATATAATTCACAAATTATAAATAAATCACTAGGAGTATCCATCAACCAAGTCTAAAACACATCAAGCCAGGTCAAGTGCCAACATTTTAAAAATCAAAGGTATATTTCTAGGTTCATTAATATAGCTAAAGAACAAAATTTAACATTCAAACTAAGGGTTAAAAATATGTGTTGATTTATATCCTTATTTATAATATTAGATACATAGGCAATGATTAATCATCAATGGGGGTGATTGGGGTCAACTCAACATAAATTAAACTCCCTCAATTTTTACAAGGTTTATCCTTCACAAGCAGATCTAGGGTTTCAAGGAGAAGGATACTAATTTAGAGAGTTGTGCATGATGTTTTCGGGTCAAAAATGACACATTATAGGACATATCATCTAGGTTTACTACATTCTATGGTCACAAAGAGACAAACTTTACCAAGACAACAATGTCAACCTCATTCACTAACATGAACCTTTTTGCACATGCCTGATGATATTATCCTATTTAATTTTTTATTCTGATTTAGAAATGAAATATAATAAATAATAAATGTTTAAAATATTTATTTATAATACATAATATAAATGTAAAATAAAAAAATAAAAATGATTTATAAATAGTAATAAATAATGAAATGTGCAAAACTAGCTTAAATCTAATTTGTGTTAGCTATGAAGGTAGATCATTGATGTGGAAATGACTAGGATTTTTTTTTTAATTGTCACAATTGAAAATAGAACCTTAGAATATACTAGTATGAGGTTTTTGTGCCAACAAACCTCATTTAAAAAATCAAAATGGATACCCATTTCTTTCTCATGAGTTTTCCCTTTTGCTTTCTTTATTTATTTTTATGATATAAAGATTGTTCATTAAATTAAAGGCAAATTTCTTAAACATGATCCTATTATGAAATTTTGGATTATGTTTATTTCAAGAGAGTGATTATTTATATGGAAGAGTCAAATTTTTCATTAAATTAATTTTGTTTTATCTAACAAATATGACTATTTTATGAGTGTATCATATCTATGTTTTTATATCACGATTAAGTGACTATTCACATCTATATGTTGCTATTGGAAAGGAATTAAAATATAATATTTGTTATATTTGCATCCAAGTCTCACAAATTATTATTAAGAAATGTTTATTCACAACTCTTTATACAATAATTTCACATACTCACACTACAATGCACAAAGACATAGTTTATCCACAATTGTGATGTTGCAAACATTTTATATATATTTAAACACTCTAATATACATGCCTTTACATTTCACTCTCTCAGACCCTATTTCAAAATATTTAGCTACTAGGTACCATGATGATGTGACTATGTGGTGATGTAATGTGTTTTATGTTTGTAACCTCTCATGTCTAGGTTTAAAAATCTAAGAAACATAAGTTTGTGATGACATAACTATGTGAAATCATGTCACATGTCTCAATCTTGCATAGTCACACATTTTTAATATTTTGGATTGATATAATATAAATCAAAGGACTACAATGAATTTGCATCATACAATGTGTCTTTATTAAATACAATCAACATAAGTACACATAAAACATACCAAGTTTGATTGTGACATTTCTATTTTTTACCACGTGTCATTTAGATTTTTGAATACAAGAAACAAATAAATAAATAGTCGTATGTTAGATACAAATAAATATATAAAGGATGACTTAGCTTCTAAAAATTAGAGATAACTTGACACCAATCAAAGAAATCTGTAGAAAAATCATAATTCATAAAATCAAATTCAAATAATTTTTTTTGTCAAGGATTGTTAAAGATAAATTAATTCTCAAAAAATAAAAATTACAAGTTTGAGCTTATCACTTAGTGGTGAAACTTATTTGGTCCCAATTAAATACCAACATAATTTTTAATTAAATAATTTATAAAATCAAACACTTAGAGATCCCTACTTTCTTTGGTCTTCTAAAAAATTAAGTATCTAGTTCAAATGATTATTATAATGGTAATTATAGACTAAATATAGTTATATATTTATTTTTCTATGGATCAATCCAATATTAAAGAGACACAAATTTTTATTCAATTACTCTATGAGAATGGTTCCCCCATTATTCATCAATTTATGAATCATTTAAAGTAGCACATGAGTATAGTGATGAAGAAAAGTTGATTCTTGATGGATGAGAATACACCAACAACATATTATCCATTAAAAGTACTATGGTTGCATAATTAAGTGGAAAAAATATAGGTATTTCTATACATTGATATCTTTTTCAAAAAAATTAATTATAGGAACTCACACAAGACACATTACATAAACATAGAAGTAAATCTGTAGTTGCATATATAAATAGTATTGTATTTTAAAAGTAATACCAATTACCACAACTTAACATCATCTAAAATAAATATATTACTACACAATGATTCAATATTCATGATGTTAAAGACACATTACATAATTAGACAACTAATCCTATTAACTTTGTTAAGAACATAAGATAATGTCTATTCCTATTGTAAAATCCAATCCTAGAATAAGATTTGGAATGTCCCTAATGAATATATTGTATGAAGATAAATCCATTTAAAATATAAATTAAATTTGGATTACCTCATTTTTAATGATTCTATATGATAAGATCATTTCTCCCTTGGGGAAGATAATCAATTTTAACATATTCCAACATTATCTCCAAGTCAAGGTCAACGATAGTCTATATATGTCATCCTACTTACTACATGTTATATGTTCTAAAATAAGTATCACGTAATCACATGGATAGAATCCTAAGGGTGAAAATATATTATGTGATGATTTTTACATGTTGCATGTCCATAATATTAGGCACCATATACAAAGGACAATAGACCAATTTTATCCACAAATGAAATAAAGAGGTATCTTAGAACATTGAGACCAAGCTATCAATATTAAATCAATGCCTAGGTTATCAGATGAAATAAACAAGTCTCTCATAACATTGGGTGATTAATAGTTTTACACTAACCATATCATCATAATAGTAGGAGGAACTCATGTGGCACCATTTTATCTGCCAAGACATGTTCCTAATAAACTAATCAAGCAAGATATTACATTCTAATTAACTCAGAGCATAGATGGAGATTACAAGAGTGTTATGGTGGAAATTATTAATAGATTAACAAATATCATAGGTAGAACCTAGTTCAATAATTGGCCTTAATTATTTAATTATTCATATCAAATATCATATTTAGAATACAAAGTTTAGATGCTAGGATCCTAAAAAAGAGTTGCCAATCATTTGAAGAATCTCTAAGGAAAGGTCAAAGTTATCTATTCTCATAAAGGGTATGATCATGACAAAATATTACTCAATTAAAAGGATGATTCAAAAGTATATATCAAAATTAATGTTTTTGGAATGACTATGGAGGTTTCACAAATCATCCAATATGATCCATCTCTTGAGAGGATGGTAGAATATTTTGATAAATAAAATTTCATAGAAGAGACAAATAAAAAATTAAAGAGAACAATATTAAAAGGACTTTCCCCTCTAAGGGTTTTACCTCCACTATCTTCTTATTTTACCACATTTAATTCACCTAGGTTTGCACTAGATCCTTAGGTTACACATGTTCCTATTTTTATTTCTCTAACTCAGCCAAGTCCACTAAAATATAGTCAACAAAGTAGTCCAAAATTTCAAGGATCCATAGATCTACCATAATTTCCTAACACTAAATGCATCCCTTATAAAGATGATTTAGAAGAGGAGAAAGTCATAAGGTATGACATGAATCTAAACAAAAAGATCCTTCATTTATAGGTCCTAAGTTACATATCTTTAGAATTATTATTAAATCTTATATTTTGATTGCTCTTAGTATGTCAATAAGTTTTGTAGACATGAGTTTTGTCTCAAATGTTTTAATAATCATGATAGATACTCCCACTATTTTTATTACCCATGAGGGTGCTCTAATTTCTACCCCTACTTATATTATATGATATATTCCCACTTCTAATTGGAAATCCTCCACCACACCAATAAAGCTTTCCATTATACTAAAAATCCTATCATTCTTTACCAATCACTTCCATTTTCAAAAACCCAAGGTTTGAAGGCTTAGTTTCTAGTAAATTTTACCACTCAACCATTTAAATGGAGTATTTAAACATAAATGATTGTGTTTATGCCTATAGATACTTTGTCTACATCCCCAGTTTTTAAAATTATAAATGTATCCCATAATTTAATCAAATATATAACAAAGACTCTAACTCAAATTAAGGCATCAAGAGAGAAGATGGTTAGCCCCACATTTCCCACTTATCCACTTTCCACACCTCCTAGTTCATCCACTCCACTATATCCATCATTCCTCATACCTCCACCTTAATTTACCATATATTTCCTTCTTCTATCTCTTGAGTGTTCTTCTCCATCCAACTAATTTTGACATGACCATGGAAGCAACAATGCCAAATTTAATATTTTTCCATGTAGAGTTTGGTCTTGATTGAGGACCCAAAAGTCAATTTAAAGTTTAAGGAGACCACTAAAAATATAAAAAATATAATTATAATGAAAATGGCAAGTGAATGTAATGAAATTTTATTTTAGAAGGGAGAGTAACTATTCCAATTGACTAAAAAGAGAAAAAAAAATCTTGGGGAGCATGATGAAATCAAGGAAGACCTAATCTCAATTATAGAGGCCACAAGTGGTGCAATTAAAAATAAAGTATTTGGCCTATAATAGGAAAATAAGAGATTGGAATTATAGAATAGGATTAAGGCACATAAAGACATATGTAACAAAGTGAAATAGGAATTCCAGTCTCTCTATAGTCTCCTAGTTACATTTCACAAAGCTAGAGCCAAGGGATAATTAGAATGGTAGAGATTAATTAGTTTTAACCAAACTTTGGAGTTAATTGATGATAAATTGTATAATATTTCATAAGTCATGAGACAAAATACAATCCTTGATTTAAGAATTTTATCACCTAAATACATAATATTGTCTCATAATTATGTCAATGGAAAAAAGAAGACTTAATAGATTGGAATACTCATATGAAAACAATGATAACTCAGTTCAATGTCTAAAATAACAAGATAGTTTAATTCTTCAAAGATGTGCTTATTTATGTTGCATATAGGTCTGATGGCCAATTCATAGATCAAATCATGTCTGAAAACTTATTGCAACATATAATGATAAATTTTAAAATGGGGATTATTAATGTAAGCCATGGAGGTAATGAACAAATCAAGGACTTGATCACCTTTACAAATTTAAATATTGAAAATGCCCAAGAAATCATTTAATCATTCTAAATTTCCTTGGAAATACATAAAAAGAGTCTAGGTAAGATGAGGTCAATGTTCAAAGTTCTTATTGTCAATTTTGAAGTTATTGAGATAGACCACTCGGCATGATCAATAGCTTATAAAATTAAAAATCAAATTTTAGCTCAGGGTTTGGTTCAATAATATAAAATTATTTAATCTTAAATTTAACCCTCTCTCCAATATCAATAATAGTCTCTACTTTAGTTAGAGTTATATTTTTAATTCACCATTACTTTTTCCAATTTAGATATTTTAACTACGGTTGCTACAATAGTTTCTTCATCTACATTATTATCTTCTACTTCAATGAGTTATACATCATCATCAAGAATTTTCATGTCAATTATTCCTACACCTCCAACTTTAGATCTTTCCTCATTAAAATCTTCCACCCATCTATCCTAGTTGAATTTATGTCTCAGTTAGTATGTCTTATTTTAGACTTTTATTATATAGCAAGAAACCTTTTGCATATAAATATTTTTTGCATAAAAATATATTGATCTTATTTTTAGATTCATAAATGAAATAGTCTTTAAAGATGAGGTGGTTCCCATCCAAATCATATTTATACATGACCTTGATTCAATGTAATGGAGAATAATTTTTGGGCAAAGTTACTAAGCAAGAAAGTTGTAGGATTGTTTGTAAGTTTGTATTGATTAGATTTCTTCTCAATTTTATGATTGATTTGAATAATTATATGTACTTTATGATTTTATGTGAATTTATGCATCCACTATTGTATAGGTTATATTATTTTTGATATTTTCATCTTGTTTAGTAACTTGAATGTGATTTAGCATATCTATAATAATAATATATTTGGATAGATATCATGAATTTATTTTGCAATTGATTTTCTCCTTAGGCTCAATATTGTATTTTTTATTTTTTGATGTCGGTAACTAGGATATAATTGACATTGGTAAATTTACATCTCAGCTCTTTATAGCTAGTCAAATATAGAGGGAATATTCTTCAATATATAAATAGATCAACTTATTTTATACCATAACCTGCTTTCCTTTTTTTTTTTTTATTTATTGGATTCACCTTATCCTAGATCACATGTGTATAATCCATTTTAGGTTAAATTTTTATAGCTTATAGCTCATAATTTTTACTTATAATCATATTTGAGCCATCTGATGTAATGAAACTATTTTTCTCCACCATTATTCCACTATGTAGTTATTTGAAAAATTAAATGCCTACAACTTGTGCCTTAGATTTAGAAGTCACCAGCCCATAAATGAGAGGGTATATACCCTTGAGGATATGATGTGTGTATAAAAATCACATAAATAAGGGCCATAC
Organism: Torreya grandis; assembly: GCA_037957365.1. Classification (NCBI taxonomy): domain Eukaryota; kingdom Viridiplantae; phylum Streptophyta; class Pinopsida; order Cupressales; family Taxaceae; genus Torreya; species Torreya grandis. The sequence continues at coordinate 2,417,945 of JARHVA010002349.1, forward strand.
TAGGGTGGATAAGGGTGAACTGTAGCCTTATCTATTGATTATGGTCATTTTTATATTGATTATGCAATTTATTTTTTTGACTAGGTGCCTATGGTTGTTAGATATGTAAATTTGACTATATGTGGATGTTGATGTGATGCATGAAGTACCTATAATGTGAAACCCTAGTTTTTAAACATAAAAAATGGAGATCAAAAATAAAGGGGGAAATAAAACAAGGTGAATATCTTATCTATCCTCAAAAATCCTACTTAATTTAAGTGTTGCCTACATATCCTAAAAGGGAATCAAACTATTGTAGTTCCCCCTCCTAGATTGAGTGTGTGAATCTTGATATTTGATATATACATAAAACTATTAAATTAACTTGAATGCTTAATAATTAATTTCATTGACATGAAATAAAATAACTTTAGACTTGGCATATGACTGTTAGAATAAATAATAATTTTAATTGGAAGAATTAGTGCCCTTTTAGTTAGTGGGAAGTAAAATTTCCAAATGATTTCTAAATGTGTATTAAATGACCTTGATGTGCCTATATAATGGTAAATTTGGAATATTTATGTTAACCTAAATTTATAAAAGTGTATGAGGGTCAATATTAAGTGTATCAAATTTGAAAATTTACCATTAGAGTGTGGGAGACAAGGCTACACTAGTTGGTATTGCTAAGTTACAACCCTATCTGACCTAGTTGAGTCTTGTCCTAAGAGGATTGATACTATTATAATTTTTATAACATTAATATATAAACATAATAGGGATATTTTAATTATCTTTTTAGTGTTTCAAGACATAGTATAATATTTAAGTCTCTCATAAAGATTTCAAGTTAACAAAATGGTGAATAGGACAAACAAGGTAAGGATGTAAACATTAAACATTGTCAAACACTTAATTATTAAATTTTGGTGTCTAAATTTCCCCATCACCAATTTTTATAGTGTTTCAATGAAGTGAAATTACTAAATTAAAGTTGATTCAAGCCTTAGTTTTCATAATCACTTTGTATTTTGATGTGAATCTTTATTTTTCTAGATGCCTCAATGTAAAACCTACAATAATGCCACTAAAAGTGGTTATTGTCCATATTTAAAAATTGAAAATATAAATAATTGAAATTTAAAACTTTAAAATATATCAAGAAAATAATACACATGAAAGATTATGCAATCTAATTTCCCAATAACTTGAAAGTGTAGAAGCATGTGCCTCCTTATTAAGGGATTTGGAGAAATGTTGAACCGATGGTGAATTTAGAGTGATCAAGTTTCAATTTTAAAACCAATGAAATCCCTTTAGTTTGAAATATTTTATGCTCAAACTCTCATATAAATGTGTATACTACTATGTAAAATGATCTAAATGGTGAAATCACCAAATCTTTCTCACTGCAATGCAACCATAGACATTGAGTGGCACTAAACTCAAATGTAATATAATAAGTTGTGGAACCACCAACTATGTATTTTTAAAGTGAAACCATGGATGTTGAGTGTCACTAGCCTCTAATTTGGCCCACTTTAAAAATTAGATGAATCACATCACTTCAAACAAATCTATATTCCATTTTAAACCTTTGTACCTTTAATACTTTTTAAATTTGGAAATGTGAAAATTTAAATTTTCCATGTAATGGCATTCCCATTTTATCTATACTAAATTAATATATAATTATAATTAAACTTATATATATCTAAAACCTACAACTTGTAATTGAAACTAGTTTTGTACATGCCTATGCATATGCATCAAGTGTATGTGAATTAGTACTAAATAACTATAGGAATGAATGCACATGTATGTATGCAATATGTCTCCATAATATAAAAATCATAAATCATACTGTATACTGTATGCAATATGTCTCCATAATATTTGAATTTTTTGTTCATGAGGACTTGAATTCTCAAGGAAATCTCATTGTGATGCCCCTATTTTGAGATGAGAGACATAGCCTCCAAGTCACTTTTCTCAAAAGAGAACTTATAAAATATGTTAAATCTATAATCATGTATTATCATGTGAACATTTGAAATTTATTACATAATATTAATTATTATATCATTAAATTACTTATGAAACATGTGTTAAATATATAAAACATTAAGACACATAAGTATCATATGCATGATATGTATCATGGAAAAATAATAAAAGTAAAAAATAGAAGAAATGTGTGATATGAAACACAACACCATAGTAAAAACCAATGAAAATAAAATTAATGTCACACAATGTCACATAATTTGCATATAATGTCATATATAAGGCCCTAAATCCACATACAAGGGATGTATGAATTTTGTATAAACACACAGGTCTAAAGTTTGCACTCAAATGACATGTTGATGTCATACAATAAAAAATGTGTATATATTATACACATAAGGCCAAGGGCCACACACAATAACTAAGAAACTCCTAAATTATCATGTAGTAAAGTTGTAAGATTAAAAATAAGTATAGAGCAAATGAGACTAGTCTACATCAACCATATGTACCAATGTCATTATTAGAAAATAGCATATCCATGTAACACAATGTAAATTACGAGTGAGTAGAAAAACATTTTTATTACATATATCTCAACATGGTATAGAGGTTGCATATAGATATAACCCATTGAAATTTTCATGGATAATGAAGAGATGCCCCCAACTTAGCAAGGTTTTTGGGTAAAAAGGGAAGCTCACCATCAACTAACCATGTAATAGTATGTCTCGTATCACACTCTTATACCTTGTGAAAATAATTGTCTACTAAAAATTAATATATTATATCTACTTAACATGAAATAAAAATATATGTAAATGAGTAATATAACAACATAATAAAATCCTTGGAAGTCGTATTTTTTATTTTTGAAAATATTTTTACTTTCTTATATTTTTGAAATATTTGAATTTATTTGAATTTTTTCCATAATTGAAAAAATATGAAATATTTGAACTTAAAATATTTGAAAAGTGCTAAGAATAAATGCTTTAAAAATATAATAAATGGGAGGGTTTCAAATAGTCCACAAGAATGTGTTAAAGAATAGTGTGGAAAAAAAGGAAGGTATTAAATATGCCACCAATGTATGTGTAGATGAGTCATAGCAATGTAGCATAAATTATATATATATATATATATATATATATATATATATATATATATATGTATATGTATGTGTAGATGAGTCATGGAAATGTAGCGCATATATATATATATATATATATATATATATATATATATATATATATATATATATATATATATATATATATGTCTATATAGACACACACACATATCATTACTGGGCATGAGACTGTGTGATATTGGAGAACATATGATTAGATATATGTGATCATGTAATTACAATGGAAGCCATATCATGATAAATATGCAATATTAAGTGGATTGTCATAAAAAATGTGTATTGTAGGATATTTATTTTAGATTGTTTGAATCAGTTTTAAAATCAAGAGGGAAAGTTCCCAAACTGAAGGGTTAAAATAAATATTGAAATTATAGATATAATTAGTAATAAACTAAAATCAAAATGTTATGTAAGAAGTAAAGTGCATGTAGATAACTAGTAACTTGATTAGAGGAAATTTCATGTGGAGTTATGGCATAAAGGGTATATCCACCTATTTCATTTTTTGATAATCTAACAATTATAATATGATGTCATTATGTAGAGATATCTAATCCATTATATTGTATAATAGGTGTTTTAAGATGTATATCAGTCATAATTATATTAGATGTCTTTTTTGGAGTATGCCCTGCTTTGTTATAGCGTGGAAAAAAAGGAAGGCAATAAATATGACCCTAATGTAAGTGTAGATGAATCATAGAAATGTAGAATAAATTACACACACACATGTACACACACATGCACACACACATGCACATGTGAATTTGCACGCATGCACACACACACACACACACACACACACACAGATATATAAATATATACGTATACATATATATGTGTATCTCTCTCTCTCTCTCTCTCTCTCTCTCTCTCTCTCTCTCTCTCTCTCTCTCTTTTTGTGTGTGTGTGTGTATGCATGTGTGTGTGTGAATTTACATGTCATTAATGGGAATGAGACTATGTGCGATCTTGGAGAACATATGATTAGATATATGTGATCATGTAAATGAAATGGAAGCCATATCATGATAAATATGCAATAATAAGTTAGTGGATTGCCATAAAAAATTTATATTGTAAGATAATTTTTTTAGATTATTTGAATCAGTTTTAAAATCAAGAGCGTAAGTGACCAAAGTGAAAATAAAACCAAGGGATAAAATAAATCTCAAAATTTTGGATATAGGAAGTGGAAATGAACTAAAATCAAAATTTTATGTAAGAATTAAAGTGCAAGTAGTTAGCTAGTAAACTTATTAGAGGAAAGTTCCATGGAGTTATGGCATAAAGGCTGTGTCCACATATTTCATTTTTTGATAAGCTACCAATTGGAATAGGATGTCATTATGTATAGATATCTAATCCATTATATTGTATAATAGGAGTTTTAAGATGTATATCAGTCATAATTGTATTATATGTCATTTTTGGAGTATGCCCCACTTTGTTATCTTGTGTTATGATTATGTTCTCCTTTGAATTGGTGATAACTGCACTATCTTGCTAAAATTTTAGAAAATAATATTAAATACTGAGTATACCTCCCATTCATATTTTTCATGATCTTTCAAGGATTGAAAATTATTTCTTTAAAGTATAATTAATGTGAAATAATGTTGAACATGATTTTGGACCAAGAGTCATTGGTAATGTGATAGATCTTATGTAATGCTCTGGTTCCATAGTTTTAATGAGATGTGTATCATACCTGATATATATGAGAAGAGCTACATTGTATATATTAACTTATTGTAAGTGAGTAATCACAACATTAGTGAATTTTTTACCATCCATAAGTGGTTTAATAATGAGAACCTCTAGATAGGAATAATGTTGTGTTGCCTCTTTTTGAACCATACTTTGAGGAGTAACCTTAGAGATTGAGTTTTTATTTGAAATAAATTTATTAATAAATAATTTTTTGTAAATAATTTGATCTTCATTTGGTATATTTACCTTTGAATGTTTCTTTATTTATGAATTGAATTTCTCTTTTTCACCTTTTCCTTGGGAGATGTGATAATTATATTAAGAGAATTATTTGAGTTAACTAATTGTGATAAAGTATTGCAAATGTTTGAAGTGGATTTTAGTTTCTATTGATTGTAAGTGAGTGTTTTCTCTTATTTTATATATAATAACTATATCTATATTCTCCCACTCTAACAAATGTAAATAAATAATGAGACAAGTATTCATCTTCATTAATGATAATGAAATTTAGCTAGCATAATTGATCATCTATTAGTTTTTGTGTATATTCATCATCATTGTTATATTATTCCTTAATATAACAAAAGGAATACTCATAATTAACCAATGACAATAGTTTCGTAAGAGGCTCTTCTACTTTTTTATGAATTAACACTTGTTATTTCTCTTCTTTGATAGGTTCTTATATTTGTGTATAAATTAAAATTTTTGCATAGATTCCTTAATAAGATCCTCTATTTTCTTAGGAATTTAAGTAACCTATTGCAGACTATTTATGTTACTTGATTTACACACTTCATAAGTATGCATATGTTCCATTGAAATTGGTAATTTAGGTGGTATGATAGATACCTTATTGGATTGTGATTATTTTATTTTTAAATATTAAATAAATGCATCACCATCTCGAATTGTATACTTTTGTATCATGTAAAAATTTAATGAATCTATGGAATGTATAGGGTATATCCTATATCACATGAATCCAAGGCCATCCCAATAGTATATTATATTGTAACTAATTGGGTATAAATTGAAAAATAATAGAAATCATTTTAGGGCCCAATAGTAAATCTAAAGTGATAGTTCCCAATATTTTCTTTAGTGATATCAAAGACATATATTTTTATTAATTTGTGAAAAATATATTTATTCAATACCAATTTATGTATAAATTCATAGCTATAAATATTTAGCTCAAAACCATTTTCAATCAATGCAAACTTGCCTAGCTTTCCATGTATTTGAATTTGAATTAATAATGGAATATTTTTCTCAATTATATGCTTGGGAGCTATATATTCCTTATATAAAAAATAAAATTATAAATATCCTTTAAGGTATTAGTGATAGAATAAAATGATTTTATTTTTGTGTCCATAGGAAGAGCGATATATTAAAACATTGCATATAAGATATCCTTGTAAGCTAGTGATTTATTTAATAGGTTTAGAATGAGAATCTTGGCTAGAATATTGTAATTGGTTAATGAGGTTATACACCTTGGGTTGAGTAAATTTCCTTGAAGAAGGTGGAATATGTGGAGAAAGAACATTATAATTAGTAGGATTGGGTTTGGGAGGTAATTGTGGTTGTCCTCTTCTAGTTTAAACAACAAGAATGTGGGAATATAATATGAGCCTTGGATGAATAATGTGAATAGACTAAAAAATAGAATTAGGTGAAGGTTGAATAGGATGAAGAATAAAAGGTTGTGCACATGCTCTTTGGAATCAATTTATGATAGGAATTAACATTGATTTGATATTATAATAATAGGTATTAGTAATAGGTATGATCTAAGGAGATATCCTAGGTTGAATTTGTCCATAAGAGGTAGACTCTAATTTCTATCTAAGGCATGTTATTTCAATAGTGTTTGAAATGTTCATGTATTATTACTCATAGGTAATATTATTCCTTACCTAATTTTATTTTGATGATGGTAAGCTTTTAGGAGTATAGAATGTGATATTACAATAATAATTCAAAAGTGTATGAAGGTTTATATTATACATTTTACATTCTTGATTATATTTACATTTTATTCATGCAATAACATAATGGACAACATGTTGAAATGGAATACAATATGTAAAAATAAATTTCATAATTCTACATAATATATGGAAGAAACCTTCATTCAATTAACTCATTATGAATTTAATACAAGAAATAAACAAGGTATAAAGGTGATCTAGGTAAGGGTTTGATTGCTTGTGTGGGATCTCAATTATACTTGTTCATTCATATATTAGTGTCAACCCAATATTTAAAATCACTAATTATAAAGGATAAATAATCATGCATATAGTTTTTTATCCCATCATTGAGGGTATGGTAAGATTAACTTACCTGGGTAATACTCTCCTCTTAAGGGAAAGAAAAAATCAAACAACTAAAAAGGCTTATTATGGTATAAATACTGGACCCTAGGTGTTTAAAATATATTGTGAGGTATAGGAAAACTAAAATTATTGTATAGAGTTGTCTAGGGACTAAGTATTTGGAGTGTATCCCTCAATTTATTGTGTAATTAAAATAGGTCACTTTCTAGCTAAAAATGGGAAGCTCTTTATGTAGTTTTACAATTGTCAGAACATAATTTCTAAAAATAAGTAACAAGCAATAGAAAATAAAGAAAAAATAAAATTCAAAAGATTTTGTGTATAAAGATCAAAAAATTTAAACCTGAGGTAAAAAATAAATTCTTTAACATTATCTGTTATCCAAGTTGACAATATAATTTTTTCATTGTCATATTAAATCCATGGTCAAAGAAAGTTGACTCATGGTGTTGGATTTATATTCAAGGTTGAAGGTTATTTATTTTAGTAGTAAGAACTTTAAAAAAAATAGAGAAATCCTAAGATAAAATTAAATCATATTGTATACACATAAATTATCATTTATTTATAAAATAATGAACTTTTAACCACTCCTTATGCACACTTAGCTCATGCCTAATTCCATGGTCCTTGACCAACATTCCTTCACTTCTATTTGATGACCTATTCCTCCAAGAAAATAATAATCACAAATTGTCCCTATTTCTCATTATATATATCCCAAGCTTACCCTATGATTGATCCACACTTCTAGCCTAATTATCTTTTCCTTTCAAATAAGTCCACTCTTTTAAGACTATCTCATGCACCTGTAGTGTCTAGTTTTTCTAGTCACATCCTTCCACCAAATAATAGTTAGTTTCTAAAAGTCAAACTCATGTAACGGGTCATCCCACATGTTTCAAAAGTTACATCTAAATGAATTTTGAAATGATCACAATAAATCCATATTTTTAATCCATATGTTCATTATAAGCTCGTATCAGGGAAAATCACTAGACCATCTGACTTCACATTGAGAGGAAAGCATCTATTCTTCCCAATTTTAAGTCTACATATCCTTAGTAACCCTAATTTAAGTGTGAAAATACCTCCAAGGTTATAAGTCATTGTAAAAGTACTTAGTCACACTAGGATTATACTAGCATATACATTACACTAATATTTCATGCACACCATTGTAACATGGGATAACTACATGGATTTATATCCCTCTTTAGAGTATTTTTATGTAGGAAACACTCAAAATATGGGGTGTTGAGGTCAAGAACAACTTCAATTACTAACCCATTTTTTTCATTTATGATGTTTTTCATCATGACTTATTGAGCTACGGTTCTAAGTGAATAAAAAGGTACACATTGAATTTTTAAAGGAATTATATAGGTGTGACCACACACATAATTAAATAGGTTAAGGTCCATAGGTTTAAAATTTCACATATATATAAAACCTTAATAGACATTGATGCACCCTTAGGACACCAATGCAGGTCACCCTTATCTACATAGTGTGGCCTTGTCCCACATTTAAGCAAAACATTATTCCTGATTCATGATGTCATCATATATTTACATAATCAATTTCATAGTTTCACTTACATTCCTACATATTTTTTTTAGCCAAGTTATTATTTTTTGGTACTTTCCCTTTTCAACATATTTCTATATCTAGAAAGTACAAAATTAATTTGTCATTTATTGCATATATGTACTTTTATTGAAGGAAATATAGAAATGAAAATTAAGATATGAAATATTAATCTAAACCAAATTAAATTATGATAGAGCTACAAACAAAATAAATAATATAAAATTATACTTTAATACCAAAAAGCTTCATCCATTATGATGTGAATTTGATTATCTCTATTTGAATTATGGTTGTTCACTTTTCCAATGCAAGGTAAGATGGAAAGCATTTTGATACAAAAGTGCTCTTTGATGGTTTTGATTGAATTTGTATTCACTTTTGATTTTTAATGTACTTTCTTTACATAAGTCAGGATCATGAAAGTGATGGCTTTCATGCTTATTTTATATTTTTAGAGGAAAGATCAAATGGTGTAGGATTATTTGAATATTTCAAATAATCCAAATAATCTATAGTGGCTAATGAGTCCTCATACATAAGGATGATGACCATTTCAAATGGTTAAGAGAAACATGGATATGGTTAATTGAATTACCAAGAATGAGTCAAACTATTTGATGACTTAAGGGATTACTCAAATGTAGTTTAAGAAGTTCTGGGATTGGTTAGGATGAGTCAACATGTGAGGGAGATAAAAGTGGAAGGTGTTGGGTGAGGTGTACAATCTAGATTTAATAATTAAATTTGGATTAAAAGTGTGCATAATTGATTAAATTTTATTTATTTAATTATTTAAATAAGGAGGGAGATGTATAAATTATAATTTGAATTTAGGAAGAAGAATTAGTAGGTTTTAGGTGAATTTCAACATTAAAAATAAATTAAGTGTCTACATTTTACCCTCTTTGAAATGGTGTTGCAAAGCAATACCATTTCGAACAATAGTAGAAGTAAAGTATTGATGATTAATAAGAAAAAGTTTCCCCAAATGAATGACAGTGAATGTGACGATTCCCCCTTGAGGGTTTATGCAAGAAAATGAACAAACACTCAAAATTAATTAAAGATAAAAATGATGATGGTCTTAGAATTGATGTCAAACTTGCAAGATTAAGGTATGTGTAAATAAGTTGTCCCTAGTTGTGAAAACTAGAGTACTGATCAAAAAATAATATTTTACCATTTGAAGAATCCACACTTAGTTGATGTTCATGATGTAGGGGTAATGTGAGTGGATGTGGGAATGATATATCCTAGTGATGGTAAACTACAAATCCAAAAATGAAAAAAATATAGGTTTTTAAATTATAGTGAAAATTTTATGAGAGTGATAGTTTCAATTGATTGATATAGATTCAGAATGCTTTGATTTAGACTATCTTGAAATTTGAATAAAAATGGATGAAAAATGAATGATTTGGATGGATGGGGGGAAACTATTTGAAATAGGGGGGATATAAATATAAGAATGATTTTTAATAAATTAATTTTTGCACATTAATTTTTAGAGTTATTTTATAGTAGAAGTTGATTTAGGATATTTGATCTAAGGCCTTAAAGTAAAATGGATCGTATTCCACACCACCATCACCTTGAAGATCATGTGAGGAAATACCATAGACTAGAGAGGAATAAGCCTCTAGTAAGTTAAATTCCATGCCTTAATTTTTTATTTATGTGCATTTATTAAGGGTTAAATTTGGTTGAAATAAATTCATAATTAGGCTATTTATGAATTCAATAATGAAAGTTGTGAATTTCATAGATAAAATTTCAAAACCATTAAACTAGATAGCGAATTCACAAGTCAAAGTTGTGAAATATTTGGAGTATAAAACATATTAGGGATTGGTAAATTCACAATTCATAGTTTTAAAATTTTTAAAATGAGTTACAAATTCATCAAATAAGGTAGTGAAATCATATGGGAGGGAAATAAATTAGGGAAATTACAAAATTACATGTTAGAGATGTGAAATTGAATACATTGATAGTGAAAATTCTAAAAGAAATAGCAAACATGTTTAGAAATGTGATAGAAGATTTTAAGTTTGAATTCGACAAAATGGATTTCAAAAATGCTAAAGGAAGTAGCAAAAATGTTAGGTTTATAAGAAAAGATTTAAGCTAACAAATGAATAGATAGGCAAGAAGTTGAATAGCCAAAAAATAATGTGAAATAAGATTTTTTTTATAGGTATAATTAATATTGTGATAATGTGTTATGATTACAAGATGTATTACTAGTACTTGCAACATGGGACTAGATACTAAGGGAATTAGAGTGGATAGAATGATTCATTAAGTATGATTTTGGAGTACTAGAGGCTAAAGGGTTGAAATATATCACATAGATTCCTAAGATACATTCAAATAGGGATTTGTTAACTACATTGGTCAAGAGATGGCATAATGAAATCAACATATTTCACCTGCCAATAGGTGAGATAAATATGACATTAGAGGACATGTATCAAATTTTAGGAATTTTAATATGAGGTAGATGAGTATATTAGGTTTAAGGGATATAAGAGACTATGGTGTATAGGTTTTTTAGGGGTAGATTGATTATAGTGGTGAGGAGAGGAGTGTTTATTAACTATTACATGTAGTTAGGGATAGATTCTTTGATTATGGTACTCATGGCTATTGTTAGTGGCATTATGATTCCTAAAAAGAGTAGGAAGTTATGTTTGATTAGATTATTAGATGTTACTAGAGATATGATTGATATGGGAGAGAGATTCCCATGGGGACTATGTGTACTTTCAAACTTATATAGGTATTTACACCATGTAGTATACATAGATGGAAGGAGATTGGTCCTTCAACATTGCTATAGGTACAGTGTTGGGGGTACTATTGACCAAAATTTAAACTCAAGTCATAATTGGTCATCCCCTCAAGGTTAAAACCTCATAGGGTTGTCAAAAACTTTTCATGGTCTTAAATGGTCTTAAATAGTTTCATATTGTCATATTTGTCCTTGTCTAGCATTGTCCAAAGTTTGGTCTTATGTTCACTTGTCTAGTCTCAGGGGTCAATTACAAGGCTTTGATGTTGTAAAACATGATAAAATATTTATTATGGTATAGGGTCATTATAAAATGTTATTGAGGTGTTATTAAGATCATAATATCATGCACTAACCTTTTATTTGACTCTCATGTGCAAAAATGACATTTTGGCCAACTTTTGGCCTATTTAGAGGATTTGCATGTACCATTCAAAGAATCAAACATTTAAATAAGGTTAAAAAGATACATGGTGTAAAAATTGCGTAAAATAATGTTTAGGGATGGTAAGATATTGACAACATCTATAGTTTAATGCCTAAACTAAGAAAAATGACACTTTACAAGCACTTTTGGGCACTTATACAGCCTTACAAGATCAGATTTTAGTTACAAACAATTTATAAGTGTCCCTTAGCATCCCTCAGATTATTTTCAAAATTTAGACCAAGTTTTAGGTTTAAATGACACTTCAAACATTCTCTCCTCCATTGATACCTTTTTAAGCTTAGAAAGGAAAATTTGAAGTGAATGATACAACCATGAGAGAGAGATTTAGGAGCTAAAAATTTGGACATTGTTAGGGGTCATATTAATATTTAAATGAGTGTAATTATTTTTCATATTTATGCCCCTTATTTATTAAAAATCACTAAAAGTGATAATAGGTCACTATGTCCTATCCATCCAAGTAGCATCTATTCCTGCATCTGTTTCTCCACTTCAGAATTTGATGGATAAGAATGGTTTTGAGAGATGTTTTTAGAGGGAAATGATCTCATTTTCATGTTGGTTTCATCATCCAACTCATATCCATGAAGTGTCTTCACGTGGAGGAAAATTAGTCTTGATGTACAATGTGTTTCACTCACTCTTGTTACAAGTTTTGTTTGTCTGAGGTGTTGGTCACTTTTGTATGCAATAAAAAATGCATCATGTCTATAAATAAATCTTATATTAGAGAAGATAGAGCATACCTACACTTAATATTGAGGATACATTTGTTAAGTGGGATCATGACCAATATGGAGATTCACTAAACCCAATTAGGGGAACACTTGTCACAACATATCATGCTAGGAAGGGTTTTAAATCCTATAGTCTAACACAATCACATAATAGCCCTAATGGATTACTAAGGTTTAAATCATTCACTCTATTATAATAATAAGAAATAAAAATATAATCTAGTGTACACCAAAGCTTGTGGTACAAAGTGGAGGTTAGAAATAAATAAAATAATTAAACTAAGCATGTATTATAAGACATATACTCAAATCAATGTATGCGTAATCTTAATACATGAGAGAATAATACAAATGAATTATCTATCTACTCTTATAAATAGGAAATAAAGTTAGGAATACTTACCTTTGAAGATTAACCCACTGAGCCTCAATCTCTCCTTTGGATAAGGCAATTCACTAGAGATTATTGTGGTATGTAAGGATAACCAAGATAAATCAGTTCTAGGCTACACAACCTATGTAATCATCCAAAAGACTTATCCAAAAGACAAGATATATATCTCCAAATAAATTATATAACCCTAAGCTTTATTCCTCAAGTAGAATTGTCAATACGTAGATGTTCACTCATATTTATTCACTAATAATTATTATTTTATGAAATGGTGAGAAATGAACTTGCATATATAGGTAGATCTTGCCCTAAATCCTCATGATAATGTTGGCTATACAGGGTCAACCTAGTTGACCTAGTGTGTTTTTAGGGATAAATCACTAGTTTTGTGCTAGGTTAGTCGAAAGTATAACAAACCAAGAAAGTGAAAAAAACCCCTAAACTATACGGGGTCGACCTAGCTGACCCAATACAGTCAATAGTCCAAAAGGGTGTTAAGTCAAGAAAAAGAAGATGGAAAGAGGAAAAAGACTAGAGGAGGTAGGACTGAGAAGAACAAGCTTAGGGTAAATGGTTTTAGGATAGAAGTGTGTAGATGGTAAGTGGAAAAAGGAACAATAATCTTATGAATCACTGATGGTCTACCCACCCCTTTCTTGGTGGACCCATTAAGGCATGAACTCAAATAAATTGATATTTAATAGGTTCTTACAAGATAAAAAGTGTCAGTAATCAATAAAAGTTTGAAAATATTATGTCTATACACATGCCCCACTCAAATCTCATCATGTGTCATGTAAGTACAACACAAGATGGTGCTTCGGGATAAAACATGATAACACACAACACTAATACTAAGTAAAGTGAAGTAAGTAGAAAACAAGATAAATGAAAGGAATAAATTGAAAAACACATACCTTTAACTTACCTTAGTGCCATATATAAAGAAATATATTGTAAGAGATGTGAAGGTGTCCATTGTAGAGAACACTAGACTAACCTATAGAAGTTAGTGCAAAAAATATCCAAAAATCAAAAAAATTAGAAAATAAGCATATGATAGTGTAAAATATTCTCTGCATCATCACTAATATAATACATTTTATGGTTTGTAAAATGGATGAGTAGAAACAAAGATATAAGTAAATTAAGGAATCTACAAGACAATATTTAAAAGATTTGTAGTTTGAAAAGTGTTTTTAAATAGGGAAAATGGAAATTTATTTGTTATTTTGATTTGTGAAAGAGAGAAAAGAGAGCTCTAGAGAGAAAACAAGATATGATGGAGAGGAGATGACATGCTAGATAGGGAGAGGCTCCAGAGGTAACAACAGGTGCACTACAGGTATGCAACTAAGAATCTCAAACCAATTTTTGAAATTTATATTGATTTAAGTGAATTTTTAGTAATTTTGAATTTTAAGCATTTCTAGATGTTAGATTGAAACAAAATAATATTTTAGGGGTAGAAAATAGGAAGATAAGAAATGGGTTTGGACGGTTTAGGAAAAAATCAAGAAAAATTCACTTTTTTAGGAAAATACAAGGGTTCAATAGGTAAAATGCACTGGGTCAACCTCGTCGACCTAGTAGGGTAGAAAGTAAGTAGAATCCACAATGTCGACCCAGTAGGTATGGGTCAACCCTACACATTCTATAGGCTAAAGGCCTAGGTTTGGGTTACCAGGTGGTAAACGAGGTCCAAAATGGAAACTCAACACTAGGGAGGGGAAAATAAGGGGGTTGACTTAGATTTTTGATTCAACCAAGAGAAAAGATAGGAAAATTTTGGTCAAACTAGTTTTACCAAAGAGCTAGAAAGATACAAAAAAGTGTGTAAAAGGTCGAAAGAGGGCCAAAATGACCTTAAATGACTAAGTAAGGTCAAGAAGGACCAAAAAGGCTAAAATTAAGCTAAAATGAATAAAATAAAGTAATTTGGACTTGTTTTTATGTAAAAATGTAAAAAGAATGTATGAAGAATGTACTATGACTATACATGACATGGAAGAACTAATACATCCTTTGTTTTTTTCTTGGGTATAAGGACAACTAAGATTTTAGAGACTTTTGGATGTGGTATAGTTACCAAACTTGTTAAAGAGGTTGTCAGATGGAGATAGGTCTAAAATAGGATCCATAGGTCTAGGTAGGATAGTAGAGGTGTGGTGGATCCCCCTTAATACTAACCTGCTAGTCATGTTCCTTAATTATTTGGAATGATTGACTAACACCTTCAGATGGAAGGTGGATGGGGATATATAAGAGGTGGATATCACACTAGAGGATGTCCATGCCATCCTGGGGCTACCTATAGTAGGAGCGTAGGTGACCATAGGGATACTAGATAGTCTAGAGGAGAGGAGAGCCTTAGCCATGCAAGCCATAGGTTTAGAGATGTTATTATTAGGTAGGAGATTTAGTATGTTTGATGTCTATACATCACAAATTTTATATATCTAGAAGGTTGGGATAGGCCTTATGACACAATGGGTGTTATTTCACAAGTCAAATGACAAAGTACCACTATTCATGGTAGTTTTGAGTAGGATGATCTTAGAAGAGTGAGTTATATATGATGTAGGATTGATCATTTGGGTCTAGTTGGTACATGATATGTATAAGATGATAGTTAAAGCATAGAGGACCATGAGGCTGATCATATTGTTGATAGTTTGGATTTATGAGAGGTTTTCTATGTATTGGCTAGTTGGGTTACCCCATGCTGATGATGATAGGTCACCTTGAGTGTAGAGATGGAGATAAGACTAGGTAGCATGGGTTGTGCCCCATGTTTCATTACTACTATTAGTGAGATGTACAAACATTATGTAGCAACCATACGAGCACATAAAAGCTACATAGGTGAGTTGGGACATAGTTACACTAGTGATAGAGAGGACAAAGGTTATTAGACACTATTTATGGTAGAGAGAGCCACATCTGATAGCATGAATATCAAGGAAGATGGGCTTAACTCATCTAGTAGCACTAATATTGATGCCTGAGTAGTGGGTTTGACATGTGAGGGAGCCATGGGGGAGGAGAGGATTAGGGTCACTATAGTAAAGCTAACACTAAGACCATGTCAAGAGTGACCATGGACTATTCAAACATGATGAGGAGTTGAGTAGGAGGATATCAATGTAGAGGTAGAGATACCAAATGTACCACTACCAGCTCCATAATGAGATGAGTAGTGGTCACTGAAGACACAATGTTGATGGAGGTAGGAGGTAGAGGAGAGAGTGAAGACTATTACCATCCTAGATGACCCCATAGGTGAGCTAGAGGACATGATAGAGTGACTACTTAGATGTAGGCTAAGATTAACATGAGCCATGATAATTGGGTTTGAGTTGAGGATGTGCTAGGAGGCTATGAAAATGGGGAGGCTATGTTAGGTGATCATGTAGATGGTGAGACCATAGTAGATGAGACATAGATAGGTAAAAAGAGAATGTTAATTTATTTCTTATATTTTTTTTAGATAGATAGATATTTTGATATATAATAGTGATCTAATATCCATATTGTGGGATTTTATAGGTGTAGGTGAGGATGAGGAGGAGATATGGGGGTTCCTAGTGAGGGGATCACTCTATGACATCCTCGATGACACTCTATAACCATACATCCCCACACACACTAGAGGATTTGATTGTACCATCTATCCCAACTTAAGTGAGTTGGTTTAGATTAGTTGGAGAGTTAGTGAGGTAGATATGAGAATAGAGAGAGAGGATGTAGCCACCATCAGTGATGGGTGTAGGGGATTTATAGGCATGGTAGGCCTTAGAAAATGAGAGAGCTGCACATCTAGCTACATTAGCATATATGATAGAGATCTAGACATAGCTAATGGAGTCATAGATGCAAGAAGTGCACCTATAAGGATAAGTAGAGAGATTGAGATCTTGGATGGGCTCCTTCCAATGTACCATTTAGAGGAGTCAGACTGAGGCCTCAATAGGTAGTGTAGCTAGGCCATGAGAGAGATAATATGGGACCCAACCATAGAGTTAGAGAATTATATATGGTTGCATATGTTAGATCATTTTGGAATATTATTGTTGGATGTGTATGTTATCATTATGGGTTATTCTAGTTGTTTATTATGGTTGTGATTGTGGATGCTTTAAATATATTTTTTTCTAGCACATGTATTTGGCTTTGTTGTATATGCTATATTAAATATATGAGATGTGGTTTATTTTCTAGCATTATGAAAGACACATGCATGGTTAAAAATAAATAGGTGAAAAAGACTTGGAAAATATAATCAATCAAGAAAATATACTACATACTATTTCAAGTTGGGAAATGTGTAATAATAAGAAATGACTAAATATAAAGAACCAAGAAATGGCAAAATAAGATCGTAAAAAGAATTTGTTTTTAAACCAATATGAAAGATGTTTGCACAAAATTAAAACAAGTAAAATTAGACTAATATCGCATTGGGAAGTATGAAAACAATGCAATAAAATGGAAGGTATGTAAAAGGGAACAAATGGTATAAAAATAAATAAATTAAGTTAATCAATCATACTAAATCATGCTAGTAAGTAGGAAATAAAAACAAAATTGTAAAAGATTGGTTTTAAATTGGTCATACTAATTCAAGATGGTAAGTATAAAAAATTTAAGAAATGGTTGAAATCTTACATGTACTAAAAAAATAAGAAGATACAAAGGAAAAAAAAATGAAGTAAGCATAAAACATACTAAATCAAGATAGGAAGCATGTAAAATGATGTTTAACTTTATTGTCGATTGAATCTTATCTCAAATTTGACACATGTAATATGGATGGTGACTTGGGTATTAAAAAATTTGGAGATGAAGGTCAGGTCCTATCTATGATCTTACACTATAACTCAACAAAGAAAACACCATAGGGTGGAGTAAATAGGAAAATCAAGTAATCATAGATGTGGGTAATAGTAAGGAAAAGGTGGTAATTTGTGAGGATGGTTGGGTCCTATCCAAGATCTTACAATATAATTCACAAATGAAATCCCAAGGGGAGTGATCAGTAGATAAAATAATATTTCTAAAGAGGAAATATAAGGGAGATGAGGAATGAAAAATGGAGTGTAAAAATCAAAACTTAGGAATCTTATGATAAGCCCTTGGGAGGTAAGAGGCATACTAAGGACATGAGAAGACACTAAATGACTAGTGGTCATCTATATAGAAACGAAACCTATTTGTTATAGACACAAAGATTTATAGGCAAATAGGCATGCTACTAAGATCAACTCATGAAGGTATATTGGTACAAGGAAAATAAAATGAACCCACCTTCCCATGACATGTTATACCCCTTATAGAGTCATTAGTCTGTTATGAAGATTGGGTACTTGTATGAGAAAGTAGGTAGCACTAAAATATTTTTTTATTCTCCTCTTCTAATCTATTAGTATACCACACTCAAAGGACCTCAGCTCTACCAAGAGGCCAACTGTGGAGTTTGAGATTTGACTAGAAGAAGGAGATGTGCTTGAAATCATGTCTTTTAGTGTGATTAGACTTTTAAGAATATTTTTGCCTTTTGATATCATTTCCTTTTGTTTAAATGATTTGGATTTTAACATTTTTTTAAAGGATTTTTAATATTCCTCCTCCATATAGATTTGGAATGACCAATATTGAGAGAGATAGTGATACACATGAATGAGTTGTAGGCTAAGGCTAAAAGAATCTAGGTAACTAAAGACAAAGATTGACTAGGACACTTAGGCCTGTCAATGAACTAGCATGTGATTGCAAGTCTCAACTGTGTATATGCTTAGTTTGTAGAAAATGAAGAAGGGAAAATAGAAATCCAAATTGGATAGGGAAAAGGAGATAATAATGCAATAGATTATTTACTAAATAATCACATGCTAAAGGGAGATAATAACCAAGGGTAACATGGTTGGTATAACCAAATCACCATGAAAAATTATCTATGAAAAGTAAGGAAAAGAAAGAAAAACAATTGAAAAGATATAATCAAGAGAGTTTTGAGAAAAACTCAAGGGAAAAGGGAGGGGAAAGCAATGATAAATAAAAGATAATCATATGTAAACCATAAATGAGAATATAAGTGAAATATAGTATAAGTAAGAAATCATGATAAAAGATAAACAAAAATTTGACATAATGTCAAATGATATAATAGATAGAAATAATATTAGAACACACATTCAATAAAATATAAATGTGAAAGCACCATGCATGTGCTCGTAAATACTGGTAAATCTATCCACACACATTATCCAATACATTAGATAAATCTCTATGAAGCTATAATTAAAATTTTGCTAAGGTTTCATCAATATTCAATGAATACTAGGCAAATACTTCTTTTTTGATCTCCTCAACTAAAAAGTAGGAATGATCAAAGGATCATGTTGAGGAGGAAAATTAGGAAAAGTTTGGTCTAGAGAATGCACGGGATTAGGTTATATAGGAGAAGAAGGAATCATCAATGGAGAAGGATCCACAGGTGAAGGACTCATAGGTGGAGAAAGATCCATAGGTGATGGAAGGTGCATAGGTGAAAGGATCATAGGTGGAGGCATCATAGGTAGATACACAGAAGATGGTGAAGGGACCATAAGAGGAAATGGAACCACTATAGGTGGAACCATGGGAGAAGAAGGAGGAGACTTCTTACAATAATGACCTATGGTAGGAGTGGTAGAAGGTTTGAGAATGGCTATAAGGCGGTATTTGAGATGTTGTTGAGGGATATGACAACAATCAATGTGATGGGTACCACATAGATACCATAAACAATATACCTCAACATACTTGGGAAAATATTCAAGAATTACCTTTGGGGAGGTATGGCTTTATCTAATGATGGGGAAGGATGCAAGGTATCGAGATATTACCACAACTTGTGAAAATGGGTGAAGGAATGGTTATCTATCACATGGAAGCAACATATACGTTTGTGAGTGGTTTTAGTAGAATAAATCATAAAAGGATGAAAAATAGAAGTGGAAGAAGTTGGAGAACACTCATCAGCCCATTTAGTGGGAAAATGAGCCATATTAGGCCAGAGAAGTAAACCATCACCAAGGGAGGGTGATGATGAGGAAGGAATGGAACTAGGCTCAATGAAAGGAGTGATAACATCAAAAATAGGGAAGTCTCAATAATGATAGGATCAACTATAGCAGGAGTAGGAAGAGGCTAAACTATGGTAGGATCTACTAAGGGAGGATCATGTTCTACAGAAGGTCTAAGGAGAGTTACACTAACCTCAAGGGTAAACCAGCTATGAGGTTTAATGATGAGTCCATAAAATGACTCATTATATCCATAAAATAACATCCTTTTTCTTACATAAGAAGTGGATCTAAATGTAGTTTACGAACTTATAGTTTATTTAGAATGAAATTGTAAGTATATATCATGGTTATGTATTTATAATTCCTTTTTATCTATTGGTGAGCGATTTCTAATGATTATTTGGAATAATATGTCAATGAGTGTATATACAATTTATAATACGCTAAAAATGATTCAAAGTATGAAGAGTAACCATGTTAAAGTCTTCTACAACAAGACCCAATATTTTGGGAAAGATATGGACTCCTACAAGCTTGCTATATAATCCCATAGTAGCTTTATATTATTAAATGCTTGTTAAAATAGCTATGGATTACTACAAACTTGATACAAACTAGATATGGATTATAATAGGCTTGCTACAAACTAGCTATGGATTACATCAGACCAGCTATAGATTACATAAAACCAGCAATGGATTTCACCAAGCTTGCTATGGATTTCACTAGGCTTTCTACAAATTTCACTAGGCTTGCTACTAATTTCAAAAAATTACTCCAGACTTAAAAAAAACTACTTCAAACTTGTTTGGGAAGTATTTCTAAGAGTATTATAATATTCTAGCTATCATGATGAATGCTTTCCATTTATATTATTTTTATCTATAGGTTTTTATGTATAGACTTTCCATAGTAGATTGTATTCAAATATAGGTTTATGTAGTTATATTCCAAATAATAACTCTCTCTATATTTGGTGGAGATAAAAATTATGTTATCATAAATTTTATTAGAATAAATATCTCTCTCCACATTTTATGGAGATTGACATATGATAGAATATCTCAGATTATTACTCCCATATAAAGTGTCAGTTGGAAGCATGGAATTATAAATTCAACCTTCCACACTTGAATGAATAATCAATCAATCAATATAATTTATCTTTCCATCATTCTGATCAGTCTATTATAAAACTGATGTTTTGAGTAAATCCTCTTCTAATGAATGAGCTAGCCACTCATTCCAAGGAAGATGGATCCATGTATTTTTATTTTATTTATTTATTTTTTAAATTATCTTTATGTTGTTTCTTATTTTATTTTTTATTATTTTAAATATTTCCTTTGTATATCTTGTTGTAAACCTATAGGTATTTTATGTTTTTTCCATTTCTTTTCAATTTAACAATTTAATTCCATGAAAGTGTGGAGTGTGATAGAAGGATCCATTTTCCAAAGGTCTCTTTGTCCTATTGCATATAACCTTCAAACACTAGCCTTGGATTGAAAATATTAAATGAAGGGTATTGATGGCACCCATCAATTAGGGTACCTAGCAAAATGGTAAGGCCTGATCACAACATGATCCATGAGCATAGTCCTACGTGGCTCCTTATAAACTAGAGGTGTCAATGCAATCTTTACCCTTTGATAAAGGGAAAAAAAAAAAAATCAAGAACTATAAGTGAAGGAAAATGATGAGATGCATAAAAAGACTCAAGTAAATAAGAATGATAATAGACAATATCAACATCACAAGCTTGTACAATACCACCTAATAGAGGATCATCTAAGGAATAGACATCATTGTAATCCAAGGTGTGAATATCAATGACATAGGTAGGGATAACCTTGTCATCTGATGAAGCATGGTAAATAGAATGCCTAGTCTTGGTTAAAAATATAGGAATGTTATTGCAAGGAGGTTTGTGATAATGAGGATATACGAAAGTAAGAAGTTGCAAGATGAGATGAGGTGAGAGATCAAAAGTTTTGATCTTTAAATTAATTTCATTGACCTCATCATCATCAAAATCTAAAAGATTAGGAGGAATGTTACTAATGAGCTCAAGATGCCCATTGTAACTATAGGTTAAATTGATAAGAAAACTAAGATGATGAAACTCATGAAATAGAACACTTGGTAAAGGATCAAGAGTAGGAATCTTGAAGACACCATGATATTGGAATTGTTCAAAATTGTAAGGGTTAGTATCACCTTGAATCCTGTAAATGGATCCATTATGAGGGAACTTAACACATTGGTAGGAAGAAGAATCAATAGCTCTCATGCGGTGAGTCCATGGCCTACAAATAAAGATGTTATAAGAAAGGGGGAAGTTAAAAATCATCACCTTCACATGAATAGTGATAGGTGGGATGGTAATGGGAAGCCACACACAACCTAGAGGTGGCATTTGCCTTTTATCGTATCCTTGGAATGTGTTATGTGTAGACTTAAGATTGCATTCAGAATACCCAAGAGTCTTAATGAAATTGAGAGAAGTGACACACATACCAAAACCCTCATCAATTAATGCATGCTTGACTTGGATATTTTTTATTTAGATGCTAATGAATAAGGGAGGATCATCTGTAAGAATCAGAATCTCATTAGGAATCATAGAAGCTATGGGAAATTTTAGAGAAAGAGAAGTGTCTATAGTTTCATCAATGTGGATAGACATCTCTTCACATTATTTTAAAATACTATCTTTAGATCTAGATAAAGCTACCTCCCATCCTACGAGAGGAGGATGAGGGAAATTTATCTTGAATAAGAGTTACATGAGGCAATTTATATGATGTGGAGAAGTCCTCATAAAATCAAGGAATGTAATTTGGTATGGGATATTAGTGAGCTCCATAATGGGATCCCACTCATCATATCCCATAAGAAGGTTATTAGATATAGGTGCATAATGGTTAAGGAGGTCCTCAGAAGGAGGATCTAAAGTACATTAGAATTTCTTTTATATGAAGAAAAAAAAGGTTTAGAATAAGGTGGTAAGTCATGTTGAGATGAAGAAGTGGTTGGTTTAAGTTGATTTTGGTAATTAGAATAAGTTTTGGTAGAATCTTGATTATCATTAGCATTAAAAGATGATGGAAGAGTTGTAGAATAGAATGGGATGTGTTATCCAAGGGAGAATCATAAAATAGATCATCAAAAGTGATAAGATATTCTTACCCCAACTCATTTAAATGATTTGGAGAAGAATTATGGATAACATAATATGTCTTATGGGAAGGAGTGTAGATAGTTTGGGAATCAATGAAATCCACCACCCTTCACATATTAGTCATGCTAACAATAGTCTCTTTAGAAGTTGGTTCAACAAGACTTTTTACATTGTTGGTGGAAGGGGTGGGTTTATCTTGAGTGTCTTGAATTGGTTGATGATTAGGTAAAATATCTTTACAGATAGCCAAATGAGCATTTGCTTGATTCAAGGATTGAGTTTTTTCATTTGATTTATAGTCCTTAAAAGTAGTCTCATAGGTTTATTGACTCTTACAGATAATGGAATCATGATCAAAATTAGGTCCAAGAAGAGAGTCCATAGATAAATTACAAAGTTGTCTACAAGTCTCATGAGAATGACCCCAAATAGAATGAAACCAACAAATTTTTTTAAGATCATACCAGGATTTCATCAGGATGGCTAGGGTCAATTTCTCATGGAAGAGGCATGGATATATGCTTAAGATATTTAGTCAAGGATAGAGGTTTGTGAACGTTGATGTTATTTGGTAAAGAGAAATGAGGATTAGTATGTTATTGAGAAGAAGGATTAGGTTCCAAATAAGGGTTAAGAATAATAGCTTGAACATTGTGAATGGTGTCAAATGAATCGGTAACAACATCATTGGTGATCTTGTGATTTTTGTTCATAAGTAATAAATGAGGACCTATAGAAGGTTGGGGTGGCTTGAATTGATGCATTAGGAAATATTGTCATTTAGCTTGGTCAATAGCCTCCTCCAAGGTATGTGGAGAGAGAGTGAGGACTCGATATTAAAGTTTAAGAAAGAGAGCATTTGTAAAGAGATGAAAAATATTATCATTTACCATGTTGTGTTCACATTTATTTGACAAAGTCTTTCATCTATTAACAAAGGCTTGGGTAGTTTCATTCTCATGTTATTTTTAATTAATGAAATGGTCCAAAGTGTTTTCAAAAAGATAATTAGTTTGGAATTCTTGAGCTAAAGCATTTACTAAGTCCTCCAAACTAGAAATGGAATAAGCTCTAAGTTGATTTTACCAATCCAAGGCATCATTCATGAGATTTTTGGCAAGGATATTGGTAGAGACAAAGGTGTTTAATTTGAACCAATCCTTTTAAATATTTCTAAATGTTTTAAGGTGAAGGGTAGGATCGATTGACCCATTATAATAAATTATAGGTGTTATACCTCCTATATCAATGCTGGTAATTTGAGTAGTGAGAGGTTCATTTTTTAGATGCTTGATGGTTTTATTGACTAAAGGAGGTTGAGGAATGAGATTAGCTTGAGAATATAAAAGAGGAGGGGGAGAATTTTTGTTATGTATGCCCCAAGCTATTAGTTGTGGATGAGATTGAAAATTAAGGTGGTTTTGCATTCTCATAATTTGATTTATGTTATGAGCTTGAAAGGTATTCATTTGATTGAGAGTTTGTGATAAAATTTGGTGTGTTTGATTAACATTATAACCATTATAATTTATATTTGTGTTGGTATTAGTGGCTTGGGTACCACTATTAGTGTTGATATGAGTTTGAGAATAATTATGAGAATGTGTTACACTAGTGGAAAAAATTTCTTGTGAAGCAAAAGATGGACTAGTGAATGGTTGAGAGGAAAAAGCCCTAGAAGCATGATTGCCTTGGATAGCAAATAATGATCTAGTTGAAGGATTAAGGATAGTGGATTTCATGAGAGGCCCACTAGATGTAGAACCTACCATATTAGTTAAGATACTAGGCATGGAGGTAGATGAGGTTAGAGAAGAACATGTCATGGCATAAGAAGGAGTTGAAATTTAAGGAAGAGGTTGAGAACCAAAGAAATTGGTACCTATGAATCTCATTGATAATGTAGGAGCAGGTGAATGACACTCTTTAGTTTAACCACTAATCATAAGGTTATAAATGGTAGAAGGATATTCTCCTCTATGTTGAGGAAATTTGAAGATAAAAAAACATTTTGGGAGTATAATCTAACTTAGGTTGGTCTTCTAATGAGAAAAGAGGATTATGTTATGAATAGGTATTAGGAGGGGTCCCATAGTTCATTATGAAAGTGGAAATATGAATGTTATTAGCATCCAAAAGAAGAGCCATATTATATATATGGGAGACCATATTAAGACTGGTAAATTTCATCATATCTATTGACTATGACTCAATATCATTACCAAATAGAAATTCCATGATGAATGGAAAAAAAGAGAGATGAGAAATCAAAAGACAAAGAGGTGACTAAAATATTACAAGGTCAACTAGGTTGATCCAGTACAAAAATAGGGACTATAAAACTATACAGGGTTGATTGGGTTGATCTAGTATAGTGTATAGAAGGCAAAAAACCTGCTAGGTTGACTGGGTCAATCCAGTACAATAGATAAGGAATTTAAGAAGCCTAATTTATATTGTAAAAATGAAACAAGATAAGTTTTTAAGTAATGAAAATTAGTAAATACTAAAAAGAAATAGACAACTAATTGGATTAACACTAGCCAATCCAATTGAAACACACAAAGCAAAATATTTCACTAACATTGGCTAATGCAAGATTTTGCATAGATAATTGAGCAAAGAATAAGCATAAAATTTTGAAAATTAAAGCTAACTAATTGGTCACCCTGATTGTTAATTATATTATTAAGAATGATTATAAATGTGATTAGAAGTTGGCTATAGGCAAAGTACTAGATAGTAATTTAAGGATGGTTTTAGTTAGTTTAGAATGAAAAAGACTATAGTGGTAATGGCATAGGATTGGTATTGGGGCTTACCCCCTCACTTCACACACCAAAACAATAAGGGCAATGGTTGATTAGCCAGAATATACCATTAACCATATTTTATACTTAACCAGAGCATCAAGTCATCTTCCCCCTTAGTGATAAAATCCAAGTAGGTTGGCCTAGGTAGACAAATGTTAAAGTGCTTTTTTATGTTATGTGATTTGTCCATGTGTGCATAAAATAGAAATAGTGAAACTAAGTGATTAATTGAAAATCCCCTAATTAAACTATGTGAACTAATTACTAGCAAATATGAGGTTAATTCCAACTTTAAACAAGTTATAATGTTGACACTATATGCATAAAATATAGAATAGGGTTGATAAAGTTGAACCTATACTACAAAATCAAGGTCTAAAAATAAACTAAGTCGAAAGTGTTGATTTAGTTATTTTAGACATCACATAAAACACAAAATTGGGTTGGTAGTATCAATCCAATTGACTACAAAAGGGTAGTTTTAAAGACTGTAAAATATGAAAATAAAATTATAAAATAAAGAAATAGAGAGGTATAAAGGAACCTTGGTGGATCATAGATGCAATGAATGAATATTTTTGATCAAGAATCTTGAGGTATGCTTGAGAAACCTACAAACTAGGTTGATAGAATTAATCAAGCTATATAGAAACCTACTAAAAAATGTTAAAAATATAAAGGGTCAATTGGGTCAACCTATTAGACTAAATTGGATGTCTAAAAGGTTGAAAACCTATACTAGGTTGACTGGGTCAATCTAGTTACATGTTCCTGGAAACCTATGTATATAAAAAATAGTTGGGTCCATAAAATTGATCAAGTATGTCAAAATATATGATAGAAGTAATGAATAAAAGAATTAAAAAGTGAAATAAATCTTTTAAGGGTTAGTTTCATGTTGGCTTCACCAAAATTTATGCAATAAAAAATGCATGTCTATAAATCAATCCTGGCTCAGAGAACATAGAGAATACCTACACTTATGATTGGGGATACACTTTTTAATCAAGATTATGTCCAATATGGGGATCTGTTAGACCCGATTAAGGGATCACTTGTCACAAAATATCATGTTGGAAGGGTTCCAAAGTCTATAGTCTAACACAATTTCAAAAACCTAATGGATTTCTAAGGTTTAAATCATTCACTCTATTCTAATAACAAGAAAGCAAAATCTAATTTAATACACACCAAAGCTTGTGGCACAAAGTGGGGGTTAGAAACAAATAAAATAACTAAAATAAGCATGTATTAGAAGACATATACTCATGCCAATGTGAAAAAAATATTAATACATGGGAGAAGAATATAAATGCATTATTTATCTACTCTTACAAAGGAGAAATAAAGTTAGGAATACTTACCTTTGAAGACAAACCCATCGAGCCTCAATCTCTCCCTTGCCCAAGGTGCTTCACAAGATATTGTTATGGTATATAAGGATAACCAAGATAAATCAGATCTAAGCTACACAACCTATCTACGCAACCAAAATACTTCTCCACAAAACAAGTTCTATATCTCCAAAGAAAGTATGGAACCCTAAGCTTTATTTCTCAAGTAGAATGGTCAATAAGTAGATGTTCACTCGCACTTATTCACTAGTAATTATTCTCTTATAAAATGGTGGGAAATGAACTTGTATATATAGGTGGATCATACCCTAAATCCTCATGATAACTTCAGATATATAGGGTCGACCTAGTCAACCCAGTGTGTTTTTGAGGACAAATCACTAGGTCTATGATAGGTTAACAGAAAGGCTAACAAACCAAGAAAGTGACAATTACCCCTAAACTATACTAGGTCAACCCAGTCAACCCAATATAGTCGATAGTCCAAAAGGGTGTTAATGAAAGAAAAAGAGGATGGAAAGAGGAAAAATATTAGAGGTAGGAATGAGAATAATAAGCTTAGGGTAAATATTTTTAGGAAGTGTGTAGATGGCAAGTGGAAAAAGGAACTTAAATATTATGAAGCACTGATGATCTGCCCACCCCTTTCCTGGTGCACCCCTTAAGTCATGAACTCAAAGATATTGAGACTTGATACGTTCCTACAAGAAATAAGGTTTTGGTAATAAATAAAAGTTTGAAAATATTGTGTATATAATTTTTATGGATTTTTAGAACTCCATTGTTCATAAAAAAATCTCCTCACTCTCCCACAGTTCATGTGTCATCTCTTAAGAATCATCCGCTTGTTGTTAGTATCCAGTAAGTGTCATATGCCTTTCTCTTTAAATTCATAGTATAATTCATAAATGGTCTTACACTAGTATAAGTGCCATGTTTAATCAATATGGTGATGAGAGTAATGTTTTATCTATTTGAGGAAGTTTTAGGTTCATGTTGTTGAAAGTTGTAATCAAACCATGCTTTCAACAAAGGCTATAAGATGCTTGATTGTACATAGTTTGTAAAGACTAGTTAGATAGTGAGGTTAGAAAATGTGACATGGTGATTTTCAAAGGCCTTATAGACCATTTAAGGAGTGGTAAGGAAGTGTGTTGAAGTTGACAGGGTTGAAAGATTTAAAAACTCAAGAAGTGGATTTACCAACCTAAACAAGCAAGTAGTTACCTACATGCCCTAAGCCTGTAGGTTCTCATTTTGGATAAAATAAACATAATATAAAATCCAAAATAGGAGAATAAACTCAATATAGATGAAGGATAACTCACAAATCCTAATAAATATCTAAGTATGTTTGAAGACCCAAAGAGGGTCAAATAGGATTGAGTTCACAGTCAAAATAGCTACACTAAATTATGTATGGAGTGGAGAAGGTAAATAGGGTCTAAAAGTATCAAAAAAATCCTATGAACTCATAATATATAGTGGAATAAACTACTTTTATTTGAATTCTTCAATCATCATGGAAAATAAAATGACTAAGTTTCAAATCTAATGCTCAAATAGCCCTCTATCACCTATAGGTTGCTACTAACATCATACCTAAAGAAGAGGCAAATTTGTTTGAAATGTGATTGGAGCCTAATTGGGACCTCAAAAAATTTCATAAACCACTAAAATTTTGTGATGTATAAGTGTGTTCCTAAATACACAAAATGCAGTCCAGTAGTGTACTAACACCTACATGTTGCTAACTAAACAATTGGTCTTAAGCCTAAGGAAGGAGATAGAGGGTGTAGAAGAGATATTTTATAATATTTGGGTTAATAAAATATATTAAAAATTCATTTTAACTCTCAATTAATTTTTTATAAGTTTAAAATTATTGATACCCCTATATGTTAAACACAGACCAAATAAGCACCTATAGGTCACAAGCTGAAGACAGACTGTTATAAGCCTAAGTGAGGAATACAATGAATATGAAGGACACTAAGGTATATATTAGTTGATATATAACTCATATTACTGATTTAGTAAAGAGTCAATTTTTTTAAAATGACTAATTATATTGGTCAAATCTAAGTTTCAAATCTTGTACATAGCCAAAAGGCAACCTATAGGTCTGCTTGCCTTGCATGAGAGTTTAACTTGAGTGAGGAGAATGTGAGGTCTGTGGAGAGGTATAAAGCGATAAAATAATTTTATAATAGTTTAATAATATTATAAACACCTCAATTTAACCCTAATACCTAATAACAAAGGTGAAAAAGATCAAAACCCTATTTAGGCTTGTAGGCCTAATTCTGACATACAAGCAGATCCAAGTAAAACCTGAGAGAAGAAGGTTAGTGAGGATGGAATGTAGGTTTTTAATGTGTTTATAACTATAATATGATGTAAAATACCATTTATTACCATCCATGGACAAATCAAAGTAAATAAATGCTAACTTTGGCCTTAAACCCTTTCTTGAGTTTCTTTCATGCAAACCTGCTCTTCAAACACAGTCTCCCCTTGCTTGGTAAGACCATGAACCAAATGTATGGAGATAGATATTTTTATGAGGAGGTATAAGGGTATATAAAAAACTTTATATAGGCATAAAATATTTTTTCATGCCTTTGAAGTGGATGAACAAAGGCTAAGACTAGCAACCCCTCTTAAATGGCTTATTTGCAACCCGATGAGTGCCTTCTCACACTCAAAACTTTCATGAAGATTTGAATGGGACATAGTGGTGATTGGAGGTGTTGGAGGGGTTCCATAAAAACATTATTTTTTTCATTAGGATATATAAATAGGTCTATTATTTATGAACAATCCTTAAGAATGAAACATGCTTTAAACCCTCCTAAAACCTTAATAGTGACCAGTCAAGACAAATAGACCTTGAAATCACATTTAATGACATGGTTTGCTCCTAAAACATCTTGTATGTTGTTTAGGACTCAAAATATGTTCTCTACATGTAATTATTCCATACTTTAAATTGTATGGACTATAATAAATGCCTTATTTTTCATGTTTTTTGGTGATTTTATTAAAGGTATAGTGTGTTCACATTATTAATATAATGTAATTATTTTTTGGAAACAATAATACATTAATAGTTAATAGGTTAGATCTATTGATTAGTCACTATAAATTGATACTTATGGTTATATTATTATCTATATGTTATTGTTGTACGGGTAGGTCATTAGATTTATTTAGTTAGTGGGTTGAGTGTTTGTAGGGATTTAAAAACCCCCTATGATAGGAATCTGAGTCCTATATATTTGTAATGTGTTAAAATGAAATTAATGAAGGAAAAATAATATTATATGGTGTTTTTAGTATTCTAGTATTTTGGCTATTTTGTTTTCTATGTTAAACATGCTTAGACTTGAACCAGAATCAATATTTTATATCAGAGTAGAATGAGATCTTAAGAGGTTATAGGGGAACAACTGGTGTAAATCATGATTTTTATTGTATATGGAATTACTAAATATGTTTGAGATATGTGTCAATCATTTTTTTAGTGCATTTAGTTCTATTAGTATTTTTTGCATGACATTATGTATTCATTGGTTGGAAGCATTACTAAATTACTCCAAAAGGAAGTCACTCTAGTTAGAACCCCACATTAAGATTCATATGACCTAGATTTTTTTCATCACCTGACTACTACAGACTTGCATTTGTGCATCTAATTATTCATAAAATAACTCACTCCTCTTTTGAAATAGCTTTTGATATATTTTCTATGCAGATCTATTGTAGACAAAATGAAGTTTTGAGGAAATAGTGAATATGTTCATCCTGATTATCAACTTTTGATAATATCAATGGTTTGTATACATGTACATGTCATCCATAGCTCAATTGTTTATTATAAAAAAGCATCTAGAATAACCATTTTCTCTCTAAATTCTATTTGATCCATCTCATTCACCTCAAGCTCCTATTCTACCTTTTGGTAGCTAGTAATAGATCAGATATGTGTGTGACATCTTACCACATACACTTATATGTTACGTATCCTTCACCTGCATTTATAGAAAATAAAGATGGCACTCACTATCTATATCTCCACTATCAACTTGCCTATTATCACCATCGAGCTCTATGCAAAGCTTCTATACCATACATTAATTGTGGTCATTTTATTTTTTTTACTAGCTAAGTAAATAGATAAAAGTTAGTTTGTTTGTATTTCATTATTTGTTTTTCAATTATCATCTAAATCGCTTTGCATTAGTACAGTTTTCATTTGTACCTTTAATTTTTCCATCCAAATTTTTATGCTATATTAAATTTTTTTTGTTGAGTTATAGTTTTTGTTAAAGTCCAAGTATGAGTCAATTCATTCAATAGGATTTTGTTATTAATTAGTGGGTAAATGCCATATTTTTTAATAGTTTTGGTTTATTTATTGATTTTTGTTGTAATCTTATTTTAGACTCTTATCAATTTAGGTGAATATTAGGGTCCATAGTCAAAAATTTGCCAAAAATTTCAAAATTCTTAACATTAATGGTCAAGAGTCATTTTTCTATCAAAAGAGTCAAAATTGAGTCATTATTATAAAAAAATGTTAAACATTTATACACAGATGCATTATAAAGAGTACCCAATATCCTAGAAATTTTTTGAGCTTCATCAACACATCAGCTAAATAAGTAGCAGCTATTAGAGGTTGGAGGCATAGAGAAAGGAGGTTTCTAAAGCCTCTCGTTAGTCACCAATGATGGGGCCTAGATGGTTTGGTGACATTTTGTGTGGTATGTTATTTTCATCATGGTGTGCTTTTTCTCTTTTTTTAATGTGTGGTGTGATCTATACCAAATTGGCTAATGCCAAGGATAGTTCTTCAATGGCAATGAAAACCATCTATGTTATTTTTGTTTGGTTGGAAATATAGATTAATATAGGCAACATAGGATGACAATGATGATTTATTCCTCATGATATTTCATTTTTATTTGTGTTTTCATTCCCCTACTTATTTATACATCTTCTAATATTTGGAGAAAATGGAGAGTGTAAATATAATGGAATGTGGCAAACAATTCTATAAGAGGTAAGCTAACCACAAAGATATCACAATTGCCTTACTTCTTTATGGAGATGATCCACCAGTGACACGTATGTATGGTCATGTAAAGTAAATGTGGGATGCATTCCTTCACATAGTAGTGGTCATGTGTAGCAAGATCATGCCAGTAGTATGTAGACATAAAATTATGTGATGGAATACAATTCTATTTGGGCCAGTTCTTGAAGATGTATATTCTCCCCATGCTCACATTAAGGGGGTGTAGATATGATTAATAATGTTCACGAGGGGGTGAATGTTAATGTATAGTGTGTTGAAATTATTAATATAACATAATTATTGTTTGGTAAATAATAATACATTAATATTTAATAGGTTAGATTTATTTATTAGTCACCATAAATTAATACTTATGGTTATATTATTATTGGTATTTTATTGTTGTACATGTAGGTTATTAGAGTTATTTAGTTAGTGGGTTGAGAGTTTGTAGGTATTTGTAAATCCTCTATTATAAGAATTAGAGTCCTATATATTTTTAATGTGTTCAAATGAAATTAATGTAGTAGGAGAAATAATATTAAATGGTGTTTTTAGTATTCTAGTTTTTTGGCTATTTTATTTTCTCTGTTAAACATGCTCAAACTTAAACCAAAATCAATAGTTTTATAGGGGTTATGGGAAAATAAGAACTTTCTAATAATTATATGAGGCCATTTGGTATGTGTAATAACTATTAAATATCAAAAATATGCATAGGATATTTTTGAGGTAGTCAAATAAGGCTCATTTTCCAAGGCATTCTCAAATAGGCCTAGAATGAGACTAGGTAACAAGGTCATTTCATTGTTCTCATACTTTCACAGGGTCTCATGATCTAAAAATTGACATGGAGGTTTATGATATACAATTTAAAGTGAATAACATTATTTTGGGTGATTTTACATGTGTGGGAGAGTTATGGATCAAGAAAATAGGGTTCCAAGTAGAGGCTTGATTTAGGCTTAATTGAAGACAGAGAAATGTATAAAAATAGACTTCCACTCAGAGTTAGGACATGAAATTTTATATGGAGATTTAAGGAAATAATGGGTCCTATAATATTCCATTATTTTTTAATTAACATTCATAAAATTTATTACATAAGTATGCTTACAAATTTTTAGAGCTACAAGGAAAATAGGCCTAGTGAGGGATTGAAGAGCAAAATGGAGTCTTGGGAGTTGTTTTAAGATTTTTTTTTTTTTTTTTCAGGTATGATAACTTATTTGAAGACCATACATGGAGATAGAGTATCTTGGAGAAGATGAACTTGAGTTTTGGGCCACTTAGACCAAGCTAGGTGTGGGAAATGAAGATTTTCACGACACATATGCATATGAATGATGGAATTTTAGATCAGAGGAGTTTTATAGGGAATGATATGTGTCCAATTATTTTTATAATATTATTTAATAATTAATTCATTATTTATAATTCCATTTTTCACTCTTCTTATGCAAAAAAGGTTAGTATTAAAGAAGCTAATCAAGGTGTCAAGCAAAGTTATAACTCCTACACCACATGGAGGGTTGAAGCATCTTCAGAAGTGAGACATGTATATTTTGAAGTATTTATATGACTATTCCATAAACCCCTTTATTTTTTTAACTCACATAGAAAGTTGTCAATCTTCTCCTACTACCCCCATCTCTTTCTCTCTTCACAATTCTCTATTTAAGTAGCCCCTTTTGGATTTGTAAATAATCCACATATGGTATGGATAAGACCTTATATTTTGAGTACTAATTTTTCTTTTGGATAAAATATTTATAGATGTTTTTCAATTCTTAACTTCTTGTCTGACTATGTGAAGTAGTGCATAGTTGAATGACAAGTGATAATCATCTATCCTCGTGTTCACCTTACAGATGTTTTTGAGTTCTTAACTTCTTGTCTAAATATGTGAATTAGTGCATAGTTGAATGACAAGTGATAATCATATATCATCTTTTTCACCTTACTCTTTCATGTTTTGTGAAATTAGTCTGCTCTCTAATAGGTAACATGAAGTGTAGTTAGTGTTATTGTATGTCTTTAAATGTAAGGAAGAGTACTAGTGTCTATAATCAGACCTCTTATTCCTCCACCATGATAAATTCAATGCATCTTAACTCCATGTTGAAATAATTATGTTATAGAAACCTTGGATGTTGAGATTAGTTTTGTGAATCACCTTTCATAGTGCAAGTTCATGGTAATCTTATGGATTTAAACTTGGTGAATCACCTCATTAGGTTAGGTTTATTATTGGAAGAACAATCACTAAGATGAAGGGGGATGGGGGGTAAATCAGTGTCTTAAAACATTCACTCAATTCCACTTAAGCATACATGAACCATTCATATAAATATGAACATGTAGCAAAGCATATACAACCATTCAAGATCATGAAACAAGATAACATATTATATATGTTTGAAACCCTCAAGGGGAAGAAAACACATTGATATCTACAAATAGACTACAATATTATAAGACAAAATCAAATCTTTAGTGAAACATTAATTCCACATGGAGCATCAACCCTAACTAGTCAATCACCCACTCAACTAGGCTTTAGTAAGCACCAACATGCAAGGAGGAACTAACCCCATAGAGACTCAACACCAAATAATCCATTTGAAACTTTTTATCACCTTAAAAAAAACCTTATTTCTCACACAACATATGATGATCACCTCTTTAGCTCTTCTCACTCTTTTATCTCTCTCAAACTGCCTTCTAGGTTTCTTTGCTCAATTAGGTCTCTTTAAGACTGATTATGTCATATGACATTGATATTAATACTTAGACATATTTTTATATCTTAATTATATATCTTATACATCCCTATATTGTTCTACATGACCTCCTTCTACTCCTTAATATTTTTTCTTATTCATTTCCTCTAAGCATACCCTAATAGGCCTAAAATTGCCTTGTATTTATACAAGCCTCTTGATCATATACCTATTGTTTTAAAACACACTTTACCACTTATATTTGACACATAATAGGAATTAGGACATATTAAAACCAATAATAAATCACAATATAATATTGTTCACAACTCAATAGGCTACATTCCTTCTTTAGGACTCATGGAGACCTAATTACATTAGGTCTATCTTGTAACATGTAGAACATGATCCTTTGGAACACCTTACACTCATATAGATAATAATATTATTTAAAATTCAATTTAAATATATCCCAAATAACCTATTCTAATCTTAAAAACACATTATATATTTAACTACTTCATGAAATATTCTTTGCAACTCACTGTCTCATTAGGCCTGTGTGTACTCAAACACTATTTGATCTCTCTCATGATTGATCACCTATATATCATGTAACCATAATATAAAAAATATTTTTATATAATATGTATGACCTTAAGGTCATCTTCATTCAATTGGTATATTATAACTTGATGACCAACATTGGTCTTACTCACCCTTTTGGTGTTATAGAAACCTACTTCATTAGGTCTGCTCTCTTGACGTTGAGACTTGGTATTATTTGATCCATATGGACTTATAAAACCATAAAAAACTAATAAAAAACTTTTAAAATTACTTATTATGACCTATTCCATGCTTGGTTATATTTTCATCCTTTATTCATACCCTAAATCCCTCTTTAGGATAGACTGCCCTATTAGGCCTGTATACATCAAAAACTATATTTCAAGAATGAAGTTAAATAAATCCTTTATAAGATATCCCATGAAAAATTAAAAATATATAAATATATTAAATTACCTCATAAACATCCCCAACTACTTGTAACAACTTCACTCAGATAATAATGGCCCAAGAATAACTTTGTAACTTGCTCACTCAGAACTGCTAGAGTTCTTAAAAACACAGTCATAAGGAATTAGACTTTAGCCACCTATGCAGACACTTTTATTGAATATTTATGAATTAAATTTATCCTAATACATCTTCATATAATAATAAAATTAAAAACTCATAAGGTCTAATGTCAAATATTAGTCTTACAAACTAATTCCTTGACTTATAGTGTCATAGTCCAATCTTGAACAGACAACCCATTTTGTGAACACATTTTATTTACTTAAACTGGCCTCAAAAAATTATACAAAGAATTATCATGACTTAAAATTAATTAATAACATCTTTATGTACTTTTTTCATCAATTTTACACTCAAATCCAATGTTTCATCACTTACAACTTGCTTACATATAACTGCCAAGATTGCTAAAAAACATAGTCATGAAACATTAACCTTCAACACCTGTATGGAAAATTTGAAATAATTTAAATATATGAACATGATTATTTTAAATTTACATCCCATCTTCAAATACAAAATTAATATGGTCTAATGTTAAATATTTTTCTTACAGACCAATATTTTGACCTCTCTCTTCATAATCACACCAGAACCAGATAAGCCATTTTGGCTTTAATTTTTAAACCACTTTCACTAACTACCAAACCTTATTAAAATAATTTATAGGAAATTAAAGTTACAAAAAAAACCACCATGAAATCTAATGCATCACTCCATGAAATCACATCAAAAATCACCTTTTCACATTGTCTGGGTTTTGCACTATTCTTCTTCATTAGGCTTACTAGCAACTAAAGAACACCAAATTTTCACACATAAAGCATGAAACATATAAAAAAACCTTCATGTACATAAAATACATGTCTCAATATTCATCCTCCATCTATTTTCATATTTTGACTTGGTCAACTTTGATAACTACAATAAATATCTAAAAAATTAGAACTCTCCTATAGGGTCTACTCACACACCTAAAAACTCAATCACACATGGAGGAGCATGAGAGGGTTGAATACAACCTCCAATAATTTATCTATCCATACCAATCCATCCTGATCACTCTAGAGCAAAATTTTCAACATTGGGTCTTCATTAGGGTTCTAAGAGGGTTTAAACACACTTCTACTATTAATGATTATTCATAAAACATAGCCCCTTAATACAAAAACTAATGCTTAGAATTTTGAGATAGGATACTTCCAAATATACCATGAATTAGGTTCCCATGAATTTTTTTGATGAGCTAATGATCACAAGAAAATCCTTCTCAGGTTGAGAACCCTTCATTTTGAGCACTCAAGAGACTTCTAAATAAATTTTCATGCCTTTTCCTTCATACTATGACCTTAAAATACATGAACACACTTAAAAGAACATAAATCACCTTTTATAATTCTTACATAAGCTCAAACACTCTCAAATCAAATCATGACCCCTCATTAGGCCACATTC
Organism: Torreya grandis; assembly: GCA_037957365.1. Taxonomy (NCBI): domain Eukaryota; kingdom Viridiplantae; phylum Streptophyta; class Pinopsida; order Cupressales; family Taxaceae; genus Torreya; species Torreya grandis. The sequence goes on from JARHVA010002349.1 coordinate 2,455,892, forward strand.
TCTCTCTTTACTCTTTAGACCTTGACCAATAAACAACATTAGGTTTTCAAACTAACCTTCATGCCTCTTTTCATGTAGTCTCCACCTCACTCACATACTAAAAAAACCTATCTCATGATTAATAATTTCCATACATCCTTCACATGTCTTGAAAATAGATTATGATACCTCATTAGGCTAGGTAGGGTTTAGAAATGGTTTAGGTGTAAACTTGATTTGAATGTCCTACCCCTGTAGGCTCACATTGATACTCTCATGAGTAATCCAATGCCTCACATACATAATCAATCAAACTCATACAACCACTCATGCCTCTTCTATCTTACCAAGTCACCATACTCATACCTTATCACAAGGACTTTACATGTTATGACTAGTGTGATGACTAGGCTTCTTAAGTATTTGAAACTTGAAAACTAACCTTGAAACACTTTTGAAAGTATCTAAACTTTACTTACATGATTATATGATGCCAAACAACCTTTAAAAATATTTTTATCACTTAATTCACAAAACTTTCACTATGCACACCTTCTCATAGGGTCTAGACTAGGCTTCTCAAGACACCTTGTACTCAAGAACTAGTATACCTCAATGATATCAAACAAGAACACTCTTCAAATATCACTCTCATACCAAAACAATAGTTTCTTTATAATCAATATTCTATCATGACCTTATGCAGACCTAGAGCCTCATAACAATGCTTCAATGCTCACATGACCATCATACCTCTTTTTGGAAATCAAGAATCACATATCACTACTCTCATATAGTAACAATATTTCAATCTTATTAACACAACTCAATGGAAATTTAACTTGATCATCTAGACACTAGCCTGAAAACAACTATTTGAAATTAACCTCATTCACCATGATTACGCTCTCTCTTATAATAACAACATTCACTATGTTAGCATAAGAACTCATCATACACATACCTCAAAGATTACTTGACCATGCACCTTAACAAAAACCTTTAACATCAAAGACAATATCAATGCCAAAATCAATAATTAATGATAATGCTCAACATATCTTTCATGTTTCTCTTTCCCTTTTCACTTCAACAATTTAGTAGCATAAATAATGAGATTAAAATATATATCAAGGGAGCTATCCCTTAAATATATAGGTTTACCCCCACTATAGATAACTTATAGGTCTAGGGGTAATCCCATTATTTCAATCAATTGGACTGCATTTTATCTACCTCTCCAAGGTTGGAAAATTGAGTGACAATAGTTATATCATGCTCGATGATATAGTTATCCTAAGCACTTATTGTCAAGGTAAATGTTCATCTTAACAATATCATAGCTACATAAGCATTTCCTTCTTAGAATTTGGTGACTCCATTGAAGGTACAACATCTGATTATACACCAATTTCTCATTTTTTATGCTTCATGGTCATTACTAGATCAAATTTTAGTAGAGGTAATCATTCTAAAAATATATTCCTTCATCCTTAACTTCCTCTTAAAGTTCAGTACCTTGATCCTTTTTTGACACTTAAAAATCTTGATGAAGATCCTGAAGAGCAATAAGATTTTTAAATTCAAGAGGAACAAGAGAGTGAAGAAGAGTTTGAAGGTAACATGGATAAGTACCATGCTTTCTCGTATTTAAATAATTAAAACCCCATAAACCTTGATACCTATGATGATATCCCTCTAAATTCTACCAAGAGTGTCAATAATTTCCATGGGGAAGGTTATATCACTCTAATTGACAACATTATAGACATCTAACTTCTAAAATTTCTATAATATCACATAAATTGACATAGCAATCAGATTGCTTACCATGTCTCTAGGGGGAAAATTACTTGATTGGTATATAACCTTATTTGGAGGATGCACTACTATGTGGGATGAATTTGGGGAGTTTTTGACTCAAAGATTTAAAGATAAGAGTGATCATACATACCTGATCCATCAGATGAATTCCATTCAAAGAGGGCCTAAGGAATCCATGCATGATTTCAATGAAAGGTTCTAAAGGACCTGGAATAGGGATCCACCTCCCATGAGACCCCCTACAAGTTATGTTTTCCCAACCTCTCTTAGAGCTATTGAGACTAATATAGTTATCATGTTGTAATCCATGGGAGGATATACTTTACCTAATGCCTATGATGTGGTTATTAGAGCTAAGAATGGTTTGATCCAAGCTGGTAAACTCCCTCTAAAAGTCACAATGCCTATGTTGACTAACATGCCTACTACTCCTCCAAACCTTTCTCCATTTCTAAATCCAAATGGTAATTCTAAAGCCACTCCAAATAAATTAGATTATGCAATTGATTGGCAAGAAAAATATAAGGCCTTAGAATCTTCAATTAGGTAATAAGATCAACCTATTATAAATTACCAAAACTCTTATTGTTACCCTCCACAAGAAAATAGATTTACACCTCTTCATAATTTTGAAGGAAGGGGACAAGGTCAACTTAATTTTATTGGGTCACATAATGCCTATAATCTAAATTCTACTCCCACCTTAAGATCTATGGTTTCGGTCCATAGCAACCTAGTTCAAGGAGAAGAATGGCCAAATTCTTGGGGGAAGCCTCAATTTCAGTACATGAATGCTAATGAGGGGGAATGTCAAGCCTTGGTAGTTCAAGGAGGGACTAATACTTACTTTACATCAGAAAATGATAGCTCCATGTAAGTAGATACAAGTGAAGAGTGTAGTAATTCAAGAGTAATCTTTATGAACTACTAAATGGAGGACAATTTTGTTCTAAATCAGAGTACCTCAATTGTAGATAACATAAGGTCAAAGATGAGAGCTTTGGGAGATTCTCAAGATGTGGATAGAATTCCAAATAATCCCCATTTAAGGCAACAAGGTATGGATGCAAATATGGTATCCTCTATAATTCTTTCACCTCTTTAAAATCAAAATTTGGGAAAAGTGACCAAACCTTCATTACCTCAATCTCAAGGTCCTTCATTCCATCCAAGGATGAAAAAAAGGTTAGTGTTTTCCATTTTAATATTATTGACTCCTTGAAGAACACAAAAACAAGCATATCCCTTTTGGAGGTACTCCATCTACCTGGTCAAAAAGAGTTACTCCAAGAACAATGGTCCCAACTCCATATTTCCCCCCAACTAGCCAAGCATATTAGTGTAGCTCTTAAAAATTCACCTAATCATATTTTTAAACATTCTGCCAAGTTAAAAAAACCCCCCACCTTTATATCTTACCCTCATTTTGGGATATAATTTGGTCCATAATTATATTGTGGATAGTGGAGAAAACACTTCAGTCATGCTTAAACTAGTTGTAGACAAATCGGGATTAAAGTATGAACATTATAGAAAATTAGTGTTACAACTTGATGGAAAACTATCCAATTATTTAATGCTCATCAAAGGTTTGAAAGTGTTCTTGCATGAATACCCAAGTTTTCCAATTCTACAAGACATAGTGGTGGTGGATCTACCCGCACACTTTTTCATTTTCCTATCAAGATACTTTATTACCAAGATATGAGGGCATATTGTTTTTGATTGGTATTTATTGGATTTTAGAACAAGGTATAGAGCTAAGGTGATAATAATAACACAACCATTGGATAAGTTCCAAATCAAACCATATGTGGAAACTAGTTCCACTCTAAATTGCATTATCAATGAGTAAGAGGAGCATACCATAGATGATGGATCATATTCTAAAATGGAAGGTATTTCTAATCTCTTCTTAGATGAGTATGGTGCTGAGACCTATGATTATTATCCATATTATTTAATTTAAGAGATAGTTCTTGGCACATATATCATTCATGAGGAGAATGATGAATATTCTAAGGTAAGTCTTGTTGACTCCCTCACACAAGCAACAATGGTTATCTATTATCTTCATATGGATTATGATGATAAGTCTCCAAGTGTGATAGATAATAATAATGAGGAGTATGGCACAATTATTCTTACTTGAAATTAAGAAGTTCATAAGTGTGATATTCATAAAGAATATGATGATCTATGTTAGTATTTTTATGGCACAGTTAAATAATTTGAACAAGTAAGGCATCTCTCCCTCAAAATAAACATGAGATTAATTGTAAAGTCATTAGTGAACCTAACGAGAATGAAGAAGAGTATCAAGTCACTATCAAGTAGGCTATATTTTAGAAGAATGCAATCATGCCAAGGTAAAAATTTATATGATTAAAGAGCTACCTAGGCCCTAATCTAATATTGACTCACTTATAGACATGATTGGCCAGCAAGAAGACAATTATGATGGAACTAGACATCAAATATATCATGGTCTAAATGAAGGTAAAGCTAAGAATGTTTTTGACAAGAATAAAATTATCATGAAAGAGAACAAGCAATCTATACTATCAAATATACTTCAAATGGAGATAAGAGGACCATTCAAAGGAGTTTTAAGTGATACACTTGCTGCTAACAAAGGTCCCATGAGTGGTAAGTCCTTTGATCACCTTCAAAAGAATTTATTTTTTGAAAAACATCCATCATATGGTGATTTTTTCTAATGGAGTAGTTGTGGATCAAGTAACATTATTTTTTTTTCATGGTTGAAGCAAGAGGAAGTGTTTCATCACCTCAAACATGTTTTGAGGTCTGTACATAGTAGGTTAGGTGTGTTGGTTTTCCATAAATGCATTGGGAATAGTATGTGTTTTATTCTTATTTTATTTTTGGTGTGAGTTTAAAGTCTTAAGAAGGCATTACAATTTTAGATTGTATCATAATAGTGACTCCATTACCCAATGGAAGGACAATGTTACTGGTCTATTAGCATTACAGGTATGCTACCCCTATGAATTACCAAGATTATTGACCAAAATTTGACCTTAAGTAAAAATTGGTCATCCCCTCTAGGTTGAAACCTCATAGGGTTGTTAAAAAACTGTCATGGTCTTGTCATTTTCTTGAATGGTCTTAAATAGTTCCATATGGTCATATTTGTCTGTGTCTAGCATTGTCCAAAGTTTGGTCTTATGTTCACTTATCTAGTCCTAGGGGTGACTTACAAGGCCTTGATGTTTTCAAACATGGTAAAATCCTTATTATGGTATAATTTCATTATAAAATGTTATTGAGGTGTCATTAAGATAATAATATCATGCACTAACCTTTTATTTGACTCTCATGTGCAAAAGTGACATTTTAGCCACATTTTGGCCTATTTGGAGGAGTTGCATTTTCCATTCCAAGAAGAAAACATTTAAATAAGATTAAAAATGTACATGATGTCATAATTTATTTAGATAATGTTTAGGGATAGTCAAATACTGACAAGCATCTATAATTCAATGCCTAAACTAAGCAAAATGACACTTTACAAGTACTTTTGGGAACTTGTACAGCTTTAGAAGATCATATTTTAGTTGGAAATAGTATGTAAGTGACCTTTGGACTCCATCATATCATTTAAATTATTTAGACTAATTTTTAGGCTGAAATGACACTTTAGACATTCTCTATCCTCCATCATTATGGTATGGCTAGAGAGAGAGAGAGATAAGGAGTTGAAAATTTGGCCATTATTAGGTGTCCTAGTAAGATTGAAATTAGTGGTATTAGTTTTTAGATTTATGGCCACTTATTTATAAAAAATCACTAAGAGTGACAATAGATTAATATGTCATATCCATCCAAGTAGGGTCTGTTCTTGCATCTATTTCATCACTTCAAAATTCAATGGAGACGAATGGTTTTGAGGTATTTTTTTATAGGTCAATTATCTCCTTTTCATGGTGGTTTTATAATCCAAATCATATCCATGAAGTGTATTCACTTGGAGGAAAAGTGGTCATGATTTACAAAGTATTTTTCTCACTCTTACTACAAGTTTTGTTCATCTATGGTGTTGGTCACTTTTAGGGGTTTCCATAACTCCATTGTTCATAAAAAAAGTCTCCTCACTCTCCCAAAATTCATGTGTCATCTCTTTATAAGCATTTCCTAGTTGTTAGTCTCCAAGAAGTGTCATATACCTTTCTCTTTAAATGCAAATTATAGTTCATAAATGGTCTTCCACTAGTATAAGTGCCATATTTAATCAATATGGTGATGAGACTAATGTCTAATCTATTTGATGAATTCTAAAGTTCAAGTTGTTGAAAGTTGTAATCAAACCATATTCTCAAGTAAGGATATAATACATTTGAATATATATAGTTCATATAGACTAATTAGATAGGGAGGTCATAAAAGGTGACATGGTGATTATCATAGACCTTATAAACCATTTAAGTAGTGATAAATAAGTGTGGTGAAGTGAATAAGGTTGAAAGATTCAAAAACTCAATAAGTGGCTTTGCAGCCCTAAACAAGTAGTGACCTATAGGATGTAAGCCTATAGGTCCTCATTTTGGATAAAATAAATGTCAAATAAACACAAGATCAAATGAAAAATAGGAGACTAAACTCAATAAAAATAAAGGATAATTCACAAATCCTAGTAAACATCAAAGTGTGCTTGAAAAGCCAATGAGGGTCAAATGGGATTGAGTTCATAGTCAAAATGGATACCTACAAAACTATGTATAGAATAGACAAGGTAAATATGGTCTAAATTTATTATAATAATCCTATGAACTTAGCATATATAGTGGAATAAACTCCTTTGATTTGAATTCTTCAAGCATCATGGCAAGGAAAAGGACTAAATTTCAAACCTAATTCTCAAATAGCCCTCTAGCACCTACAGGTTGCTACTAACATCAAATCTAAGGAAAGAGGTAGAGGTGTTTTAAATATTCTTATATCATAATTATGACTTCAACCAAGTTAATAAACCATTGAAATTTTCTTATGTGGAAGTGAGTTCTTAGTTACACAGAATGCAGTCAAATAACCTGCTAGCGCCTACAAGTTAATGACTAAACAATTGGTCTTCAACCTGAGGAAAGAGATAAAGGGTGTAGAAGAAGTGTTGGAGACAATTTTGGTTACTAAACTATATAAATAAGTCATTTTAAATATCAGTTAATTTTTTTAAATTTAAATACCATTGATACCCTTAGATGTTTTACATATACCAAACAAGCGCCTATAGGTCACAAGCTGAAGACAAACTGGTTCTAAGCCTAAGTGAAGAACAAAATACATATGAAAGACACTAAGGTATATTTTATTTTATATATAAGTAATAATAATGATTTAAAAAAGAGGTAATCACGTTAAAATGGCTAATGATATTGGTCAAATCTGAGTTCCAAATCCTATACATAGCCAAAAGGTAACTTATAGGTCTACCTACCCTACATGAGAGTTTTGCTAGAGTGAGGAGAGGGTGCGGTATGTGGAGAGGTATAAAGGGAAAAAATTAATTGATAATAGTTTCATAATATTATCAACACCTCATTTTAACACTTAGACCTAATAACAAAGGTGAAAAAGATCAAAACTATGTTTTGGTCTATATACCTAATTCTCACATACAAGTAGATCCAAGTGCAATCTAAGAGAATAAGGTTGGTGAGTATAGAATGAAGGTTTGTAAGGTGTTTATAATTTTAAGATGATGATATAGATTCTCTAGTACCATCCATGGGAAAATCAAAGTAAGGAAATGCTAACTTTGGCATTAAACCCTTTCTTGAGTTTCCTTCATGCAAGCCTACTCTTCAAACATATCTCCCCTTGATTGGTAAAACCATGAACCAAATGTATGGATATATATGGCTTTATGAGGAGGTATAAGGGTGTCTACACAACATTATTTAGGCATAATCTATTTGTTTAGGTCATTGATGTCCATGCATAAAGGCTAAGACCATCAACCCCTCTCAAATGGCTTATTTGCAACATGAAAAATACCTTATCACACTTAAAAATTTCATGAAGATTTTTATGGGACCCAATGGTGATTATAGGTGTTGTAAGGGTCTTATAAAAACAATCTTGTAACATTATGTGATAAAAAGAGGAGTTATTATTTATGAACAATCCTTATGAATGAATCATGTTTTAAACCCTCTTAAAACCCTGATAATGACCAATCAAGACAAATGGACCTCTAAAGGACATTTAATGACATATTTTTCTCCTAAAACCTATTGGATGTTATTTATGACTCCAAGGAGGTTCTCCACATGTACTTATTCCATACTTGAAAATGTATGAACTATAATAAATACCCTATTTTACATTTTGGGGTGTTTTACAAGGGTTATAAGAAAAGAAATTTAAAATAATTGGTTGAGATAATTTGGGATGTTTCTTAAATATTAAATTCCAAAAAAATTGAATATGATATTTTATAGGTGGTTAAATGAGGCTTATTTTCCAAGGCAGTCTCAAATAGGCCTAGAATGAGACTAGGTGACAAAGTCATTTCATGGTTCTTAAAATTTCACAAGGTCTTAGGACCTCAAAATTAACATGAAGGTTTTTTTTTTCATAGGTAAAGTGAATCACATGATTTTTGGTGATTTAACACTTTTGGGAGAGGTCTGGAGTAAGAAAATAGGGTTCTAGGCAAAGATGCCTAATTAAGACCTAATTGAAGATAAAGGCAAAAAAATGGAATTCCACTCAGATTTAGGACATAAAATTTTACATGGAGATATAATACCATAATGGGACCTATAATATTCCCTTTTTTTTCATTACCATTTGTATATTTTTCTACATAATGAGGTCTACAAGGAAAGTAGGCCTAGTAAAGGCTTGAAGAGCAAAATGGAGTCTTACAAGTTGTTACAAGAAATAAAATGGGTTTTTTTTATCTATGATAATATATTTTAAGACCATAAATGAATTTATAGTGACTTGGAGAATATGAAATTTAGTTTTGGTCCACTTAGACAAGCTAGGCATGGGAAATGAAGAGTTTCAAGAAACCTATTTATATGAATGATGGAATGTCAGATTAGAGGAGTTTTTTTAGGGAATTATAGGTGTCTAATGAGTTTTATAAGATCATTTCATGGTGATTTCATGATGGATAGGTCCATTTGTCACTCTTATTATGAAAATAAGATCAATTTTCAAGAAATTTTTCAAGGTGTCAATTCAAGTTCTAACTCCTATACCACATGGAGGGTTGGAACATATTTAAGAGTGAGACACATGGCTTTGGAATTATGTTTATGATTGTTACATAGATCCCTTTATTTGTGTAACTCACATAGACACTTGTCAATATTCTCCTACTATGCCCCCCTTTATCTTCAAAATTCTCTATATAAGCATCCACTTTTGGCTTTGTAAACAATCCACATCTCGTATGGTAAAGCCTTGCTATTTTGAGTATTGATTTTTACTTTGAATAAAATATTTCAAGATGGTTTTGATTTATTAGACTATTTTATAAGTATGTGAAGTAGTGCATAGTTGAATGACAAGTGATAATCATATATCCTTGTGTTCACTTTACTCTTTCATGTTTTGTGCAAGTAGTATGCTCTCTAACAGGTCACATGAAGTGTAGTTAGTGGTATTGTATGTATTTATGTTTAAGTAAGAGTATTAGTGTCTATAATCAGACATCTTATTCATCCACCTTGATAAATGCAATGCATCTTATCTCCATGTTGAAATACTTATGTTAGAGAAACCTTGGATGTTGAGATCAGTTTTTTGAATCACCTTTCATAGTGAAAGTTCATGGTAGTCTTGTCAAGTTAAACTTGGTTCATCACCTCATCAGAAAATCATTATGATCATGATTGGTTTCTAAAGGAAAAGAAGTAGAAACTATATCAAGAGAATACAAATTGGAAGCACAATCAAGTACACCATTTTTATCAATGTTAACATCCCTTTTAATCTTGATTTTGTTAGTTTGAAGATCATATACCCTATAAGCTATAGATTATTCATCATAACCAACACATATAAAATTGTCTACTTTAGCATCTAACTTCTTACATTTTTCAATTAGAATATGAATAAATACATCAAAACCAAAAACACGTAAATGCTTTAAATTAGGTTTTCTAACACTCCAAGATTATTTAGGTGTAATATTTAAAATAGATTTAGTGGGAGTACTATTAATGAGATAGACAACACAATACATGATTTCAGGCCAAAATTTATAATGGATATTTTTAGCATGTAAATTACACCTAGCCCTTTCAGTGATAGTCTTATGTTTACGTTTAGCAACACCATTTTGCTCAAGTGTAGGAAATAATTTTCTAATACTTAATTCCATGTTGCTTACAATATGAAATATAATCATTGTTAACATATTTAGTACCATTATCAGTGCGTAATATGTGTAAATAAAAATGAGATTATTTTTCAACATAGGCATGGAACTCAATAAAAGTGTCTAAAACTTGATCTTTAGTTTTCAAGAAATAAATCCAAACTTGCCTAGTGTAATCATCAAAAAAATTTAAAGCATACTTATCACCATTAATAGGAGGATTTTGCATAGGACCTAAAATATCACTATGAACTAAATGAAACTTCTTAGTAGCACACCAAGAGTGATTTTTAGAAAAAGATTCTCTATGAATTTTGACAGCCATATAACCATTATAAGTAGAAGTAGTGGGAGTAATTTGAATAAAATATTTCACCATATTAAGTTTGTTCATAAGTTAAATACTTTGGTAATTTATATGTCCTATTATTTCATTACATAAGTTGGCATAAATAGAAACAATTAAAATATGAGAAGAGGAGGAAGAGAATCCAGTAAATTTGAACAAATTATCATTATCTAAAAAGGTAGTAGTAACTACTTGAAAATATTACTTGGTAGATTTAAGATAATAAGTTTCATTAATAAATTTCACTTTATATTCCTATTTACATAATTGAGGTACGAAAATTAAATTCAATTTCAAATTAGGAACAAGAAAGACATTGTGCAATTTATCATTAAGGATTATAACAGTTCCTATGGCTTCAACATTACAAGAAGTATGATTTGAAAGACTTAAATGATTGTTAGAAAGATCTAGTTCTAAGAAGTAAAATACTGAGCATTATATGTCATATGTTGAGTAGAACTAGAATCAACAGTCCATTCAATAGGAGAAACACACAATTAATAAGTAAAAGCATCTCTAGTATTAGACTTTTATTTTGCTTGAGTGTTACTATTATTGGCATTAGCATTGTCTTCGACCTTAATATTTCCACTTTTGATATCAGGTTTATTTTTAGAGTAGTGATCTTCATCATGAGTGCTTTTGTCACAATAATTACACTCTAACTTTTTCTTAGTTTTAGAGTTATATTTTTTATCTTTCTTATCATGTGAATTATTGGACTTAATATGTTCTTTGCCAATCTTATGTTGGTATTTTGAAACAAAATCATGTTCATTAGTCTTAAGACTGCCAAATCAAATCAATGTTTGTTCTTATTGATGCAATAAAGTATAAAATAATTAAACATCAACAAAGCATAAAAAGTAAGAAAATCTAGTTGTGAATGAATATTAGTAATAAATTTTTGAAAAGGTTGAGGCAAACACTTTTTCATGATAATATGAAATAAATTAAAATAATAAATTTTAACACCTAAACCAACTAATTGAAAATGGAAATAATGAACTTTAATCAAGAAATCATCCATAGTTTTGAATTGATTGTACTTTAAATTAGATAATTGATCTTGAATTTGAATTTTGTGAGATTAATTCATAACATCATAAATAGATTTAAGATTAGACAAAGTAGTGGATACAAGATAACAACCATCAATATGAATAAGGGTCATGGCCATTCCAATCAATCATAAGGCCTTGTCATTTTTTGGTTGCCATTTATCTTGAATTTTGGTAGAGGTAGTCTTTGTATCAGGTTTGGGGTCTATTCCATCTACTATGTGTACCAAATGTTTAAAAGTGAAAATATATTGCATATGTCCCTTCCATAAGTGGTAATTAGTTGACATGAGTTTAGATTTGAGAAAAAAATGAGTCATGGCACCTTGAAATCTCACCCAATCCATAAAAATCAAATAGGTAAAAAACACTTAAATAAAGAAGGTGCAGAAGAGGGGAAAGAAAACCAAAGAAAATACTAAGCCAAAATGAAAAAGAGATACAAAGTGAGAAGTGGGATCTGGAGAAAAAGATAAAGAATTGGAAAAAATATGGATGAAAAAAAAAGCTTCCAAGTTGATACGAAAAAGATAATATTGCTGATGTGGGTTTTATGCACACTACAATCAAATGAGGTAGCCTCTAGCATTTTAGGATCTCAATAGAGGTTAACTCCACTCTAGGGCATGAGTTGCAAGTATGTGTTGTATTTAAACCTATTGATGGAATAGGGCCAAAGTATGCAGGTTGTTAACAAGGTTTTTTGGATGGAGGCGTGGCCTTCTAATACAGTGAATTTCTATGTGATTTGGATGGGTGGTTGGTTTATAATATAACGAGGGTAGGTATTAATAAAAAAAATTAAAAATAAGAGGTAAGGTAAGGTAGAAAATTATACTCTATGGTTCTTGAGAATTACTTCCTTGGTTGGTTTTTGAATAGACCTATGCTTTCTCAAATTGGTGTCTGTTACTAGTAGCAAAAGCATACATGCAGTCAGAAATGGCTAGGAAGTATAAGGAAACAAAGATGTAGGAAGTTCAAATTCCTTAGATAAAGGTTTTACCTTTTGAGGTAGCTACTGCACACCCTTAATCAGGAGATTATGGATCAGACAAGTGAATTATCTGGGGTAGTTATTACACACACACATAAAATTACACCAAAGAAAGCATAGATACACATTTAGAAATATAATTCAATTAAATTGACTAATTTTATTGATACATTTATTTATATTTTAATATATATTTCACATCTTAAGATTAGTCATACCAATTGATAAATCAAGAATATACTCATAGCTATAGTACACTAAATATTTATTGAATCATACAACCCTATAAATAATAACTAATTCATGGGATTGGAAAGAAAATACTCAAAATGCTTTGTTGATGATCAAAATTGATTATTGCTCTATATTCTAATTTTTTTTTACTCTCATAACTAAATGGGTTACAATTGTATATATAGATTTTTGGAAGGATTCACCTCATCCTCCAAGTTTAAGCAAGTGGTTACAAGTGCCAGTTAGAACATGTAGTTCTAAAATCATCTAAGAAATAACTAGGAGCTAAAAATAAATAAATTGAATTTTCAAAATTATGAAACATGTGCATGTACACAAAATACAAATTCAATTATTTACAATTATCCAATCAAAATTAATTACATAATCCATTACAAATATTATACATGCATAATATTCTAGCCTATCAAGGCTTGCTCATCTAAAGGGTTGCATGCACTTTAGTTGGAGAGGAAGTAAATGTGGCCACTAAAGCTATAGTTGCACTACTAGAAGCTTACTATTTTTTTGCTTAATTATCTTTATAAACTTTTAAGGTTGGTCTATGTTGCTTCCTTATGATATCCAAATTTAACAGTGAAGGTCGATGAATTCTCTTTTTCTGCCCAAGGAGTTTTACATGCTCATCCTTGGTTATTTGAAATTTATTAGTAAATATATCTAATTTAGTGACCTTATTTCAAGCCTTTCTCAACTCTGATTCAATTTCATCAATTGATAATCCATGCAAACTTTTTTTGGAATTCATCAGCTACCTTCTAGATAAGCTTGTCAAAATTAAGCCTGCTAATCAGCTTACCTATGGATTCTTTCATCTTTTATAACTTCAACTCATGAATTTTTTTTAAGGATATAAGGCTCATGTGCTTGGTAATTGGGGACTAAATCCCCAATGTTCTCTAACTAATCTTTTGCTTCCTCCTACCTAATGACTACTAGGTTCAAGGCATTAGATGCCTCTATTATAGTCACTAGGTCAAGATGATTGTAGAGTGAGTTACTTATGTAAAACACTATCATATTTAATTTGGAACTGCCATCTCTTAGGGATTTATATAATAGATTAGCTTGTCTCATATGAGTGGCCATCTTATCCTTCATAAATTCCATAGCTTCTAGGGCATTATGACATCTTAAAGCTACCTCTTGGACTTTAGCTTCAATACTATGTAGAATTTGCACTATCTTGGCCTTTTCTATAAGTTTCTCCACTTATTTCTCCAAAATTGTCACCTCTACTTCTAGCTCTTACTGAGTTAGCTCTGTGACTTCATAGATTACAACTATAACATCCTTGTGTGTTTGATCTAGGTCTACTAGATTTTCTTCATATAAGGGTTATCATGGCTATTTGTTCTACCTTTTGGTAAGGGATAACACCTCCCACCTTTCCTCCAGGATGATTTGAGTTCCCTTGTCATCTTTTAAGTCTTCAAAAATAACATGTTCTTCATTTTTGGCATAGAATTGAGAAGTGGTGGGCCCATGTTGACTTTTCAAACTTCCTTGAATGAAAATCACACCATAAATTATAAGATAACTCCATATTAAAAGTGATTTTAAGTTATTTAAAGTCTTTTTCTTGCATGAAAAGCATGAGAAATGCATGAAACTAGTCAAACTAGTCAACCAAAGAGATTTGACACTTAAGGACTAGTTAACTCAAATTGAGCTCAACTTGCATGAATTAAAACTTGTGGATTGAATTTAGAATGATATATATACTTAAAAAACATATATTCCATGTGGTAACTCTAAAATTAACTCATTTGATATATTTTCAATGCCATTCTTTAATTGCTTGATTGACCAATTAAGCCTATTAGGCCAATTAGGCCTAATACCCTATCTTCTTGCATTTGGACTCCATTAAACCTAAAAAAAGATGCCATGAAACTTGAAAAAATATTAAATAAACCTATAAAAAAAATTCATCACAAGATATTTAATTTTGATGAGAAAACACTCGTCATTCAATCAACAACATTGACTAGGCCTATTTTGCTCCATTTTCCCACAGACTGGCCATTTTGATTAAGCTAGTTGGGACAATTTTGATATTAATTATAACCCAAAAAAAATTTTAGGATGAATAATTTTTTTTATTCTTTTATCTCCATTTATTATATTTCATTGAAGTGTCTTGTACTTCATTTTACATGATTTTTTACATTAAAAACATGATTTTTTCCCTCATTCGTACATATCCATGCATAAAATTGACATTTACAGAATCCTCTCTAAGTTTTATTGACATTTTAAAAGTTTTTTATGTTTATTAAATATTATTTTATGGTAATAAAATCAACTTTTTGCAAAACTAGTTTTTTGAGGGTTTAGGCAAGCTTTGAAGCTGAATCTTCAAATTGATGATTCATGAAGTACATACCTCTAAATTCAAAAATATTTAAATTTATTTATATCACACTAACCTACATAACATTCTTTAAAGTATTGGGTTTCCATGCAAAATATATAAAAAGTTACCACGTGGAGAAATTTGTCTGTGGAGTTTTGACTGTATTCTAAGTTGCCTACACTCTTAATTATTATTCATAAAGAAAAACCACTAAAATTGTCTTAATTTTTAATTAATTTTAATTAAATATGATTAATCAAAATATATTAATATATTTCATCAAAACTCCACATGTGGTGAAAGATATGAGCATCTGAATAGGAACCTCGGAAGGGTGTCTATAACTAAAATATGAAAATTTCACCAAAATGAAAATAAATATTCAAATTATTCCAATGATTTAAAACATAATAATTAGTTATTTACCATTTTATCAAAACACTTTGAAATTTCATTTTTCTTGAAAAGTCAAAAAACCCTTTTTTGGCCTTTATGGATGTTTACTTGCAAAATCCTATATGAACATGGTTTGCTTAAAATTTAGAGTTTTGACACTATTTAAAGGTCTTATTATTATTTTAAAAAATAATTTAATTCTTTTAAAACTTTTACCTAGACTTGGAAACCTCTGTGGCACTCTAGAATGATGCCTACTCCAATGGTGATCTCCAACAGACATGCTTAAGACTGTTACAAAAAAATGAGTATCTTCACTAATCCAATGTCCATAATTTTTTTTTAATAAGGTTATAAAATTCATGATGATCTTGTGTAAAAAATTTTAGGTCTTGAAACCACTTGTATCTCCCATGAAGTTCAATTTTCTCTCAAAATTTATCTATGTGCATAGATTGTCTGCATAATTGAACTTGACAATGTTCTTTTAAAATGATGATGACCCATTTAAAATCCATTTTTTTTATTTTTTTGACCAAAATTAATTCTTTTTAAGTCATAATTCCCAGCTTTAAAGTGATATTGAAAGGTTTCTTGAAAGTTTTGAATGATAGGAGTAGTAATTTGGCCTTGATATGTCAAATTACTAATAATTCTGGTGACTTTTGGGGGTTGACCAGCCTACTGGTCAAAGAAATTAGAAACTCAGAAAAATTATAGACTTGGATATACACTTAATATTAGAAGATATTTTTTGGGCAAAGACAAAAAAGACAACAAACATGTGCACATGTGTACTTAGAGGAAAGGACAACAACAACACGAAAAGGAAAAAGCAACTATTGAAAGCATTTGCAGATATGCACTTAGAGGAATGAAACACAATGAGTATATTATGTAAAAATTAACCTCCAAATTTTTGGCCCTCTTGGATCAAATGGAAATCTATTTGATTCACTATATAACTTTGAAATGTATTTGCTTCCTTTTGATAGCTCTCTTTTGCAAATGGGATCACTTATATGTTCATATGTTCTAGATGATGTAGCTAGGCATCCAACTTCCATTATTAGGTGTATGGATTGAATATATGGATCTAATATCCAATCATATTCCTCCCATATTCTTCTTTGTTGCATCAAAAGTGTTATCTCTACCTCATTCATAGGTTGATCATGATTTGATACATTCTCATTCAATGATTGTACTGACAATTCAGCTAGTATACCCGGATTGATATCTTCATTTGACTCTATTTGAAGTGTTAATTTGTCAAAGTATTTAGATCCTTTATAAGAATATAAACATGGATGTAATATGACTTTAATTTCTTCCTAATGAACAACTACAATAGAACTCTTTACAAGACATGTATCAATATCCACTTGGGGTGGATAAGGACCATCAAATTTTGCACAAAAACTCTCCAAGTCATCCCAAAAGGATTATTCATCATGATAAATTTAAAAGACATTAAATTAATTAGCATTATTACCATTTAAAACATGTTGATCACATATTTCTACCTTTTGGATGAATTCAAATGAAATTTCTTGATTTGTTGCACTTGTCTCATCTTTATCACGAATATTCTCCATCTTAGCAATGGCTCTATATGAGTTGTCTTCATGGCTGAATTTTGAAGAATTTTTTTTTGTACTTCATCTATCTTAGCTATTGAAAACTCTTGATAATCCTCTTGCAACTCTTCTTGTTTATCATGGAAAACTAAATCATTTTTGTCCTTTCCAAGTGGTGTCCCTACTATGATTTCTTCTTCTTGATCACTCAAGTCACCTTTCTTTTCTATCTGTTTGGTTTTATCTTATTGGATCACCTTCACCTCATCTCTCTACTGCACTTTTTATTTAATGGATTTCCATAAAGGAAAATATTTAGGCTTCTGAGGAGGAAGAGATGAAGGCTAAATGATCTCTTGCTTGAATTCAACATTTTGAATGATGCTTGATTGTTCCTCTTTCTTATTTAACTCCATGATTTGGTTTCAATATGGGAAAGATAAAGGCTCTTTTTGGACCTTTTTATTCTATTTCTCATCCTCTCTCCTTTTCTTTAGCTCCAACTCTCTGATCTGCTTATCAATGTTCTCCTAGAATATCTTCTCTTTAAAGTGGTCAGTGATCTCAATAGCAAGCTATGTCATAACAATCTGCTTCTTTCTTTGACATTTCTCTTGGATATAACTCCAAGAAGGGAAGGAATGAGAAACATATGAAGAATATGAAAAAATAAAATGGTCTCTTGGAATGATCTCTTGAGAAAGAATGGATGACATATAATAAGAGTGAGGCTAAACTTGTTGTTCCTTAAGGCCTTTTAGTTTGTCTTCAATACTTTAAATGTAACCACCTACATCCATCATCTCACTAGTGAGATTAACCCAATTTACCCTCTCAACAAGTGTCCATTTATATTTTATTTGTTTTAATGACTCTCTCACATAATGGATCTGGTGAGTAAGGGTATCTTGGCCATAGCAACTCTATGAGTATAGCTCTAGTGCATGCTTTTCAAGGCTCACCAAAGTTTGTTTAAGTGTTAGTATGGATTGGATAGATATACAATGGCTATGATAAGACTGGTAATGGGAAATATTAAGATGGATTGAATGTTCATATGGAGGATCTGGGTAGTACTGCCTATATGCCTGATATAAATCCTCAAAATTCTAGTGAGGATCATAGTGTGGCTGGTCATACTGATTATAGTGAGGATCATATAGATCCATACTAAAACAAGCCATTTGAGACTATTATTAATCTAAATATTAAAATTAATCAATATTGAAAAGATACATAATGTTCAAAACCAACTTTGAGTGCCTTAAAGTTGCATTGATCTTCTAAATGCCTTTAAAGGCTAGTGTGTAGAATGATGTCCCACCAAGCATGCTAGAAATTGTTATCACTCTGTAGTGCACCTTACTTAAATATGTGTAAAACATACCCTCCCTCTAGATGATATAATTATATATTCTTAGAGTGTGGGTTACTATACTAAGAATAACCTCTAGTGAGGGCTGGTTCCCTTTAGATTTGTCAATTAAATCTGATATACTATGATTTTTTTGATGGAAAAAGAGAAGGGAACTAAAATGAAAAATATTATTTAATGGGGTGATGCACCTGAATGTTTATTATTCTTTGAAATCTTTTTAAAATTGATTAAGACACATAGATGAATCTAAAATAAAAATCTACAGTCAATCCTAAACATCAGTATTTCAAAAGGTCTAAAAGAAGTTTGTAAAGCAAATTCAAATCTTAGCTCTTCAAATGGCCTGCAGAGGATGAGACTTTCACAGTAGGTATGGAAAGGACCTAAAAAAATGGAAAGTATATTCCACTTTTTTTTGGTACACAATCAAATTACACTCTATTCTGATCCAAAAAATATATACAAAAAGTCTTCTTTATTTGCTAAATGGTATCAATTACAATTTCTTCTCTGCTTCCAAAATTCTCCTAAAATGGCTTCAAAAAGCCAATATATAAGTATTAAACCTTAAATAAAGCCAAATTGGGATGTAAAATATAAGTATTAGTCTTATTTGAGTTAAAATAAGACTAAAATACTTTTATAATATTAAATAAAGGCTTTAAAATCTTTCAAGTCTTCAAAAATTGCATGTTCTTCATTTTTGGCATAGAATTGAGAAGTGGTGGGCCCCTGTTGACTTTCCAACCTTATTTTCATGAAAATAACACCATAAATTATAATATAAATCCATCTTGAAAGTGATTTTAAGTTTTTGAAATAATTTATCTTGCATGAAAAGCATGAGAGATGCATGAAACTAGTCAAACTAGTCAACCAAAGAGATTTGACACTTAAGGACTAGTTAACTTAACTTGAGCTCAAATTAAATGAATTGAAACTTGTGGATTGAATTAAAAAACATATATTTTACATGTTAACTTCAAAATTAATTCATTTGATATATTTTCAATGCCATTCTTTACTTGCTTGAATGACCAATTAAGCCTATTAGGTCAATTAGGCTTAATAGCCTATCTTCTATCATTTGGAATCCATTAAACCTAAAACAAGATTCCATGAAACCTTAAAAAATAATTAAATTGACCTGAAAAAAATTTCATTACAAGATATTTAATTTTGATGATAAAACACTCATCATTTAGTTAATAGGGTTGACTAGGCCCATTTTGCTCCATTTTCCTACAAACTGGCCATTTTGATTGAGTTGGATGGGACACTTATTAGATGATTTCTGACCAAAATAAAATTTTATGATGAATAAAAAGTCTTATTATTTTATCTCCATTTATTATATTTCATTGAAGTGTCATGTACTTCATTTTACATGCTTTTTTACATTAAAAACATGATTTATACCCTCATCTGTGCATATCCATGCATAAAATTGACATTTATGGAATACTATATGAGTTTAATTGACATTTTAAAATGTTTTAGGTTGATTCAATATTATTTTATGGAGATAAAATCAACTTTTTTCAAAACTAGTTTTTTGAGAGTTTAAGCGGGCTTTGAAGTTGAATCTTCAAAATGATGATTCATGAAGTACATACCTCCAAATACAAAAATATTTTCATTTATTTATATAAAAATAAAACACATAAAATCCCTAAAAATATTGGATTTCCATGCAAAATATGTAAAAAGTTACCATGTGGAAAAATCTATCTGTGGGGTTTTGACTACATTCTGAGCTACCTACACTCTTAATGATTGTTCATAAAGAAAAACAAATAAAATGGTCTCAATTTTTCATTAATTATAATTATATATTACTAATAAAAACATACTAATATTTTTCATCCAAACCCCATATGTGGTGAAAGATATGAGCATTTGAACATGAGGCTAAGGATGTCTAGAACTAAAAAAATGAAAATTTCACCAAAATGAAAATAAATATTCAAATTCTTCCCAATACCTAAAAAAATAATCATGAGGTATGTACCATGATATAAAAACACTCTTAAATCACATTTTTCTTGAAAAGTAAAAAAAAAAACCCCTTTTTGGCCTTTATGCCTGTTTGCTTGCAAAAGCCTATATGAGCATGGTTTGATTAAAATTTAGAGTTTTTAAAATATTTAAAGGTATTATTATGATTTAAAAAAATCATTCCATGATTTTAAATTTTTTACTTGGACTTAGAAACCTCTGTGTCACTCCAAAATGATGCCTACTCCAATGGTGATTACCAACGGATATGCTAAGGACTGTTACAAAATAGTCAGTATCTCTACTCATAAAATGGACATGAAATTTTTTAATAAGGTTCTACAACTCATGATGATATTTTGTACAAAATTTGAGGTCTTGAACCCACCTGTAGCTCCCAAAAAGTTCAATTTTATTTCAAAATTGATCTATGTGCATGGATTGTTTGCATATTTGAACTTGACAATGTTCTTTTTAAATGATAATGACCCATTTAAAATCCATTTTTTAATGTTTTTAACCAAAATTAATTATTTTTAGTCCATAATTCCCATGTTTAAAGGGTTATTGAATGGTTTCTTGAAAGTTTTGAATGATAGGAGTAGTAATTTGGCCTTGACAGGTCAAATTACTAATAGAAGCATTAAAGGTTGTGGTAAAAACAAATTCCTCTATCTCTTCTTGGTACTTTTACTAATTATTTGAGGCCTTGGTGAAGACATCTGGAAGGGAAGGCCATATGATTTTAGACCAATCCACTCCTCCAAAATGAGGGAGTGAATGGACTATGATTATTTGAGGCTTGGCCTTCTTCCCCCTATTAGTGGTTGTCATAGTATTTTCTTCTATGGAAGTGGTAGTAGGAAGTCTAAGGGTGATTTTTGTGGATTTAATGTGGAGTTGGGAGGTGGCCAAAGTTGTCTTCACATTCCTAAACACTTTTTTCTTGAGGTCCCTAACTGTGGAGGTGTCATTAGGAATAGAAGGGATTGGTGTGGTGAATGAGATAGAATTGGAGATGTGAAGGGGAATGGTAGTAGTAGAGGTGGAAGGAATTAATTTTGGGACTTATAGAAAGGTAGCTTTCTCAAAAATATGTACATAAAGGAAAACTAGTAAAAGATGAGGTACCTTGAAGAGAGAGCTCCATAGGTTCTACTTGGAGGCTCATGGCCTTGGTTGTTTCCAACTTGGCTTCCTCATCAAAATCATCTTCAATGTCCTTGATAATAACCATGTCTCCCCTATATGGTTATGAATGTGAAGGTTGAGTGGACAAGCCCTGTGATGCCTCTACTATGAGACTACCTATGGAAGTCCTAGGCTTCCTCCTATAAACCAAGGGGGTCTTTACTTGAGTATGGGAGTCTAGTGGTGATGACACTGGTTCCTGTAGAGTCTATACCCCAATATATGTGATAATTGGTGCTTGGGTAGAACTTATAGTAGGCTATTCTTGTGTTCTCCATTCTTCATCAGAGTTGAGGCTAATGGGGTCTCCCACTTGTCCTCCCCTTATTGGATTGGGCTCAAATAGCCCAAGTTCCTTCTTCATTGCTTTCAACTTTAACTTTAGGGGGAGTCCATGGGAGGAAGAGGTGGCTTGGTCCTTGGATTACTCCTTGGACTATCCCCTCTAAAATTCTAAATGTTGTCATCCTTTGAAGAGTGCCCTTCTATTGTATAACTCCCATGTGGAGACTAAAGGATCCTCTTAGATCACCCTTTGATGATCCTCTTACAAACCAATAATTTTCACTCATTTTAGCACTTCCTCATTAGATTTAGCATTCAAAAATACAAAATCATAGTCATATGGCTCACAACTATATGGAATATTGAATCCATGAATGTGTTTCTAGATCAACCCTTATGGATCCGAATTTTTATGTGGAAGTGTAAGGAAAGGATAGCTCCATCGTTTGCCACCTACATCCCCAAGATGCTTTCTTATTATGTAGGTCATTTTGATGATGGTGATCATATGACCAAATTATAAGGATTTATTTTACCTTGGTAGATCTTCTTTAATGCTCTTCCATAATTGGAAGGCATTCTCCTATTTGGTCAACCTATCGAGAACAAACTTTAGAAGACATAGGATGCCAAATTTACTTCCCCATACCTTGATGATAGTGATGATTGGGTAGAGGAAATAATCCCCCTTCCTAACCATGTTTTTGAAAATGTTATGCCCAATCCAAGGCATGGGTGAGCCTTGAATAGCTTTCCAAACTTGAGGATAGACATCCTTGGAGATTCTTACCATGTGTTTAGTGTAACAATAAATGTGCATGAACTGATATTAATCACAAATCTTATTCTTTTCATAGTCAATGGCTGGAGTCCAAAATGTATCAAGGTCTCTATAACATGTCCCCATGACTATGTCTAATAGATACAACATCATGAAGAAGTCCCTAGTGGGTGTAGAATGCCTATCCCTATGTATGATCTACTCCCTCAGCTACAAGATTATGATCTCACTGAGGGTGTAAGCGGTATCATGTATGACCATCATGTATAATAATGGTACCCAATCCAAATTGATAAAGTGGATGTTGGGTATATTATATAGTCTATTGAGGAACATCATGCTAATGTAGATCTCCATTCTGAATTTATCAATTGGGATGACCCCTTTTGGCTTCTTCCCTTTCCATGTGATAGTTTGGCTGGGGAAGAGCCATGATGACAACACCTTATCCATCAAGGTCACTATGTTGAATTTCACCAAGGTGTTTATCAAAGTATACATTGTGGATTCTCAATGATAAATATCTATAAAAATCTATCCCCAAGATACAAGCAACCATAGTGTTATTGTTAGAGTGATGTAGGAATGTGTCCTATGATACCTTGATAGAGAGAAATAAGTATCTAAAGAGGTTGATGTAGGGCATCACTTCTATCTTTATTGCAAAAAAATACAGTCTTTGGCATTTGAACACCAATAATTCCTTCACAAACAACCTATTTGCTAATGTCATATCATCTTCAAGTGAAAATAAGTCCACTAAATTAATAACATCCCATAGGCCTAAATAATTATTGTATTTATCTCTAAATAATGTGGTGTTAAATATTGTATTGATGAGTTCTATTGAATCTTTGATTGAGTATGGAGATGAAGGATTGGTACCTTAGAATGTTATGTATGTAGATGCCATTGATGTATGTTTCATGCTTTTCTTACTCTGCATGTTGTGTGCTATATATACCTATATGCTGGTGTAAATAATCTCAGCTCTAGCTTGATTATTGTTTGTTGTATAATATCAAAGTAGAAACTAGGGATATTCATCACTAAAAGATAGAAAAATACTTCAAATACAAGTTATCTCAAATGTAAATGATGGATTTTGAACACAATGAATTTCTTGTATAGAATCTTGCATTGAATACCTGTTCATGCGACTTAAATGTGAAATGTTCACTTTGGCTTTCATTTCATGTATAATTTCAAATTTTTTAGTTTAGGTTGGTGAGGTCCTTTAAAATATTAATAGGAAGTATTTTTTGTTTTATATTGGCTAAGTATGATGAGACTTAGTAATGTTACCAATAATAAAATGCTTAGGATGTACATTGGAAAAGTGCTTTTGGGTCAAAGCTGGTAGACTAATTCTTTTAAGGAATTGTTTCAAACAAAATATCCACAATAATTTATCCAAAGGGTTAATCCAGGAAAAATTCCTACGGTAATTATTTTAAAGGGCTATTTCAAAGTTTTGGAGAGCACTTTCAATTTCCCTAAAAGGTATTTTTGATCTAAAGGGTCTACTTCATAGGGCATTTTATCCATGACAAAATTCTTGAAGTGTCTACTTCACGAATGCCTAAAGGGCACTTTTAAACTTCTAAAAGGGTAATTTTGTATGGCTAAGGGGCATTTCAAAAGTCCCAAAGGGTAGGTTACACAAAACCTAAAGGGTACATGGCTTGGGTTCATAGGGTATATATTCTTTCGATTAAAATGTCTGAAGGAATTGGCTAAGGAAAAAAAGTTTGAGACAAAAGTCCTGAAGGGTATGTCTAAGAAGGGAAAAGGGCATATGGACACTTTTAAAGGGATAAAAGGTCCTTATCAAAATGTCCAAAGGATAAGTGGACACTTTGAAAAGGGTTAAAGGTTTTAGACAGGGATCCTGAAGGGTATGTCCATGGTTAAAAGGGTCTGAAACACAAAGGCTGAAGGGTAATTTTCATAGGGAAAAAAGGGTTCAAAATAAATATCTTGAAGGATAAGTCCCATAGGGTAAGGGGTTTGGAACAAAAGTTCCAAAGGGTCTAGTACACAAAACTTGAAGGGTATGTGGACTGAAGAAGTGGTCAGAAAAAGGGTTAAGTGGTTAGTTTGGGAAAGGCCAAAGGGCTAGTTCAAAAAGGACAAAGGACACCTTAAAGGGGCCAAAGGGATAGTTTGAAAGGTTCTGAAGGGTAGGTGGAAAGGATTCAAAGGATCTACTTAAGTGCAAAATTTTGCTCGAAGGGTCTACTTCACAAAGGCTAAAGGGTACTTTTATACAACTAATTGTCATTTCCTAGAGTTCCAAAGGGTAATTTGGATAGGGTCAAAGGGATAATCTATCAGGGAATTTATTTGGGGAAAGTGTATGTGGTCCAAAATTTTGTAAGGCTAAGAGTTCATAGGTTGAATTCCTTCAAGAGAATTGTTTCACATAAAATTTCCAAAATAATTTCTTTTATAAAATAATGCTTTCCAAAAAATAAGCCCAAAATAAAATAGGGCTAAGAATACTCAAAAAACAACATTTTGAAAAGATAATTTGCATGAGGGCCGAAAGAATTAGCCTAAAGAACATAAACCCAAAGAATTACCAAAGTTCGTCTCATAAAATATAATGCCAATATTAGCCTACCAAAAAGTGAAATGCCTTAGATTTTCTAGATTTTGCATAAACATATGAAAATGACTCCATATTAGAAGATCATATTTCAAAAAGAAGGTGGGTCCCATTTTATTTAAAGAAAAGGGAGATGTTGGGTACAACAAATGGTGACTTACAGGGGGAATACTCCTGAGTATTCAAGGACCCATAACTCCAGTTTTGTAATCTTTAGATCAATCTTGAAGTATGCCATGTAAAAATACTTAAATTATAAACATGAAAGAGATTCCCAAGTTATGTCACACAATATACTTACTTTCCAATTCCCTAGATCTGTGTGTGTAAACGTGTAATTCATTTAGCCCCTATTGTGATGAGTTTTATAAAGGGTTTTGATGAGGATGTAGGTTTCATTTTAACATATGTTAAGGCTCATTAAATTAGGGGAAGCTCAAGCATTGCTCTGCTATCAACCAGACATTCATAGCCCTGATAGAGACACCTTAGGTTTCTTCTCTACTCCTTCCATTGTCTTCTTATAATCATGATGCATGGTACATTGACCTTATTTCATCATGTGAACTCTTTTAATTTTATTTTGCTCTTTTGAACTCATTAGTTTTTTTCTTTCCTTTTCCTTTTATTTTATTAACGTTAGATCAATGAAAAAGAGAAGAGATTAAATCCCCAGTGAACTGGTATAATTATAAAAAAAAATCATTACTAGGACATCCCTACCAGCCAAATCCATGCCTATAATTATCACTTTCAACAAGTATTTAACATGATGAGTGAATTTGATTTAATAAAATAAAATAAAACTTTCTAAATTTACATGAAATAACCCAATAACAACTTCCATAAGCCTAGTAAAAGCATTCAACTGTGACATAATTCAAAATAATACTGTGATAACTTCCTTTCACCCTAAAGTCTCAAAACACATAAATGCATCCAATCTATAAACTAGCTCAAAAATGTGTCAAGATTGTTTTTTCCTTTTTCTACAAGTCTTAAATTTAGTTGTTTTAGATTTTAGCTTGGAAATAACTAGAGGAAACACAACCTTGAACACCAAGGAAGAAAACAAAGACAACTAATCTAGAAAGCAGGAAATTACTCTAAAAACATAGAAATCTAATCTAGGAAAAACAAATAATGGAAAACAAGGCCGACTAATCTAGAAAACATGAAGCTAAACTATAAAACATGGAAACTAAACTAGAAAACATAGTAATCTATTCTAGTCCTACATCTAACTTATCTGAATCCTCTCAGTTAGTAATATTTTTAGATGGAACAACTTTGAAGTAATGCTTCAGGAATTGTCCATTGACTGGGTAGGTAAGCTCATTACCTTGGAGGTCTTTCAAAAAATATGGATTAATACTCATGATCTCTAAAATTTGATAGGTTTCAATCCATAATGGGTCAAAATTGTCATGTTGTCCTTTCTTTTCATGGGCTTTATCCCATAGTAACACCAAATCCAAAATTCTGAATGCTTTAAATTTTTCTCTTTTATCAACCCACCTCTTAACTATGTCTTGGTTTTTGATAAATGTTTACAAGGATTTAGTCCTCAAATCCTCCATCTATATTATATCAAGAAATCTTGATTCTACTTTGTCATTTGGTTCCATGTAAACTTTCATGAACTAATAGGTGAGTAGCTTTAATATGATGGGGAAAATTGGTTTGTGCCATTAGGTAAGGTAAAGCTTTCAAGGCTTGCTTGTATCTCATATAATCTACCCAAAGATCATACTTTATTAGATTATTCCAGTCCCTAGGCTTATCCTCTACTAACTTCTTAATTGCATCAATCTAACTTTTATTTGTTGATTTTGATATTCCATTTCCTTGAGGGTAGTGGTTAGAGGTTAACCTAATTATAATCTAATTGTCATGTGCCCATTTAATGAATTCTACTGATATAAATCTAGTTCATTGTCACACACCAAAGATATGGGCATGTTAAACCTATTTGTTATGTGTTCCTCCATAAATTGAATCACATCTTATGCTTTACTATTCTTTGTGGTAACTGCTTCTATCCATCTAGTGCAATAGTCTATAGTTGTAAGCACAAATTTATGGCCTACTAAGGAATATAGGTTGATTAAAATAATGAAGTCTAAACCCCATTATGAAAATGGCATTCCTTCAACAACTGGGTGTAGAGGCATTGCTATGTGTACTTCTCTCTTGGCTAATACTTGACATTCATGGTAATTCTTGACATGCATATGTGCATATTTAAACATGGTTGGCCAATAGTAACCCAACCTCAAAACTTCATGGGCTATGGTATTCCCAGGAGAGTGACCAATAACTATATTTTGATGTAAGTTTTCTATAATTTCCTTAGCCTCCTCTGTAGATACACATCTAAAATAAATACCTTCATATTTCCTTCTAAAAAGGACTCCCTTTTTGATCTTGAAATGAGAAACTTTGAGCCTTAAAGCTCTCCTTTTTTCTCTACTAAACTATAGGGGGAAATTCTTGTAAGTAAACATTGGATTATATTTTTTACCATTTTCCATTAGAATCTTGTGCTACACATACCTCTTCAATGGTGATCCAAGGATCAGGTTTAGTCATGAGCTGAACAATGCCGTCACCTTTGACACTCTTTGTAGGCCTGATCTGTATGTCAAATTATTGGAGCTTGGCCATCCATTTACCTTGATGTTCTCCTAGCTCATTCTATGATAAGGTGAGCTTGACATCAAGATCAGGTACAATAGTGATGGTTTTGTTCCTTAAGATGTAATGCCAAAATTTATTCACTGCTTTGACCAAAGCAAAAATCTACTTATTGATCATTGAATACTTGAGCTCTACATCCTTAAGGTTTATGCTCATGAATTTAATCAAATACTTAGTCTCATCCCTATTTTGTGTGATAAATGAAGTAATGGTGTGTTCTTAAGTAAATGAATATGAATACAGATAAAAATCCTTTGTGAAGTTTGGATTAATAAATACTAAAGATTGTGATATAACATCTTTTATGTCTTGAAAAGACTTTTTAGATTTAGATGCCCACTCTATTTTCACATCTTGACTAAGCATGGCATTTAGAGGCTTGAATATTTCCATAGTCCCTGGGATAAACTTCCTCACGACATTGATTTTCTCAAAAAATGACTTGAGATCCTTTTTGATATTTGGTTGCTAAGTTTTTGAGATTGGCTTGACTCTTTCTGGATCAATGGTGATCTTATCTTTTGCGATAATATGTCCAAAGATTTTCCCTTCAGTGACCCCAAATATTATTTTCTTTAGATTTAAATAAATTTAAAACTTCCTAGACCTTTCAAATATGGATCATAGGTGACTTATGTGATCTTCAATATTCTTTGAAAACACTGTGAGATCATCCATATAGATGATTATGCATTTTCCTATTAGTCACTTAAAGGCATGATCAATGGCATGTTGAAAGGTATCTCCTATGTTTTTTACGTTGAAGGGCATCAATTTATATGCATAAGTACCCCATTTCATGGTAAACTCTATCTTCATTCTATCTTTAGGTTGTACTATTACCTAATTGTAACCTAAAAGTCCATCCAAAAAGGACATCATTTCATAACCACTCACTATATATATAACCTCATCTAAAAAAGGTAGAGGATAATTGTCCTTTTTAGAATCCCTATTCAGATTCTTGAAGTCTACACATAATCTAATCTCACCACTCTTCTTTCTAACTAGGACCAAATTGGCCACCTAAGAGGAATTCTATATTGGGAAGATGATTTTGGCACTCAATAACTTCTCCACTTCCTTCTGAATAAGAGGCTCCATAATAGGGTTCACTAGCCTCTACCTCTATTTGAATGGTCAAAGGTCTTGCTTTAGGGGGATCATGTGAGTGATGACCTATAGGTCATACATCTTAAGGTCTTCATAGGTCCAAGTGATAATGTCCTTATATTAAACAATCAAATCCTTGACTCATTGTCTTTCCTCCACTATGAAACTGAGGCCAATGTTCACATGACATGGGTTACGGTCATCTCCCAAATTTTCCCTCTTAAAGTCAAATTCATTGACCTTGGGATGTCTGAGCTACTATGTCCAAGGGTCTAAGTTGAATGGTGTTTTAAAATATAACAAGCCATCTATAATTTGATTCTCTTTAAGTTGGAGAATACCCTCTTTATATATTTCTTCTTGATAAAAGTGGTTAACATCCTTATCATAAATGATTTGGGACTTGAAATCCCCTGAATTAGTCAAGAGTTGGATAATTTATTGATCATCACTGAAGACATGGAAATATTATACATTTTATAGAAAAAATGGACAAGGAACCAATTCAATAGAGAATCTCCTTACCTCATACTTATTTAATGGCTCAAGATTGGTAGTAGTAGTAGTTAGTGAATCAGTAGCCTGATTTTGCTTTTTTGGGAGTGTTACTATGTTCAAAGCTTAAAATATTTCAATTAAATCCTATGATTTATGATTATATCTCTTTAAATAAGACAATTTTCACTAATATTTATTTCTTACCTAGTGAACTACCAACTCTAAGTCATCAAATACCTTTATCTACTTGAAATTATTCTTTAGTACAAACTATAATCCCATAATTAGAGCTTCATACTCAACTCTATTGTTAGTACATGAAAACTAAAATCTATAAGCTTCCAAGAACATCTTACCTTAAGGGTTAAACAACTCAATTCCTATACCCGATCCTTGCTTGGACCTAACTCTATCAAAATGAATAGTCTATAGTTGATTTGAACCTTCAAGTTCTAGCTTTTGCACTAGATTGAGTGGTAAAAGTATAAATGCCCAAAGTGGGAGAGTCATACTTTAATTATTCATTATTGACATTATATTCCATGGTGGTATATTTAATTCTTAGTTCTCTATCAATTTTTATCAGGTTTGCAACTCCCTTCCATGGTAGCCAGATATGTGAGAAGTTTGTGGAAAGATACCCATTAAGTGTTTTAGACCAATCTATGCTCAGTAATAATCTGTAACCCTCTACTATGTCCACTAATAGGATATTGATATTCATATGTACTCTTGGTTATGATGCTAATTAGATGCACATGTTATTTAGTTCTCCCACTACTAGTACCACCATTTTATCTAGTTGAGAGACTAATCTCTTTGAAGGACTTGGGGTAAGACCAATCATTTTAGATATAAAAGTAGGCATAACAATTTTAGATGATCTATAATCAACCAATTAGTTATGAATTTTCTTACTAAATTATTTGATGGTCAGTAGAAATGGTGGCACTTTGAGTTTACTCTTATAACTGACATTAGCATCAACAACCTTCACTTTGTCCATAACCACTCTAGTTCTTTCGATAGAGGTCTTTCCAATAATGGACTTCCATAATAGCTCCTTTTTCTTAGTGATTTGGGATAACTCATAGAGAGTTATATTTGCCTTAATTTTTTCTATATCTTCCACAATATTGTATCCTCCTTTATTTGATTCTTATTTCTTCGATAATTGATCATTCCCTTTTGGAGGGGGTGGGTTGTTATTCACTTTGGGATTTGGAGTAATTTCCATGGTATTTGGAAGAATCAAGGTGGTAAGTGGATACTTGTTCTTTAAGTTATATAAACCTCTATGGAACTATTAGAAAGCATGAACATCATCTATATTATCCTTTGGTTCATTATCATCTTCTCTTGAAAAGGGAAACTTGTGAGTCTCAAAGAGCATGGATATACTGGAAGATCCAATATCTTGATGAGATTTTGGTAGATTATTCATCTAATTTTGTCTAGTTACTTCCTTCTGAAAGATCTTGAACACTATATAAAACTCAACACAATCGAGCTCACCATGTTGGGGTGTATTGTGTATCCTTCACAAATTGGGGATAATCATTTCAATGATGTTGATTTTTGGGAGCTTGATAGGTTTCTCCGTATTATTTATATGCCTATTGAATGGTCTATTATATCTATAGAATTTTATGTTATGATTTCCATTTGGGGAATTGACATTGCCCATCTTTCCTTGCATGTTCATAAAATACTTACTCAACTTTTGTACTATATTTTGAATAGAATACAATTCAAATTTTGTGGAATCCACACCTTGTATAATATCCATAGGAAGTGCATATGCATGTTGGTGCTATCAATAACTATTCCTTATTATGTGATTGCTCATGTACCTAAAATTTGGTTGTGTCATCTATGTTAGTGGAGGTAGTGTGTATAATTGATTCTGATTATATGCTGAGATATTTTCCTTCATATGCGGTATCTGATTAAGTGTTGTAAATCCATTATTCATGTTAGGTACCCTTAGTGTTTATGGGTTGAGATATCTATCGGTGCTAATATCCTCCTTGAATGCCAACACCAAAGTATTAGCAGTAGGTGCTCTCCTTAGGAAAATGGTAGTGATAGGGTCCAAGGCATTCTTGTACATCTCCAATGTTAATATAGGTTTTGGTTTATACCTCAAGGTCGACCAATTGTAAATCTTATACCACCTTACATTAAAAGCATGGATGGGATCATTAGGCTCCCTTTTCATATTAGTAAAGTGTTAATATACCAATCTAGGATTGGTGACCTATCCAAACTATGCAAGAAAAACCATTTGACATTCCTCCCAATTGGTGATGGAGTTTTTAGTTAGATTCAAATACCAATCATAATTAGTATCCATTAAAGTAAAAAGGAATAATTTACATGCAACATATTTATCAACTACATTCATTAACCTTAAAGTGGCTTTAATAGATTAGATATGTTTTTCTACAATTCTAAGACATGAGGGAAAGAAAGATAGCAAATACTTTTTGGGATTTTAGGGTAAATCATGCATGTCCCCTGGGATGGTAATAGAAGATCCAACTAACTATGGATTTTACCAACACATTGGTTGATTAATAGGCAAAGGGTTCCTTACAATTAAAGGGTGTCCTAGTAGAGGTAGATTGTTATGAATTAGAGTTGTTGGCATAACTTTAGGCCTCCTATGATTTTTCAAGGGTGATGATTATAAAATAGCATGGGAATTGGATCTAATCACTCTCTTGAGTGAATATAATGAAACTCTATGCAAGGACTAATATTTATTATTGGGGGGGGGGGAATTCAATGCCCTCCTTATATCACTAATAAATACTATTGATTTGGGTTTTATGCACACTAGAATCAAATGAGGTAGCCTCTAATGTTTTAGTATCTTAATAGAGGTGAAATCCAATCCATGGCATGAGTTGTAGGTATGTGATATATTTCAACTTGTTGATGGAATAGGGGTAGAGTATGTATGTTTTTAACAAGGTATTTTAGACAGACATGTGGATTTATAACAGAGTGAATTTCTATGTGAGTTGGATGGGTGGTTGGTTTCTAATCTAAAGTGGGTAGGTCTTAATAAAAAACATAAAAATGGGAAGGTAAGGCAATGAAAAAAAGGATACTCTATGGTTCTTTGGAATTAATTCCTTGGTTGGTTTCTTAACAAAACTATGCTTTCTCAAACCAGTGTCTATTTTTAGTAGCAACATCACACATGAAGTCAGACATGGATAGGAAGTCTAAGGAAACAAATATGTAGGAACTTCACATGCCTCAAACAAAGGTTTATATTTTTGGGGTAGATGTTGCATGCCCTTAATTAGGATATTATGGCTCATATAAGTGAATTATCTAGGGTAGCTACTGCACACACATAGAAAACTACACTAAACAAAGCATAAATACACATTCAAAAATATAATTCAATTAACTTGAATAATTTTATTGATACATTTACTTATCCTTTAATATCTATTGCACATCTTAAGATCAGTATACCAATCAATAAATTAATAATATACTCATAGTTACAGCACACTAAAGATTTATTGAATCATATAACCCTAGAAATAACAACTAATTGCATAGAATTGGAAAGAAAATAATCAGAATGCTTTGTTGATGATTAAAATTGGTCATTACTCTATATTCTAATTTTTTTGAATCTCCTAACTGAATGGGTTAAAATATATATATATATATATATATATATATATATATATATATATATATATATATATATATTTGGGAAGTGGTCATCTCATCCTCGAAGTTCATGCAAGTGGTTACAAGTGTCAATTAGAACATGTAGTTCTAAAACCATCTAAGAGATAACTAGGAGCTAAAATAAATAAATCAAATTTTTTAAAATTATGCAACATGTGCATGTACACAAAATACAAAGTCAATTATTTACAATTATCTATCAAAATTAAGTACATAATCCATTACAAAAAGTGTACATGCATAATATTCTAGCATATGAAGGCTTGCTTGTGTGAAGGGCTACATGCACTTTGGTTGGATTGGAATTCGATGTGGCCACTGAAGATGTAGTTGAACTACTGGAAGCTTGCTTTTATTCACTTTATTATCTTTGTAAACTTTGTGGGCTACTCCATGTTACTTCCTTATGACATCTAAATTTAATAGTGAATGCTAATGAATTCTCTTAGTCTGCCCAAGGAGCTTGGAATGCTCACCCTTGGTTATTTGAAATTTATTCCTAAAGATCTCTACTTTAGTGACTTTCTCTTTAGCCTTGCTCAAATCTAATTTTATTTCCTCAATTAATAATCCTTACAATCTATATTTAAATTCATTAGCTACCTTCTAGATAAGCTTGTCAAAATTGAGCCTACTAATTAGCTTACCAGTGGAGTCTTTCACCCTTGATAACTTCATCTTTTACAAAATATGAAGGATCTAAGACTTATGTGTATATTATTTGGGGACTAAATCCCTAATGTTCTATAACCAATATTTTTATTCCTCATACCTAATGACTACTAGGTTTAAGGAATTGGATGCCTCTAGTTTAGTCATGCCATCAATATGACTGTAGAGTGAGTTGCCTATGTAGACCACTAGCATCTTTAGTTTAGCACTGTCATCTCTTAGAGAGTTATACAATAGATTATCTTGGCTCACATGAGGTTCCATATTATCCCTCATAAATTCCATAGCTTTTAGGGAATTATAACATCTTGAAGCTACCTCTTGGACTTTAGCTTCAATACCATCTAGAATGTGCACTATCTTCACCTTTTATTTAAGCTTATCCACCTATTTATCCATCACTTACATGTCAACTTCTAACTCCTACCAATATATCTCTATGCCTTCATGGATTAAAACTACAACATCTTTTTTTACCTAAGCTAGGTCTTTATATTTTCTTCATACAAGGGTTGTTTGGGCCGTCTATTCTACTTTTTGGTAAGGGAGAACACCTCCTACCTTTACTCTAGGATGATTTGATTTCCCTTGTCATCTCATAATTTTCTCTTCTTAACCCTTCGGATATTACTGGTTGGAGGATCAAATAATGTGGAAATTGACGGGAGCTCTATGATCTTGAAATTTAGCATTTGAGAAACTTTACTCCTCAAATCTACTACTTAAGGGGAATACCAATTTCAAAAGTATGAGAGGCTGTGGTAACAACCTCTTCCTCTATCTCCTCTTGGGATTTTTGATGCTTCCTAGAGGCATTTTTGAGGACATCTAAAAGGGAATGCCATATGATTTTAGACTAATCCACTCTTCCAAATTGAGGGAGTGGATGGAGTGTGACTATTTGAGGCTTGGCCTTCCTCCCGCTACCAGTGGTTGTCATAGTAATTTATTTTATGGAAGTGGTAATGGGAAGTAAAATAGTGACTTTTTTGGATTGAATGTGGAGTTGGGAGGTGGTCAAATCTATCTTTGCCTTCATGGACACCTTTTTCTTGAGGTCCCTAACCATGGAAGTGTCAATAGGAATAGAAGGTATTGGTGTGGTGAATGAGATGGAAGTGGAGATAGAAGGGGGAATGATAGTAATGGAGGTGGAAAGAATGGATGTGGGGACTTCCATAGAGGTATAATTTCAAAAATATGTACATAAGATAAGGGAAAACTAGCAAAAGACTTAAAACCTTGAAGAGAGAGATCCATAGGTTTTACTTAGAGGCTCATAGGCTTGGTTGTTTCTAGCTTAGCTTCCTCATTAGAATCATCTTCAATGTCTTTGATAATAACCATATCTCCCTTGGTCAGTTCTAAACATGGAGGTTGAGTGGATAAGCCCTATGATGTCTCTATTATGGGACTACTTGTGGGAGTCTTAGGTTTCTTCCTATAAACCAAGGGGGTCCTTGCTTGAGTAGGGGAGTCTAGTGGTGATGATGTTACTTCTCCTAGAGTTGTTATCCCAATAGATGTGATGATTGGCACTTGGGTATAACTTGTATCAAGATATTCTTGTGTTTTCCCTTCTTCATCAGAGTTGAGGCTGATGGGGTCTCCCACTTATCCTCCCCTTGTTAAACTAGGCTCAAATAGCCCAAGATCCTTTTTCACTTCTTTCAAATTTAACTTTAGGGGGAGTCCTTAGGAGGAAGAGGTATCATAGTCTTTGGATTTCTCCTGGTACTAACCCCTCTAAAAGTCTTAATGTTGTCATCCTTTAAAGAGTGCCTTTTTACTATCTAACTCCCTAGTGGAGATCAAAAAATCCTCTTGGTTCATCCTTAGATCGTCCTCCTACAACCCAACAATTTATACTCATTATATCATTCCTCATCAGACTTAGCATTCAAAAATACAAAATCATAGTAATAGGGCTCATGACTATATGGAGTAATGAATACATGAATGTGTTTTTGGATCAGCCCATACATATCCTAGTTTTTATGTGGAAGTGTAGAGAAAGGATAACTCCTACATTTCCCACCTACATCCCCAAGATGATTTCTCATTATGTAGGTAATCCTACTAATGGTGATCAGATGACCAAATTATAAGGCTTTCATTTTCCTTGATAAATCTTCCTCAATGCTCTTCCATAATTAAAAGGCAATCTCCTATTTGGTTAACTTATTAGGAACAAACTTTATAAGATATAGGGGGAAAATTTACTTCCCCATACCTTTATGACATTGATGTATGGGTAGACAAAATAATCCCCATTCCCAACCAAGTTCTTGAAAATACTATACCCACTCAAAGGTATGGGCAAGCCATGAAAAACTTAATAAACTTGAGGATAGACATCCTCAAATATTCTTACCATGTGTTTGGTATAGCAATAGATGTGTATGAACTGATAGTAATAAAAAATCCTATTCTTTTTGTAGTCAGTGGGTAGAGTCCATAATGCATCAAGGGTATAAGTGACATCATACATGAGCATCATGTATAATAATGATACCTAATCTAAATTGACAATGTAAATTTTGGGCATACCATATAGTCTCTTGAGGAATGCCATGTTGATGCAAATCCCCATTTTAAATCTTTTAATTAGGATGGCTCCCTTCAACTTCTTCCCTTTCCATGTCATAGTTTTGTTAGAAAGGAGCCATGATGACAACACCTTCTCCATCAAGGTCTCTATGTTGAATTACACCAATGTGTGTTTATTGAAGTAGATGTCGTGGATGATTAATGAAAAATATCTCTAAAAATATAGCCTTGAGATGCAAGTAACCACTATGTTGTTGTTAGGGTGATGTAGGAATGCATCCTATGATACCTTATCGAAGAATAATAAGTATCTTAAGAGGTTAATGCATGGCATCACTTCTAGATTTGTTGTAGTAAAATATAGTCTTTGACATTTGAACACCAACAATTTATTCACAAACAACATGTCTGCTAATGTCATATCATATTCAAGTGAAAACGAGTCCATTAAATCTATAAAATCCTATAGAGTTGAATAATTCTTGTATTTATCTCCAAACATCATGGTGTCAAAGACTATATCAGTGAATTCTATTGAATCTTTGACCAAGTATGGAGATGGTAGATTGGTACTTGAAAACAATCTAGATGTAGATGCCATTGTCGTATGTTTTTTGCTTCTCTTACTCTGCATGTTATGTGCTATATATGCCTAGATGTTGGTGTAAGTAATCTTGAATCTAGCTCGATTATTATTCATTGTATACTCTTGAAGTAGAAACTAGGGTTCTTCATCACTACAAGATAGAAAAAGACTTTGAATACAAGTTATCTAAAATGCAAATGATGGATTTCAAATTTAGTGGATTGCCTATATAGAATCCTGCATTGAATACTAGTTTATGTGACATAAATGTGCATTATTCACTTTATCTTTCATTTCACATATAATTTCAAATTTGTTAGTTTAGGTTGGTAGGGGTATTTAAAATATTAATGTAAAGTATTTTTTCTTTTATATTGGCTAAGTATGATGATATTTATTAATGTTCCCAATAATAAAGTGCTTAGGGTGTACATTAGAAAAGTCCTTTTGGGGTAACACTTGTACACTTATTCTTTCAAGGAGTTTGTTTCAGATAAATTGCGTACAATAATTTATCTTAAGGGTTCATCTAGGAAAAATTCCTGAGGTAATTATTTCAAAGGGATATTTAGAAGGTATGGAGGGTTATTTCAATTTCTCCAAAGTGTATTTTTGATCTAAAGGGTCCACTTCATAAGGCATTTTATCCATGACAAAAGTATTGAAGGGTCTACTTCATGAAGGCCTGAAGGGAACTTTCAAACTTTTCAAAGGGTACTTACATATGGTTAAGGGGCATTTCAAAAGTCCTAAAGGGTAGGTTTCACAAAACCCAAAAGGTACTTGGTTTGGGTCCATAGGTTATATATTCTTTCAGATAAAATATATGAAGGAATTAGTTAAGGAAAAAAGTTTGGGATAAAAGTATCGAAGGGTATGTCTAAGAAGGGAAAAGGGCATATGGACACTTTTAAAGGGGTGAAAGGTCCTTTTCAAAATGTCTAGACGGTAAGTGGAAACTTTGAAAAGGGTCAAAGGTTTGAGACAGGGATCCTAAAGGGTATGTCCATGGCCAAAGGGTCTGAAACTCAAAGGCCAAAGGGCAATTTTCATAGGGCAAAAAGGGGTCAAAATAAATATCCCTAAGGGTAAGTCTCATAGGTTAAGGGGTTTAGAACAAAAGTTTTGAAGGATATACAACACAAAACCTGAAGGGTATGTGCCTTGAATAAGTGGTCAGAAAAGGGGTTAAGTGGTCAGTTTAGGAAAGGCTAAAGGGCTAGTTCAAAAAGGACAAAGGACACCTTAAAAAGGGCTAGTTTGAAAGGTTTTCAAGGGTAGGTAGAAAGAATTCAAAGGGTCTACTTTGGTACAAAAGTTTTCCCAAAGGGTCTACTTTGAAAAGGCTAAAGGGTAGTTTTGAACTTCCTGAAGGGTACTTCCATATGACTAAGGGTCATTTCCAAGAGTTCCAAGGGGTAATTTGAATAGGGTTAAAGGGTTAATATGTTGGGTAATTTGTTTTGGGGAAAGTGTATGTGGTCCAAAATTCTATAAGGCTAAGAGTCCATAGGACAAATTCCTTTGGGAGAATTATTTTGAAAAAAATGTTTTCAACAATTTCTCTAACAAAATAAGGCTTACTGAACAATAAGCCTGAAATAAAATAGGGTTGAGAATACCTGAAACACAACATCTAAAAATATAATTTGCATGAGGGATAAAAGAATTAGCTTGAAGAACATAACCCAAAGAATTACCAAAGTTAGTCTCATAAAACACAATGCCAATATTATCCTTCCAAAAATTGAAATGCCTTAGATTTTATAGATTTTACATAAACATATGTAAATGAATTCATATTAGAAGATCATGTTTTGAAAAATAGGTGGGTCTCCTTTTCTTTAAAGAAAAGGGGGATGTTGGGTTCAACAAATATCAACTATATTACAAGCTTATATTAATATTAAACTTAAGCAATGTTTGAGTTGTATTTAAAGGTAATCCCACATCAAATAAAATATGGAAAAAAAAAAATTTAGTATTGAACTTTATAAATCCAATGATAACAGCCTTGCTTCTCTTTGTTTTGAAAGAAAAATTAATAAAGAAAAATATGAGTTCTTTAAAGTTAAAAACTTTGTGGTAAGAGAGAATTAAAAAAAGAGCAAACTAAAAGTTAGAATTTTTTAGTTAAAAAGGTTCATGAAGATACTTTATTAAACAAAGAGCAATATTTAATGTGTGGAACCAATGCTCATTAAAAAGAACAAAAATAATTAAAGCTTAATTCTAAGTGAAGAAAGGGCACTTTGAGAATGAAAGATAGATTTATGTTTTTTTAAATTTAAACACACATACCATTTCTCTAGGAAGGATTACATGGAAATATAAATATGCCAAGTAAAGGCATAGAAAAAATAATGTAGAAGTGAAATGGAAGGATTAATATTCCTTTAAGATGCCATTTTGAGTAGGAAATGTACATGTTAGATTAATGAGTACATAGAAAATAAATATGCTTATTGCATCTTAATACATCCTTACAAAAATGTACAAGGTAAAAAAAGAACATAGAAGTAATAAAAAGTTACTATTAAATAAAAGAATGTGGATTTGAATATAGATATAAAGATTCATATATATGTTTTTAACAACATAAATTAAAAAAAAGGAATGTAGAAGCTAAAATGTGGAACACAAATGTAATAAAATAAAATGCAAAGGGCATACAAATAGAAAAAAGAGAGAATGAATTACCAAAAAAGGATGAGAGTAAAAAAAAATTACTTAGTCATGTCAAAGAGGGTGATCTGAGTCAATAGGATACAATTAAATAAGGTTTTTGTCTCTAGTAAGGGGAATCAACCCTACAAAAGGCAAAAAAAAACTACTAACCAGAACTCTAGGAGTTTAGAAGGAGATACAAAGATCTTCCATAAAAAATTGAATAAGAATTAAGCAGGGAATTTTTTCCTGAAAGATTGTAATGAGAAAAACCATATTATTAAAAAAAACTAGATAGAAAAACCAAAAAAGCTTAAATGATTAGAATTAGCAAGAGGGAGCTCTTAAATAGATATTAGTTGTAGAAAAATAAAAACAAAAATTGAGTTTTTTTAATAATAGAGAGGTAAAATAATTTTTTTTGTGTTGCTAGTTGTGAATACAAAAAAAATTACTTAGAGTTCCTCTTAGCTAGGTGAAAAATTGTAATAATGAGTTATAAAAAATTAAGCTGAGTCTAAATGGAGAGATGGATTTAAATGAATAGCAAGGGTGGATCCCTTGCAAAAAAATCTATGAAATCTCCCTAAAAATCTGCGCACTCATCAAACAATGTCAATAAGATGATCTTAGATTTAATACCATAAAGAATTTATCCAAAGAATAATCATCAATTACATAGAATGAAAGTGTGAGAAAACAAGAATTCATAAGATTAAGTTACCTCTCAAGTACAAACCATAAATGAGATAAGAGTTTTAAAGTGGGAAACTAAATGTATCAGAGAAAAATCTATGTGATCTTATTAGAAGGATTGCAACCAAAATATCTGAAAGTACAAGACTTAATAAAGAGGACATGAGAAGAATAGAGAGAGATATAATATTATTAGAAAGGAAAATAGGAGAAGAGGGGATCTTTTATATAGATAGAGGAGGAAAATTTGAGTTACATAGAATCTATTATGGCCTTACAATTCTCTTAAGTGTGTGCCACTTGTGTTCTACTACCTTAAAAAGAGAAGGGAGGTGTGTGCCATGTGGGGGAAGGAGTTACTCATGAAAGTAACTTCTAAATCCTAAAGGATCACAAAGAGGTTAGTGACACCTCATGGAATCTATATTTATTTGAATTAATAATGCACATAAATATAAATTTCTCACACATGAAAAAGAAACTGTTAGGAAAAATATGTTTATAGTGTGAACATTAGAATATTATTATTATGTAATAATAAATGAGTGTGAAAAATAGTTATAATGCAAAACTCATAGAGATAAGGGTGTGGGAGTGAAAATAGGGATTAGAGGAAGTTATATTGATAAGACTTGACTTCGTACTTCTAGGAGCAATCAATTGTATAAGAATGCCTTGAAATCTCAATAAGAGATATTCCATTTTATTTATATAATTTGTCTAAAACTATTTACTATGTTAATGATTTAGTATATTTTTGCTTAAATTCATTATGCAACATTTGTTTTTGATAATATGTGGTATTAGAGTGGGTTAATTTGCCATGAGAGTCTACAAAAATCTCAAAGGCACTCAAACTTGAAGAATCAATTCCATATTTTTACCATTTTTGGGTTTAGTTATGCTTATAATGGTTGGCATTAGGAGATATCATTTGCATGGGAAGGTGATATTATTTTTTATTTCCTATAGATTTGTGTTTCTTGACTTTTTCATGCGAAATAGACCAGAGTAGACCATACTCCAATGATGATCTTGGCATAACCAACGGATTCCATTTTACAACCACTCAGCTCATATGGTATTGATGTCTATATAATTAATTTCCATCCAATCCTATTAAGATCTCTTTCAACCAAAATCTATTTCAACTCTAAACTATGTTCAAGATGCATATTTATTTATTGTTCATACTATATACTATCAGTTGCCTAAAAATATTCAATTATGACACACAAGGTTTCTATTTGTTTTGGTTTTACAAATATACTCATAATTATTTTATCTCACCAATGTAACTACTAATACATTCCACCATCAATTCTCCACCATACAAATCCATCCTATTTTATTGGAAAATTCTATGCATGCAGGAATAAAATTAGTCAAACCCAAGTCTTTCTTTATTTCTTTTTCTAGATTATTAATTATTTAATTATTTTTTGTATATGCATCGAAGTACATGTTTTAAAGTCATAGTTCTTCAAAGTTTATTTGAGTTAAATTTAGGAGTCCAATTTTATTTTTTAAGTCAAAGGCTCGTTAAAAGTCTCATAAAGCAATGTGTCAAAATCCTTGTTTGAAATTTTGTAAGTTGTCATTTATATTTTGCTTAGATGAGTCGATTCAAGATTGTAAGTCTTTACGTCAAGTTTAGAGTTTATTTAATTTTATTTGTGTTTAGAATCTAATTTAAAATATTTATTATTTGAGTCAATATTAAAAATCAAAATATTATAGTTTCAGTCTAAAAAATTCATCAAAATTTGAGTGCTATTGTAAGAGTGCATTTTCAACTAAGTTTGACACCCATAATGGAAATTACATTAGATAAGTTCACTAGATTAAATTTTCACACATGGAAGGTGAAAATACAAATGTAACTAATGAACAAGAACCTTTGAGTGGAAAAGAAAAAGAACTAACTGATGCTGCAAAATTACTTGAATGGAAAACCATTGATGACAAAGCAAAATCAATTATTGGACTTACTTTATCAGATACTAAGTTACATTATGTTGACTTGTAAAATAAGTCTAAAGATATCTATGAACTACTGAATCAAACATTTGGTGCTAAGGCTATGAATGCTAAATTCACACTAAAATTGTAGTTATTTAAACTAAGAATGAATGATAGTGCAACAATGTCAAGCCATATTAATGAACTAAGGTCTCTACTGAGACAATTAACAAAATCTCAAGATCAAGTGGATGATGAATATGTAAAAGAAATTTTATTAAATATCCCACCTCCAAAATACAGTAATGTGGTGTTTTCTCTTGGTAAAATGCCAACTCAATCACTTGAAGGTATGATATCTACGCTCCTAACTGAGGAGAAATGAACAAAAGAAAAAAGTGAAGAAGAAAGTACCCTTTATATAAAAAAGAAGCATACTAATTTTTAAAATAATAAAGAGGAATTAGAATGTTTTTATTACAAGAAAAAAAGGACATAAGTCTTCTTTCTATATTACTTGTGCCAAGGACATTATTAAAGGAAAGCTTAAAATAGATGAAGCTAATGTATTTTTTGAGGAGGACACTGAAGAAGAACTTGAAAAGGAGGAAGATGAAGAAGACTTCTCATATTAAGAAGTGACTCATGGAGGATGGAAGTAAAAGGAGGATGGAGGACAACTAGCAACTCTTGTTAATCACTAACAATGAGATTGCTTTATTGTAATGATAATCTTCTTTCTTTTATGTTTTTTTATTTTTTGCATGTGTGGTAGAATAAGAATAGACATGACATTCCTATTAATATAATATTTTTCCTATATTGTTCCCTTTGTAAAAGTGAGTGAGGAAACATGTGCATTGCTATGGAGTGGTTGGTGGTTCCAATAGAAAACCACACACTGAGGAGTTGGTAGTTCTTGAAAATGACATACTGAGTGGTTGATGGTTCCACTACAAAACCATTTTTTAGAGTTGGTGGTTTTCCTTGAAAACCATTTAAACATGAGAAGGTAAAAGACAAAGCTTGCCCCATGGTCACACTAAGGGGGTGGCTATTAGGGAAAATATGTTTATAGTGTGAACATTAGAATATTATTATTATTTAATAATACATAAGTGTGAAAAAAAGTTGTAATACACTACTCGCAGAGATAAGGGTATGGGAGTGAAAATAGGGATTAGAGGAAGTTATAGTGATAAGACTTGACTCCATACTTCTATGATCAAGTAATTGTATAAGAATGCCTCAAAATCTCAATAAGAGATACTCCATTTTATTTA
Organism: Torreya grandis; assembly: GCA_037957365.1. NCBI lineage: Eukaryota > Viridiplantae > Streptophyta > Pinopsida > Cupressales > Taxaceae > Torreya > Torreya grandis. The sequence goes on from JARHVA010002349.1 coordinate 2,499,745, forward strand.
TATTGTTTGTCTAAAACTATTTCTTATGTTAATTATTTAGTATATTATTGCTTAAATTTAGTATGCAACCTTTGTTTTTGATAATATGGGGTACAATAAATTATCCTAAATAAAAGGTAATTCTAAAATTTATACAAGGAAACCCAATTCTTAAAGCTTTAGGGATACAATCCCCCTCTTGTGTGACTAGAAATATACATTCCCTTGATTCGTGATTAGTGAAAGAACCATCAAAAAATAGTTTCCAAACTAAAGTTTCATCGATATACACTATTACTTCATCTAGAAATTATGAAATAAGAGGTTTTTTTATCTTTGAGAGGTGATTCTACCAATGAATCTACTAAGGCTTTCCCTTAATTACCTTTTTATTGACATGCTCAAGATAAACTCACTAAGAAGCATTACCCACTTAGCCATCCTACCTATTAAATCTATTCTAGATAGAAGATACTTGAGAGGGTCAATTTTTACAATTTTAGTTTGATTATTGAGAATGTAATTTTAGAGTTTTTTTTTAAAGTGAAAATAACTACAAGACATGCCTTTTCCATTTGATAGTAATTAATTTCATAACATATCAAGGCATTTCTTAAGTAATACACTGCTCTTTCTTTCTCACTATCATCATGTTGTACTATCAATGCCCCTAGTGTAAATTTAGTAGCTGATATATCTAATAGAAAAGGTCTACCAAAAATATGTGATATTAATACTAATGAATTGGAAATATATTTTTTAAGGTGATCAAATTATGTTTCACAATTCTCATTCCATTCGAAAGGAGTTTCTTTCTTTAGCAAGAATTTGAAAGGGTGACAAATATCTACAAGTTATGATATGAAAAACCTAATTGCTTAGATTTTATCTTATAGACTTCAAAGTTGTTTTAGATTCTTTGGTGGAGGCATATCCATGATATATGAAACTTTATAAGGATCAATTTATAGTTGTGTTGTGAAATAATGAATCCCAAAAAAATTCCTAATGTCATGCCAAACACACACTTATTGGGATTCCATATCATCTTCTACTCTCTCATGCATTTAAATATGCAACAATGTACTTTAGGATGTTCTTCTATAGATTTATATTTTTCAATTATATCATCAATAAATTCCTCCATATTATCATGAAGCATATCATGAAAGATGACAATCATGGCTCTTTGATATTTAGTGTCAACATTCTTTAAACCAAAATGCATCACTTGGTATCAAAAGGTTCCCCATGGTGTTGTGAATTTTGTTTTATGTTGGTATTCAATAGTAATTTTGATTTGGTTGTACCATGAAAAAAAATCCATTAATGACAACATTTCATGACCTGTTTTAGAATCCATGATTGTGTCATTATTGGGCAATGGGAAATTATCTTTTGTACATGCTTTATGTATATCATGGAAATCTATATAAAATTGGATTCCTTATGGATTTTTCAATAATAGTAATATATTGGATATCCAGCCTAAATAGTGGATAGGGCATATTAAACCAACTACTAGTTTCTTCTTCAACTTTTCTTTCACTAATAACGCTATCTTGGGATGCATCTTGTGAAGTTTTTTATTAGTTTTGTGTCTGGATATATAAAAAGATGATGCACTACTAGTGATGGATCAATCCTTGACATATCTACATAATAACATGGTAATACATAAGATAATTCTTGAAGTAAAAGTCTAAGTATTTATCTTTATTCTTGAGTAAGAGAGACTGCAAGTTTGATAATTTTATAATATTCCTCTATTACAATGTTTATAGAAATAGTATCCTTGACTAGGAGAGTTGATTCTTATTTATAATTTGGGGGTGGTGCAGGAAGATTCAATTCCTCCTATAGGTATACTTATTTTTAAGTATATTTCAAATTGATATTTTGATGTGTTTATTGTTCCTCAAACTATGTAGAATTATATAACTGAATAGAAAACCCTTTCTTATGATCACCTACTAGAATGTGGTATTGTGTTGTGAATAATTATGAAATTGCCTCATCATTTTGTAAATTATAAACCAGAGGTGTTTCATGTGAGGTCTAGAATGGATATGGGGGGTCTAGTATAAAAATGGTACTCTCATGAAAAATATTAGTGAGGGCAAGGTCTTCAAAGTAGCTAAGAATGAAACCCATTTCATTGCCTAAAGAATCATCTTATGACTCACTAGAAGAGTCACTTTGGAAAAGTGTGATATGTATGTTGATTGGATTAAACCCTATTCCATGGGTGGCTTAATTTGATTTTAACATTATGGTTTGAATGGATCCTTGTTCATAGAGATCGAATCTTTTCCTTTATAATTCATAATATTTCACATGATGGATTTTATGATGAGATATTTATTGTTGGTAAATCAAGTTGTTAATTCATCATGGTAAATCCAAGAAGGATTAGAATATTTGATATGTTCATATGAAAGTAAACCATGGTATATAATTTTTTTTTTCAAACCTCTTAACTACTTGATTATCCTTTTGATGGTGAGGCCTACCATAATTATGTGGATTTGTATGGATTGTGCTTGTATAGTTGAAATACTATATTATGTGCTCATTCATGCATTTGTAAATTATTTTGAAATGGGATGAAGAGGATGAAAATGATTTAGAAGTGGTTTTTTGGTTAGAATCTTGCTCAGTAGAAGGTTAATTATAAACTTGTTGTATAAATGGTTGATTAAATACTTCACTGGTGGAAGGCTTTTCAATGGAAATGCAAGTAGTTGGTGTGTTAATCCAACCACCAAGATGAAGTGTTTGAAATAAATTTTTAGGATGGACATAGTTTTCAAGAGAAATATAATCCTGAATGAGAATATAGTTGTCATTGGTAACTAGTAAATAATTGGATTTTTTATATCTGCCTTCCAATAGCTTGTAATATTAGAAGTGTCAAGGATCACCTTAAATGGTTACTTCCATGCTTTCATGTGAATATTTCAAATATTGGTGTAGGGTGGATGGTATATCATTCCTTTAATGTATCCATGGACATATAATAAGTATGTTATAATGTAAATCAAGATCAAGCACATGTACTAGATTTTATTTTATAATAGACCCCACCATCAAAGCGAGATAAATTATACCAATAGATTATTGCTCATTATTTTAATATGCCTTTATAGTGATAATATTAGTTTTTAATGTTGTTTTTATATATCCTAAGTGTTTTATTAGCCTTAATTTACATAGATTTAATGTTGATCCATCATCTATAAACACCCTCTTTACCTTATGACTAGAGATAATAACCTTTATATATAATAAAAGATTGTGAAAAGATCCAAAAAGGGAGACATCATCATGGTCAAATGTTAATTAATTATTAGTTGAAAAAGTGTATATTAATGATTGGAAGTTTGAGGGGTTGATGTCTTGATGGACACTATACTCTTAGAGGACGTTGTATAAGATGTATTTATATACATGTGATGTCTTAAAAAGGTCTAATATGGAAATATTTGCGAGTGTTTTCTCAAGATGATCAATAATATTGTACTTTCATTCAACATTAGAAGATGACAGACTTGGAATGGCAATATTTACATGCCTTGTAGTAACAACACACTCTTGAGTTTGTAAATTAATGACAATGACATGATTGTTCATAAAATCAACACTATTAACTATAGTGTCGAAAGGATGACTAGCTTGGCTAACATTATTAGATTCAGGTTGTTCTTGTTTTTGCTCACTTTTTCCTTGCTCATGATTAAGGAATGGACCTTGGCATATTCCCAAATTTTGGTTGTTGTATGTTTTAGATGTTTGGTTTTTAATATATATATCTCCTTGATCAATGAGGTCTTGAACTAGTACTTGAGGTGCATACATTGATTAGTATAATGTCCTTTTATCTTATGGTATTCATACTATTCATCTTCTTTATACCCATCAAGTTTAGGAACATTTTTATTGAAAGGTTTGGTGTTTGGCCAAGTGATCATGTTAGTGTGGGATAATTTTTATGAAAATGTTTCTATAAGTGTCACCCAATTGAGTGAACTTACACTTAAGTCTTCCTTGTCTGGGTTGACCACCAAGAATGATTATGTTATTAATGGGTTGGGTGTAAGTTTGTGTTTGATTTGGAGGATTTTGAATTTGTTTAACATCAGTCACACTATATCCAATAATATTCTTATTATTTTCAAAGAATTTAGGTTTCTCAGTTGGTTTGAAGGAATTATTTTTAGGTATAAATATATTTATCACACATTTATTGATTAACATTCTTTCAACTTGGACCCCATTTTCAATGATTTCATCAAATGACCTTGGGTAAAAGATTATAAGTGATGTCCCAAGTCAGAGTTTAGATTGTTCATAAATATGTTCACAAGCTTGATTTTGAAAAATGACCATGCAAAATGACATGCTATTGTTCACCATCTTTGTACAAAGGAAGCAAAGGTTTCTCCCTTACTTTGTTTGGTATTGTGTAAATCCAATGTGGCCAAATATTTTTTAATGTTATAGGAAAAGTGATGAAAAAACATATCATAAAGGTACTCAAAAGTGAAGATAGATATTTTATGAAGGCATTAAAGCCATTCAAGGGCTTGACCCCTAAGACTTAAAGGGAATAATTGTAACATATACTCATTGCTATAAGCAACATCCACACATGCATGATAGAAGCTTGTAAGGTGTTCTTTAAGATCTCCTTTACCTTTTTATTCATCATATTTTGGGAATTCGAAGTATTTAATAAAATGTGTTGTCATGGTACTTAAGTCACAAGAGTATGAACAAATTTCCTCAAATTTAAATTGTTTTTTCTTAGAATAAAAAACATCTTGTAAGCTTTAAAGCTTATCTTTAATGTTTTGTAATTCTTGTATAAAATATGGAGATAGTTGGTTCATTTGAATTATGGAATTATAAAAGTTGGATGGTTGACCGATGAATTGGTTTGTGTTAGTTTGATTTTTTGGAAATCGGTTAGGTGGTTGGTTAAAGTTATTTAGAGGTTGGTTGGTAAAATTAAAATTGTTTGGACTCGCAAAAGGGTTGGGATTAGTGTTATAATTAAATTTTGCTAGATTATGATTAGTGTTGAAACTAAGGTTTGTTGGATTAGTATTAAAGTTTTATGTTGTTGGATTGGGATTACTTGTAAAGTAAATGTTTGGGTTTTATTGATTTGGTTTTGTGTTAAAGTTTGTTATTAGAGGATTGGTGTTAAATTTTTTAGGGTTTGAGTTAGTATTGTAGACAATGTTAGATTGGTTGAACAAGTTGGGATTGAGTTGTTATAGATTCATGTTATAGTTTAGGTTAGATGCATTAGAACTCATGTTTAAGTTAAAATTGGTTTAATTTGGGTGAATTTGGTTTTGGTTTTGGTTAAATATATACTTAAAATTTGTTTTTAAATTATTTGGGTTAAGGTTTGCATTAAATTTTGGGTTGTTTGAATTAGTTGGTTTTAAGTTTTAGTTTGGATATGAGATAGTAATATGGATGTTAGGGTTAAAGTAAGGGGTTGGATTGGATTTAATGTTTTTAGAGTTGAATTTGGATTTGGATTGGGTGGAACCAATCCAAGAGTATTGGGATGATAAAATTGATTTGGTAAACCACTACTTAAATTAGGATTGTTGAGAATACATGAAGTAATGCTCAAATTTGGATTAGATAGTTGGATTGGTGAGATAAAATGATGATTTAAGATCTAATTTTTATTTGGATTGGTAATGATTGGTGAGCCTTGGAAACTTTGATTTGGGTTGATTGATGATTTTGAATGAAGATTCAAACTTAGATTGATTTGACCATGGACTAATGAATTTGAATGTACATTAAAATTATATGTGATCAAAATTAGATTGGTAAAACTTGAATGTATTTTCAAGTTTGGAATGGCTCTATGTGTGATTGGAAATCTTGAATGAAGATAAATGTTTTGGATGGTTGGATTGGTTATTGGTGATTTTGAATGAATATTCAAACTTGGATTGGTTGGATTAATATGTGAAGGTAAATTAAGATTCACACTCACATTAGGATGACTAAGATTTGGATTACCAAAAGTATTGGTTATTTTATGGAATTGGAGATGTATAATCTCTTGATTACCATGGTATGCATGGGTTTTCGTAAAATGTCCATGACTTACTTGGGAGGATTCCTCATGGAGGATAACTTTCCCTTTGCCTTGAGACACTTGGGGATTGGGATTTGAGGATACTACAAGGGCATTATTACCCTCTAAAGAACCTTGATATTTACATTGATCATGAATGAAAGGTGAAGGCTCTTTACTTGTAATCAATTATTACAAGTTTTGTACATCAAAATCAAGTGGGAATTTTAATCCTAAAATTAAGGCTTGAAGCAATACTTCATTATTTTGGACATTATGCTTTGGTAAAATGAGGGGGAAGGTTATATACATTTGGGGATAACCACATCTTGGTAAGCCCTTCCTTATTGTTCAGTGATTTTATGTTTTTTTACATGATGCTCTTGGCCTGTAAATTAAAAAGGGTCATTGATAAATGGCACATACCTTGCATTAAGATTATTAAGCATGGAAATTTTCATAGTGATAAGAAACATGGATATTGAAAAAGGAGTTGAATAAAATAAATGAAAAATAAAACTAAGAATAAGAACCAAAGTGAATGAAAAAATATGATTTTTAACTTATTACTTTTGAAGTTTGGGGAAAGTTTGAATTTAAGATGTTTTATAGATTTAAGACTCAAAAGGGTTTAATTTTAACTCAAGGATATTATAACATGTGTAAATTCACAAGGATACAACAAAGAAAGTCCTACTTTAAATAATCAATCAATTACACGAAAAGGTAAAAATCTAGGATTAAGGTCATGAACAACATTTGGGCCTTTCAATGTCATTTGCTTGTTCATGTTATAAAAAAATTACATATTAATATTTAAATACACTAAACATGGAAGATACTACCATTCCCATAGCCCACCGAGTCCAATTTCAAGGGTATGTGGAAGGTAAGTTCTCAGTGCTAACCACTAACTGATGCACCAAAGTAAAATGATACATAGGCTTTCTTAGGCTTAATACTTTCATAAGCTTATCTAAATGGAAGTTCTCCAATATACCTTTTGATATATTGAGGCCTGACTCCATGGAAGAAATCGATTGAGCAAATGCACACTATTGGGTCTTATCCCAATGTGCCTAACACATCTGTAAGGGCCTCAGTGTGATGATAATTGACAAAATCATATTTCAAGGTAACTATTCAAATCCTAGGTATTGGATCGTGAAAACCCATCACATCACAGTGTGCTTAAAACACACAACCACTTAGGCCTTTGAAATATTTGTATCTAAATTTATATACCCTTTAGATACATGGGGTTTGGCCTAATGTGTGGTGGTGAAATCCATAGGTAATATAATCCCTAGAAAAAGAAACAAAAAGTTAATGTTTATTTTTCATTTCTATATATTATCACCAACAAGACACCAAGAAAGAGCATACATGTACTTGTGTAACACAAAAATTATGAAATTGTTTTTGATTCCTGAGTATCATCACTAATATGATACTAAGGGAAGAACATACATAATTTCACAACATAAATACAATGATGAAAAATATAAAATAATTAACTCTAAGAATTCAAGTGTGAGCTAATTAATAGGAACTAAAAATAAAAATTGAAATAAAAACATTAATAGCAAAAATAAAAAGATTTTGGTTTAGTTCTAGCCTTTTTGCAAAATTTCTTTGACTAACATCTTGAAAATAATTTGTTAGAAATTTTTTTTGGCTTAGAGTCAAGGCAACTTGTAACAAAGTAAGAAAAAACCACAAAAAACAAGAGAAAAACAAGCCTTTGTTAGAAATTCACAAATACATAGTTAAGTAAAAATGTGAAATTATTACTGGTTAGACATAGAAATCAAACAAAAAGCAAAAAATAAACATAAAATGAATTCACAATTTTAAAATAATTTCATAATTATACTTACCAAATTCATTGTTATAGTCATCGATTTCACAGTTAAAAACTATGATTTCATAGATAATGAGGATGATTTCATAGTTGATAATGATGATTTCATAACTAACCTAGACAAATCTATAATTATACAAAAATTATAAAAAACACAAGGAATGATTTAGTAGTTTCATAATAATTTCAAAGATGATTTGATTGATTTCATAGTTAAGTTACTATTTCACTATTGAGCTTGTTGAATTTGTAGTTAACCTAAAGTAAAGAGTTACAAAAAATAGAAAACATAGATAGAAGTAGAAATCAAGAAAAAAGGTGCTAAAAAGAAACAAATGTGAAAAAGGCTATAAAAGTAGGGTAAATGATGATTTCATAGCTATCTATTAAAAATTAACTATTCAACTCCCTGAATTCATAGTTTACGTAAAATATAGAGTTACAAAAAATAAAAAACGTAAACATAAGCAAAGAAATAATAAAGATGCTAGAAAAAATAAAAATTGTGAAAAGATTATAAAAATAGGTAAATAATAATTTCATAGTTCTTTTTTGTAATTTCATTATTCAACTCCCTGAATTCATAGTTACATAATTAAAATGCACAATTGAATGGAAAACACCAAAAAATGACCTACAACAACAAACACAACTTCCAAGAACAAGATTAAATGTATATGCAAAATGAAAACAACATGAATCAATTTAAAAATGATTCTAAATGTGCATATGAGATGAAAAAGATGAGGGAAAGCTCCCATTGAGTGTGCCAAAATGTATTGAAGGAACTATAAAAATATAACTTAAGCTATGAAATCTTAATCTACACTAAATCAACCTAAGGCAGAGCTACAAATAAAAGAAACAACACAAATTTATACCTTAGTGCCAAAAATATTCTTGCATTGTGATGTGAATTTGATTAGCTCTCTTTAATTATGGTTTCTCACTTTTCTAATGCAAGATAAAATGGGCAGTGTTTTGATGCAAAAATTCTCTTTGATGGATTTGATTCACTTATGATTTTGATATCATTTTGTTAGCATAAGTCAGGATGATAAAAATGATGACTTTCATGCTTATTTATATATTTTTGGAGGAAAGATCGAATGGTGGAGGATTATTTAAATATTTCAAATAATCAAAATAATCTACATTATCTAATGAGTCCTCATCCATGAGGACGATGAACATTTCAAATGGTTAAGATAAATATGGATATGGTTAATAAATTCACTATGATTGGGTCAAACTATTGACAACTCAAGGGATGACTCAAAGGTAGTTGAGGAAGTTGTGGCATTGGTTGGGGTGAGCCAACATGTGAGGGAGATAAAGGTATAAGGTGTTGAGTAAGGTTTAAAATCTAAATTTAATAATTAAATTTGTACTAAAAGTGTGCATAATTTATTAAAATTGATTTATTCAATTATTTAAATAATGAGGGAGATGTCATGAATTATAATTTGAATTTAGGAAGAATAATTAGTAGGTTTTAGGTACATTTCAACACTAAATGTAATTTAGGTGTCTATGGTAGCATTCACCTTTTATGAAATAGTTTGTCATAATTAATATTAACATATATCTATTTCCAAAAACTATATAATTCATATTGGTGAACTCATCTATTTATTGAATATCTCAAAACCGTAGCCTCCCTTAGGGTTTCCTTCTATTTTTAGCATATTTTCTTAGGGTTTCAAATTTCAAAATTTCTAATTTTCCTACTAATAATGATCATACTAACTAAAGATATGTATTATATCTTCATCCTAGAATTTTTGGTTTCATTTGCTAGTTTTTTACCTTTCATGTGTAAATATTAAAATTAGATGTAAGTCCATGGAAGCATAATTTAAAAGAAAAGATAAAATATTGTAATAATTACTAGTTTCATAATGAAAAAGTTTACAATGCTTATTATTTCATGGCTCAATTTCAATTGCCACCTATTAATGCTAGAAGTAATAGGGATAAAATGGTTCCTTTCATTCATCCTACCCCTAGACCTCACAACTATATTATCTCATATCTTGCCTCTACTATTCACACTAGGCTTATAGTAGATCATGTGGTCTAAGTTATCACTAAACAAGGTTAGGTACCCTATCAAGGAAGACACGAGGAAAAAACACAAGAAATCCACTCATCTCCAATATAATCTAATGGGGTGAGGTATGATATTATTGATCAGTTAAGGAATACACCAACTAATATTGTTATGTTACAATTACTTTAAAATGCTACTATTTTCAAGGATCTTTTATACAAAGCATTGAAGTAGACATATATGCCTCATGATATATAACCTTATTATTTTTCATCTATTGTAATTTTTTTATAAATTTTGAGGGAAAAATTACCTCATCCTAAATAGTGATATAACAAACCAAGACAATAGAAAATATACAATACAGAGGAACACAGTCCAAAACTAGAAGAAAAGGCTACAAGAAGTCCAGCATGGAATGAAACAAAAAATCATAGCATCTCCCATAATGAGATAACTATGATTATTAGACCATGCCACATTTCCAACCTCAGTGTCTTCCACTACCCCTATAACAATGAACTAGAAGTTAGGACCAAGAACTACCAATAATGGAGGTTACCTTGGAATTGGTAACCCATAAGGAAACATAACCAAAAATAAATGCCACCAAGCTCTGAAGCACCTTCACCAAAGACCAGTATAGTTATTTCCAATATGAATAAAAGGGAGTGAAGAAATACCAAAGCCCAACTTAGAAAAATAAGGGAAAAACTCAAAAGATCATTGAATAAAAAATTGGGAAAAATGACAAACTCTATTGAAAATCACCAAAATTATGGAATAAAACCTAGCCTAAAAAGTGTCCTAGAAAACATAGCAACCCCAACAAGTAGGAATTATATGTGATCTAATAAATCTAATCTAGGACAAGCATCATAAACATTATCAATTATGTATTCCTAAACTTGATCAATGCCTTTATTTGCAAGGTAGTTCACTTGTTTTTTTACTTCTCTGTAACAATGTTGAATAGACAAATTATTCAATTTGTTAATGAGAGGCCATGCCAAGAGTAAAATTTTATTCAAATGCCAAGATTTTACCTTCCAATTTTTCACATCATCCATAATGACCTAAAAGTCACCTTCGATACTCAGGTTCTCAATGCCACACTCTTTGGAGATTTGAGACCTAGAACCAAGGCTTTAGATTCATATTCATTATTAGAGTTGTACTATAAGTTGATAGAAACTACATGGATTAAGGAACCAAAATAGTCACATAAGCAGCAACCAGCTCCATAAGCCCTCGGATTACCATGGGCTGCCCCATCAAAGTTAAGTTTGAAAAAACCACTCGGATGAGGATGTCATTATGCCACATTTTGGGGATGACACAATGGCCTGGAACCTCTTGACCCATAAATGGGAGGTATTTGAATAAGCATCCATGAAGGTATGACCAACAAATTCTAGTGAGAAATATTGGTAGGATCTTTGGTGGTATGAGTTGAAATAATTTTTGAGATCACACATTCTAATTTGGTGATAAAATTAGGAAGAACTATTGCCTTTTCACAAAATATTATGTTATTTCATTCCTTCTAAATGTGTCATATCAAGATGGTAGGGATAACCCACCAAAGCAACTTTAGCATATCAACTTCCTTCCCTAGGTTCTAAGATTTAAAACCATTCCTTAGAGATTTAGGTTGGACCCAACTCCATCTTAATTTTAAGCATAAAAAATCATATCAAGCTAAAGTAAGGGGTATTAGAGAAAAATATGGTCAATTGATTCTTCCTCAAATAAACACAAAATACACCTCGATGGGCCCATCTAACACATCCTTTGCATGTGATCCTGAGTTAAAATATTGTGTTGAATAGCCAACCAAACAAAAGCACCTACTTTGGAAAGGAATTTTATATTCCAACAAAGAAAATTAGATCTTGCACATCCATATTTAGCTTCTAAAGTGATCAAGTAACCAAGATTAAATTTATAAGAGTTAGATTTGGCACTATTCCAAAAGATTGAGTCCTTATTGGAGTTGAGAAAAAAAAATCCATTTTTGAATAATGGACTCAAGCGATAGCCTTTGATCATTGGGAATATACATCCCCTTGAGGTTCCTACATTTTCCATTAATTAAAAAACCCTATGAGTTTTGATCCATATAATCACAAACTTTGTCTCCCTAAGCCCCTTTTAATATTCTTTGCACATCATCCAACCCATCCAATTTTCACAAAGGACAGTGACCATTCTAAGGATCCTCACAAAAATGAGCCTTTATACCATTATTGATTAACCAATACATGTGGTTAGTGATTAAAGATCAACAATGTAACATTAAATTCTAAATATGAGATCCAAATAGAGGATTCCTAAAAAGTAGTTTTTTCCAAGGGATCTTTAAGGCCTAGATATTTAGATCAAATAATTTTGCTGCAAAGAGAATTTGGTTTCTCATAGAAGTTCTAGATTAGTTTCATTCCTAATTCCAAATTCTAAAACTCTGTATTCTTAATGTTATCACCCCTATCCTTATTTGGAAGGAAAACCTGATCTTAATTGGTTAAGTGAATCCTTTTTAGGTCTTGAATACCTAGTTTGATATATTTTATTGATGTTGTTGATGACTTTAGCCAGAGGCTTGACAATGGAAAGAAGGTAGATAAGAACACTTAGCATAGATTTGAGAAGGGTAATCCTCCTTATAAAGGATAATAAATTTCCTTTCCATGATAATATCCTATATTTAAGAGTATTGAGAAGATTGTCCCAAATTAAGGCTTTACATTTATCGATGAAGAGAGGGACACCAAGGTATCTAGAAGGAAGCATATCAATCTTAAAATTTAGTAGCTAAGAGAGATGAGTTTGTACCTAAAAACTAACATTAATGAAAAATATTTTAGACTTGTGATCATTAGACTATTGACTCGAGGCTAATGTATATTTGTTAAAAAGACATTTAAATCCAATAGCCTCCCACTCAGACACCTTTCCAAACAAGAAAATTTCATTAGTAAATTGTTGATGTAAATATTTTCAAGTCTTTTAGTGATTGGTAGCCCTTCAATTCGGCCTCCATTCTTAACATGAAGGATTTATCTTCTTAATTCTTCCACCACAAGGATAAAAAGGTAAGGAGAGAGAGGGTTTCCTTACCTAATTCCCATAGTTGCCTCAAAAAACCTAGCAGGAGAGTTGTTGACTAGAACTAAGAACTTAAAAGTGAAGATGCAACTAAAGATCCATTCACACCAATCCTTATCAAAACTAAAATGCTCAAGAACCTTCATTAGGAATCACTAGTTGACCTTATCATAGGCCTTGTTTATATCTAGTCTAATTAGCATTCATTTTTGTTTGTTGACATTTAAAGAGTGAAGGAGTTCATGAATGATGATGATTCCATATTGTATATGTTTGTCAGGCATAAAACTTCCTCACTATAAGGAAATAAGCATGTGAATGAAAGAATTGAGATGTAAATCAATGGCCTTAAAGATAATTTTGTAGATGGTATTACACAACACTATAGGCCCAAAATCATTGAAGGAGTTTTGAATAACACCTTTGGGGAGAAGAGCAAGAAAGGTGCAATTGAAATTTGAGATTACTCGCTTGTTGGTTCTTACAAATTCAATGACCTTGATAACCTCATTCCCAATGATAGGCTAGAAAAATTGATAGAAAGCAATAAGAAAACCATCTATATTGGGTGTTTTATCCCTCTTCATCATAAAAACAACATTTTGAATTTACTCATTCAAAAAAGGAACCATCAACATGTCATTTTACAGCCAAAAGACCAAGTGAGGTATCGCATCAAGGATTCCCCCCAGAATAGGCTAGAAAAAGGCTTTAGAACAAGCCAAAAGATTAGAGAAATATTATTCTAATTCTATTTTGATTATTGAATTTATTTCAAGAACAAAACCATTCTCATCAATGATGTTGGTAATGTGATTAAAATTCCTTCTGGCTTCAGAAGAGTGGTGGAAAATATTAGTGTTTTGATCCCCTTCCCTTAACTAAATCTCTTAAGATTTTTGTTACCAAAAAAATTATTCCTTGATGTGAAGTTCATATAAATCTAACAGAAGAGATCACTCAAGAAGGTAGTTAGTGATAGACATACCAATATCTAGGACATGAGTGTTCAAGTCATGCAAGTTCACCTCAACCCTTCTTGTTTCATCAAAAATGTTTTTGAAATGAGTTTGATTCTAGTGTTTGAGACAACCTTTAAAAAAATATAACTTTTTACAAACATAAACATGTAATTACCTTTGGGAATAGGGAAGGCAGACCACCAAAAATTGAACATTTCAAAAATATTAGGATCATAGAGACACATCTATTTGAATTTGAATGGGTGGAATGGAGGGTTCTAATCTTCTTCCACCACAAGATCCACAAGAGCATGATCAAATCATAAAAGAGGAACAATGTGACTTTCAGATGTTCAATTAGAATTTATCTAGTTTCCATTAATCAAAAACTTTTCCAAGTGATCAACAATGTTTTTGAATTATTTATGGCTATTGGTCAATGCATATAAGCCATTCTTAGGAACCACATCCAAGAGCCTAGCAGTATTCACAAAATTGGCAAAATCAAGATGTAATTGAAGTGGCCTCCCCAAGACACCTCTCTTATTTATGTAAGAAAGAATGGAATTAAAATACCCTCCAAGAATAAACTTAGTGTTGGGGTGATTCAAGATGATAATTTGAATATCATCACAACATTTACATTTTTGATCTAGACTATTGGGGTCGTACACATTGGGACAATTAAATTCAATATCATATTGTAGGTCCTTCAACTTCCCCCATTAATATTTAGGATTATGTCCCAATGGGTATAATTTAATTTTATTATGATTCCAAAGAATTTCCATGCCTTTAGAGGCACCAAAAGAGCATTCAAACCATCCTTTCCAAGTAGGCCAATATTTAGAAAAAAAGGACTGCTTCCCCTTTAGAAAGTTTAGTTTCTTGGAATAAAATTACATCTAGGTTAGAACTTGATATTTGATGCTTGATTAAGAACATTTTGTTAGGGGCATTTAATCCCCTAACATTCCAACATAAAAACTTCATGGCTCCAGAGATGGGAAATTTACCCCTCACTTATTAGGGGAAAAAATGGTAATTAATTTGTAGTTTTCCAAAAGCCTATGTTCTACTAAGTTCTCCACATTATATTTTATGCCTCTAAGACTTTTATTACCACAAATAGGTTCCAACAGAGGAAATCAAACTAGTTTAAGGACATAAATTACTTTTATCCAAGATCCCCTTCAAAATCACTTTCCTATTGTAAATGCTCTAACTCTTCCAAAATTGATTCAATGTCTAAATCTAAATCTGAATCTAATGATATTCCTCCCCTAAATCTAAGGCTTCTCCTTCCAAGATAGCCTTATAAATTTTCAAGATGTCTGAGTTATTCTCAATACTAATTTCCATAATCTCTTCAAGACCTTAAACAATTTTTTCCAGGTCTTTATAAGGATCCTGTTGGGGTTGTGAGAGTTTCTCCAAAACATTAGACAATTATACCATTAACTTCCTTATGGCATCAGCCATAGTTTGAATGGGAGATTTCTCCTTTACCTCTATATTTTAGTCTTGAAAGAGAGTTGATATTGAGATGGGGGAAAGGTTAGATAATCCTTAAACCATTCCCTATTTTTTTTTCTAATAAAAGATGCAAAAGATTTTAAATACTTGATCCTCCAAACCTTTTTAACTTGCAAATGTGGATTCTAGTTGAGCCAAGAAGACAACTAAAAATATGATCTAACCTGAGACTTTCTGCTAGGGTATTTGCTCCTAAGGTGACCAATTTCATGGAATCCATAACACCTAAAGGGATGATTATCTAAATTTAACAATTTAGAGCCACTCCCTCCCAAAAGATTTAAGGATAATGGATTTCATAATCTCTTGAAAAAGATATAGATTAACATAAATATTTGCATATGTAGTAAGGGTGCCTTTTAAAGTAACAAGATAAATCAAGATAAATTATCCCAAGTAGTTTCCAATTGCTTTAAGGCTTTCCTCCCCCCAATCTTTGATGGGCAGAGCATACAACCATATCCAAATAGGTGATATGGGAAGGATTTTGTAATTTGGGTCAAAATTTGGATTCCAATTCTGAACCGCAATACCTACCCCATTTATGAATCAAGGCCTGGAGGAAAAAATGTTTGTCTTACTAGAATAATCCTAGCATAGAACTAATAAAAATCCATTTTTAAAAAACTTGATACTAAGATCCTTTCCCCAAAGTATCATCTACCCATTGCTTAACCATGCCAACCACTAGCCAATGCCCAACCACTTTGGAAACCAGTCCAAACCTGGCTAGTAAATCTAAACTTTATTTAACCATAGCATTTTATAAAAGAAGGTCTTGACATGGACCTATAGTTAGCCTTCTAAAACCTAGTTAAAGGATAAAATCATCTACTAAAGGATATTTTGGCTAGGGATCCACAGTATATTATATGGGATTGGGATTTATGGGGTTGATGGGGACAATAAGAACTACTTGAATGTCATCTCCACTAGAAACTAATTCAGATGGTTTTATAAAAACATCCATGTCCTCATCGATCTTGCACCTTTCCATGCATTTAGTTTTTCCACCCTTTTTGCTTCTCATTGGTGCCTTTGTTAGCTTCCCCTATCATTAATCTTGCCTCCAAGGGTTCCCTTTAGTATTATCCTTCATCCTCTTTTCCATGGAGCTCTTATTACAAAGAAGGTGAATCATATTACATCATCTATTATAAATGTTTTAAATGCTATCGAGGATGTTATATCTTTTAGAAATGAGGATTTACCTACAAAATATACTATTGATCATAGTATCCATTTGTTTATTCAAGTCTAGATAATAAAACTAAATATTTATAGTATCTCATTCTTGTACATTTTATAAATAAAAATTTGGGATCTACCCTTTGGTTTTATACCTTTGTGCTACTAAAAGGCTTGCATTTACTATCTCATTGTTACAAAATGCTTATATCTTAGTTATATTTAGGTCATTTTGAAGACTCAGGTTTCCTACACTATAAAAAATCTTAAAACCTGGTAAACATCCTTCATTGTTAGTTTTAGATCCATACCTATTTTTGTCCTTCTAGACATTACCAACCATAGAGGGACACTATCATCGATGATAGTGTTTAGATCCTTATCTATTTTCTAGTTTTCAAAAGTCATCCAAATTGAAAACATTTTAAAACCCATGGGTTGGATTATTTATCTTATTTAACCATACCATGAGATATTTTCAAAAGGTGTGGTAAAAATACAAGTCTAAGCCTTCTCATTCATGATCTATAAATGATCAGGAAAACACCTACTAAAGCTCAATCATTTAACTACACAACCAAGATATTATATCTTATTAATCCCTATTTCATATCAAGCATTGAAGAAGTCATATTAAATGTTTGAAGCATTCAAAAATCATCCTATGAGAATATTTGTCAAGTTATAAGCTATATAACTACATGCATTTTCATATAGTATATTGCACCCTTATGGATACACTTTCCCACACATAGGGGAGGACTACATAGGTCCAATGCCTTCCTTGGATTATTGGCTATGTAGGTAGTGCCCATTGACAAATGGGGTCATCTCAAAATTATGAGCCCACTAACCAATTTTTATAAAACTCATTCTAAGGGTGAAAAGGGGTTAAGAGCTAGGGTTTGATCAATTGGTGAAGAGTGATAGCCTTTATCCTATATCAGAATGCATCAATATAAAGTTGAGAAAAAACCTAAAAAAATGTAACTAATAAATTAAAAAAAGAGTCTATATTTTGGGTAAGATATAAACATCCAAAATAAGGACACTAACATCAATGGTAGTGTTTGAGTCTAACAGTAGTTTCTAGGGCATAAAAACATTCAAAACCTAAACAAATGGAACATAGAGTTGAGTTTCATAATTGTGACGAAGCTAGATAATATTGACAGTTTATAATATAATAGTAAATAAGATATACTTATCTTAACCCTTATTTGTATAATCATTACTATATTTATTACACATGCTCAAATTAACTTATTATCATATATTATATTTTATTACCTATATCTAAATATTACATTTTTCAATTCAAACATTTTATTTACATAGTGTGTTTATGTAAAAGACCCATTTTGTATAAATAATTTTGGTGAACCTAACCTCTATTCTTATTTGAACAAAACCCTATATTGTGTTTAGGGTTTCTCCTTCCATAAAAAATCATTTTTAGATTATTGTATTTATTTCCTAGATCTGATTTATTGCATGGGCATAGATTAAGGAATGATTATTCACATTTTTTCCTAAGCCTTATATTTTTCATTTTGTGGTTGTGTCCAAACTTAGAACCCTCATCATGGACACTCTTATTTGAAAACCTAAGAATCCTCATCCTTTTACTATTTTTTTAATCTTCCTTATGATCAATAAATTGCCTATGAGGAACTTATGGCAAAATAACAATGTCCCCAACCATCCTCTTTTTCTTAAAATTATGATAATTAAAATACCAATGATGAAAATGTAAAGTCTAAATGAGTATGTCAACAATCATAACATGTGTTCATATGGTAATGAGTGTGATTATACACCTCTTTAATATGAATATGAGGATCCTAGTTATCTTATTTATCCTACATCCAAATGATAAAGTGCCCAAATTTTAAAAGTGATAAACTTTTTTAGTGCATCACATAAAAATGATATGATAAACATACAAGTAGTTAGAATTTATGATGTTGAAAATAACACTTTATTGTTCATAACAAAATGCATTTCCTCTCTTTCCAATGATGAACATGTTGAAAAGGACGAATGTTTTCCTCATTTCTAAACTATTTATAATGTTGAAAATATTGTTCCTTTTTTAGATCACTCAAATCAAAATAGTACTTCTCTCTCTTGATCTCAATTACAAATATGTGTAGTACTTCTCTCCCTATCCTTTTAGGTTTGAAAGATGAAAATAATAATATTAGTCAAAGTAGTGTAGACGTATGTTATTATACTCTTCTTCTAATTCAAGATACACACACACACACACACACACACACACACACACACACACACACACACACACACATATGTATATATATATATATGTGTGTGTGTGTGTGTGTGTATATATATATATACATATATATATACATATATATATATATACATATATATATATATATGTATATATATATATATGTATATATATATATATATATATATACACACACACACACACACACACACACACACACATATATATAAATACATATATGTATATATATATATATATATATATATATATATATATATATATATATATATATATATATAGGTTTCTTAATGAAATAATGTGTGTGTGTGTATATATATATATATATATAGGTTTCTTAATGAAATAATCTCAGAGTCAAGAAGAAATAATTTAACTCAAGATTCAAATGCTAGTTATGCTAATGTTCCTTTCTCATATTAAAATGATGTATCTAAGCTAGAAATTGATATCGCATCTTCTATTCCTTTCTCTTTTAAATTCAAAAAAAGAAATTGAAACTTGCATTTTTCTTCATTATAATGATGTTTCAATAAAAATAGAAAATGTTCCTCTTCCTCCCTCTTTTACATTTTTTTCTCAAAATCATGTACAAATTCTAAATGAAAATCATGAAAGTACATATTGTACTATTTTACATGTAATGAAAGTTAAATTATTCAATCCCTTTCCCATGATAGTTGTCTCAAACTTCATGACATATAAAATGATATAATGGCCTCTCTTGAATCATCATGTAAAATGGATTTTCACTTAAATAATTTTCCCAAATCACATGATGATCCTATCTTAGAATACAAGGATGGTGGTAAAGAGCCTATTATTCTTATGTTTCATATGGATGATAAATTACAACCTATAAGCTCATATTCAACCTCTTTAATAATATATCTAGGTAACATTCTATCTATGATGACTATTATAGGGCATCTTCAATGACATGATTATTCTTAAGTTTCAAGTGTTCTCCTATGAGGCTACCTTTAATGACAATATCTTAGAGGAACAATCCCTTAAGTGAGATGTTTTTTATCATACTTATCCTTAAAAAAAAATCATGCCTATTTTTTATTACTTTGATGGTAAAGGAGATGGCTATATTCATTTTAAATAATATATACAATCATTTGAACATTGGACTAAATATGGATAATTGTTACTTAAATATTTGCATAGAAGCTTAACTTAGGAAGCTCTAGATTGGTTCTATAGCCTTATAAATGGTTCATTAGCAAATTTTAAAAAACTTGAAGATGTATTATTATATAATTTCCATAAGCATAAGTTACCAAAGCTACCATTGGACCATTTTCAAGCCATAACTCAAAATGAGGTTGAATCTATTCAATATTATGTTATTAGATTTAAGGATATCTTATATTCCTTAAACCACAACTCCTCTAATTTAGAATTATAATTCATATTTATTATGGGTCTTCTTTCTCCTCTTTGAGAAAGATCATTATACAATCTATTTAATTATTTTTATACTTTATATTTAGATGTGTATAAATATGCATGTTCTTTAAAAAATAATATTGAATCACCTACTACTTCACCTAAGGGCAAACATGTTACGAAAAAATTCTACAAAATGAAATAGAAAAGTAAGAAGGGTCATGAGCCACCTCATATGACTTATTATAAACTAGAAGTACATACCAAGGAATAAGTAATAAAAAATTTACACAAAGTAAATAAATCTAAATATATATACCAAAGTTGAGGGTTCAAAGAGTTCAAAGTTTGAGTAGAAGCTTCAAGTGAATGGATGAAGCAGAATGGTTCAAAGAAATGGTTCAACTGAAGAAGAAAAAGAGAGTGAACATGACCCTTTACAAAACATTGAATCATTGAAACATTGAACCTTTGAACCAAAAGAGTTTAAGGTTCAAGGTTCAAAGAGGTTCAAAGTGACCTGTGATGTCCCTAAAGAACTCAAATTTAGGGTGATAGAATAATCGTTGATTTTCAAAAGACCTGAGAACAAATTCAGTGACCAACCAAGAAAAGCACTAGAGAAGCCCACTGAAAGTGAGAAGATAGCCCTAAGAGCTCAAATTGCCAAGAAGAGACAAAAAAAGGAAAGGAAAGAGAGAAAAACTATAATAAATCTAGAAATATCTATAGGAGAGTTATTTCTAGTAGGTGGGATAGTCCACTAGGTAGACATCAGAGAACACAAATATTCAAAGGCACAGCCTATATTTTTGCATTAAGTAAAGGCAAATAGACAACCCTATAAGCATCATAAAGAAGACCAGACAACCCAGAGGAGACATTTTAGATGATTCAGAATGCTAAAGTCAAGGCTGATGACCTATTCTAGCATGGCCCTTTCATAGATATTCAATGCATTCAATTTAGCATGGGCTATTTTCATGAAAACAAGTGTCCAAGTCTTTCTTTTGATGTTATATATTAGAATCTCTCATTTTGTATAATAGGGGGATCTTTTTGTTATTAGAAGCGAATCTCTACCCAAATTGAAAGGCATTCTTGAGACTTTGAGCTTAGACTGTTAATCATATTTTGTTAAGTGAATGAGAAAGCAAGTGACCTTTCAGACTTTGTGTTGAAATAGCTTGTGTTATCTAAGAAATTATTCTTATGTCTTTTTCCTAAATACAGTCTTGTCTAATTAATCAAATAAGCAAAACAAGTGGAAATAAGCTGGAAGATGTCCTGAAGCTGATTGTGGGAGACTTTGTGCTGCCATAATTGTCTTTAGTCTATGTTTTGTGTAAAGGATACTGGAGAGAATTTGAGCTCCCCTTATCCTTCATAATCTTTTACTTTGTTATATTTTTAGGTGGAGACTTTGGGCTGTGCTTAATCCTATTGTGTTCCTTTGTCCTAATCAGTGGGAGAAGCAATGAAAGACTTTGTGCTTTCATGGGTTTCTTGTGGTTACAGTTACTACCTAGGAAGAATCTTATTGTTGGTTGAATATCACTTTTAAAAGAAGAGAAGTACCTTCAGTAATTACATTAGAATTCTCCTCTATTCTATGAACATCATCTCTAAAAAAAGAGAGATGGATGGTATGATTTCACCCTCGTGTGTATTTTTAGTTTATATTAGTATATAGTAGTTTATAGGGGACCTCCCCTTGATGAGAGGAGAGATTTATCTCCTTATGATGTGGTAGACCTACACATTTTGTTGATTAAATATCCTTATGTTGTGGTTGATATACCCATTTTGTTGTTAGTTATTTGATGACAAAATATTCACCCAACAATTTTTGTTGACTCCATTAGAGAAGAACAAGCAGTTTGAAGCCTCAAGCTTCAAATTGAAGTAGTTCCAGTTCTTTTCCATTTCCATTTCACACTCTGGCTAATTGACCGTATATACGAAGCCAGAGAGCTCAAGGTATTGTTGATCCTATATTTGATTTGGTGTAGCTGAGTAATTTTGATCTTTTTCCTCCACCATCTTGCCTTTAGCGAACCAAGAGTTTTCCTCCTACAAACATTAGGTCCCCAATACTAGGCAAAGCTTCTCTTTCCTCTGCTAACAAAGCTTTGTCTATACATATCCCATAGAGATTTGTTATTCCTCCTTTCAATAGTCATATCATGGCAGCTCAAGGCCCCTAGGGTAATACTTTTAGTCCTCTGAATCTAACCCCACATCTACATGAACTACATGTAGTTTAAGAAAGAATTTTTCCAAGTTCTATGGTGATGAGAAGGTTCATTCTAATGAACATATTTTAGCCTTTTGCATAGCCTATGGTGTGATAGGCATTGAATATGAAGACATTATAGTTAGACTATTTATGGAAATATTGCAAGGCACTGCTGTTGAATAGTTTTATCATCTGCAAGCACAAATAGTGACTGACTGGAACACTCTCAAAGCCAAATTTGAGGCTAGATTCAAACCTACAGAAGATGCACACACCCTATTATCCTAGCTTATACAAATGAAGAAAGAGCCTCATGAACCCATAAGAGACTTCATTTCTAAATTCAACAAGCTGAAGAACAAAATTCTTATAATTGCTTAGCTGACACCTAAGAATATCAAATGCTTCTTCATCAATTCTCAACTTTCTGAAGTGAGTTTCCTATTCAGGTGGGATGGCCACATAGATCTTGCTGTAGCTCAAATTTTGGCCACGGAGGTCAAAGATGATCTTATCTTGATGGGAAAGATAAGAATAGATCCTAACATAAGTAAATCTTCTTCATCTTATAAATATTCTTCTATAGGCACCACTGATCTTATGGTGCAAAAGTTAGCAAATGAATTGCTAGCTCTAAAAAAGTAAATGGCCCAGGGGATGTTTGTTCCTCCTTATCGAGATATACCAAGGAGGAAGTTTCCCAACTAGTCATATCAAGGTAATGCTACCAAAAATCAAGGGAAACTAAATCGTCTTCCTTCCCCATTAAGGAATCTTGCCATTGAAGCAAGACCAGCTAACTCAATAGTTGGTTATCTTGAAACTAAATTTGATTTTTCTTTCCAACCTGAGTTAAATCAAGAAGATGACACTAATATCTTTGCAGAAGGCCAAGAAGAATTAGCTAGTGACTCCAACATTAGTTTCTTGAATTACCAGGATGAAGCTAGAAGTAAGGGAGAAGTGTTTGATGGATCCTATGCTATATTTACCAGGTCCCTAAACTAGTCAGCTCAACAAGCAGATAAAGAAAAAATATGTGAAGAATCTCGACTAGAATTTCAATTTCTAAATGAGGGACTTCTCCACATTTCCAATCAAAGGACCTGGTGAGCAATAAAAAAGTAAGTACCTCAAGTATTCCTTCACCTTTTGCTTTAAATTCACATACCAGTCCTACACCTAGTAAAACCTAGATTGATGGACTACCTTCCTCTATTTCAAATTTATTTCAATCATTTGATATAATTGACCATACTAAGAAGACCAAAATTCAAATGTCTGAGTTTGAATTCTTGCAATCCAACCCTGAGCAATTAGATAGGTTAGTTTAATGCGTCAAAATTAAAACCATCCCTATAGGACAAGAAATTTTAAAAGTAACTCCTGGTCCCCTAAAGAACACATCTACCAAAAATAATCTTGTAATCACTCCTCTAGTTGCCCCTAGGAAGATAAAACCATTTTATGTTTCCCTGCTGATAAACAGTCATCAGCTGAGCAATTGCGTAATAGACTCTAGCGACTCTAACAATGTGATGCCTGCCAAGGTGGTAAAATCTCTTGGTCTCATGCTAACTAAAACATTTGGGAGATGTTTCTCCATGAAAAATAAAAAAGTGTCTCTATTAAGACAAATCAAAGATTCTCAATTTGCATTTGTGGCCTTCCCAAATAAGAGAATCAAAATGACAGTCTTGGTGGCTGATGTTTCAGCCTCCTACGACATTCTTCTTGGGAATTTTTTTTGCAAGGATGTTGGTGGAGAATTGAGCATAGACTTGTCTGAGGTGAGGATCCATGTCAAGGGTGTCATGTAAAGGCTACTTCCTAAGAAGGATGCAAAGTACATTGTCACTCAAACTTTAGCCCCTAAAGCTCAAATTCTATTTAAATCTTCAAGCATAGGTAATTACTTTTTATCTACTAAAGATGTTCCTATTTTAGTAGATGAAAGCTTACTAAGTGACAACTAAAAAAATATAGATAAGATATCAGAAGAATTGGTAGGGTGTAGTACACATGAAAAGGGATCTTCCCTTCATGATGAATAAAAATCTGAAAGAAGATCAGATTCTAATGATGTTTGGATTCTAGAATTTGATGGCAACAATTCTTCTATCAGTTTTAGAGCTGGAGTTGTTTTGATATCTCCTCAAGGAGATATTTTCTCCTATGCATATAAGTTGCAGTTTAACAACACTAACAACACTGAGTATGAATCATTGCTACTCAGAATAAAGGCTGCTCAAGATAAAGGTGTTAAACTTCTTCATGTCAAAGGAGATGCTGAGTTGGTAGTTTGTCAGGTGAGGAACCTATATCAAACCAAAAATGATAGATTGTGATATTATCTTAATTTGGTGTGGGATTGCATTGAAAGCTTTGATTCTTTCAGTATTTATGCCATGCCTAGAGAATTTAATAGTCATGTAGATTTATTATCCGTCTCTATAAATCTCTTGGTCCCTCACCAAGATTTCAAAGAAGATAGGTACACTATTGAGTTGTTCTTTCAACCAAGTGTACCTAATAATGCTGACCATTGGTAGGTGTTCAATGGTGATAACTAAATCATTGCTTTTTTGGAACAAATAGATAGCTTTGAAAAGCTTTAATTTGAAGGTAGTGAATCTCTACCATGAGAATCAGCTCCTGAAACAAATTCAAAAGCTGATGAAGAGTTCCTTCAGCTCAAAGGAAATACAATTTTCAAGGGATTAGTTTCTCTTGAGAAACTTTTTAACAAGCATGATAGGTTTATCAAAGAACAACAAATGGATTCAAAATCCTCCAAGGAATTTGATCAAATCAATTTGAGTACAGAAGATAATCCAAAAATGGTCAACATCAGGAATGTTGCACTCCTGATAAAAAACTCAAATTCATTACACTGCTTTTCCATTACATTGATTTTTTGGCATAATCTTATGATGATCTAAAACCTCTCAGAGCTGAGGAAATCTAGCACAAAATTCCTCTCAAGATTGGGTCATTGCCTCACAAGCAGAAACAAAGGTAGTACAACCCTAGGATATCGGGTACTATTCTTTCTAAGATACAAAAATTGCTAAATGCAAAAATTATTTTCCCAATCTATCATTCCACCTGGATTATGAACATAGTCCCTATAAGAAATAAGAATGGAGAAATTTTCCTGTATGTTAATTTTAGAAATCTGAATCAGCCATCTTTAAAAGACAACTATCCCCTACCCATCATGGATCAGCTACTGTAATTAGTGACTGGCACATAGATGTTATCAATGTTAGATAGTTTTTCAAGATATAATCAAGTGGAATTTAGTGAAGTAGAATAATATAAGACCACTTTCAATACACCTTAGGGCACCTTTGCATATCATAGAATGCCTTTTGGCTTGATCAATGCTAGTGCCACCTTTTAGAGAGCGATGGATCTTGCCTTCAAAAATGAAATAGAGAAATTCATTGTGGTATACCTAGATGACTTGACAGTCTTTTCTAAACATCATCCTAATCATGTGCATCATCTACAATAAGTGTTGGAGTGATGTAGGTAGAAAAGTATTTCTCTTAATCCCAAGAAATCAATTTTTGGGGTTACAAAAAGTAGACTTCTCGGTCACACTATATCTCAAGAAGGCATAAAGATCAACCCAAAAAGGGTCAAATCTATTCAAGAGCTTGATCTTCCTACCAGTAAGACCATAGTACATTCTTTCTTTGGAAAGGTAAACTTTTTATAAAGGTTCATTCCTAAATTTGTTGAGAAGACTCACCACATTGTCAATATGATGAAAGGTAAAGCTATTTTTAGCTAGACTAAAGAAGGAAAATTAGTATTTCAAGATATTAAAGAAGCTATTGCCCATGCCCAAATCCTAGTTTGTTCTGATTATACTAAAGACTTTGTGATGTATAACTATGCTTCTAAACATATGCTTTCAACCATCTTAGTTTAGAAGAATAAAGAAGGTGTGGAATCTCCCATATCTTTCATGATTTTTTCTCTCAAAGCTCATGAGCTGAAGTATTCAAACATGGAGAAGCATGCTAATGTTGTGGTAAAGGTGGTAAAACACTTCCATTTTTACATCTTGAACTCACACATTATTACTTTGGTTTTTGATACAATAGTAAAATCTATTTTAACTCAGCAAGAGTTTGGGACTAAAAGGGGCAATTGGATTGCCAAAATCTAGGAGTTTGATCTTGTTATCAAACCTATGAAGCTTGTGTGGGGAAGGGGTCTTTGCCAATTAATTGTCGATAACATACCAGAAGAAGTAAGGCATGAAGAAATAGAAGTTGAAGACATGCCAACAATTCTCTTTGTCACCACTATGAATGAGTGGTATTCAAATATTACTCATTTCTTTACCTATGGTGAGTGTCTTGCTCACCTATCTCATAAAGAAAAGAGAAATGTTAAGTTGAAAGCTGCCAACTTTGTCCTAT
Organism: Torreya grandis; assembly: GCA_037957365.1. Taxonomy (NCBI): domain Eukaryota; kingdom Viridiplantae; phylum Streptophyta; class Pinopsida; order Cupressales; family Taxaceae; genus Torreya; species Torreya grandis. The sequence continues at coordinate 2,526,901 of JARHVA010002349.1, forward strand.
GGAACAATGGTCTATATAAGAGGAGCCTTGATGGGGTGTTCCTTTGTTGCATGGATAAGGTACAACAGAACAAACTTTTGGAGTCTTTCCATAATTTGGCTTATGAAGGACATTTTTCTACACCTATGACTGCCCATAAGATTCTATGAGCTAGGTACTATTAGCCTACTCTATTTCAAGATTCACACGCTTGGGTGCGTAGATGCGAGCTGTGTCAATAGTTCATTGGCAAACCCAAGTTGGTTGCATTACCTCTCAAGCCTATGGTGATAAAAGAGTCGTTTCAGTAATGGGGAATTGATTTCATTGGCACTATAAATCCATCCTCGAGTGTTGGACATGATTATTTCCTCACAGCCATAGACTACTTTACCAAGTGGGTGGAATCCATTCCAGTCAAGTAGGCTACTTCAGAAGTAGTATATAATTTCCTCAAGAAAAACATCATTTTTAGGTTTGGGGTCCCAACCAAGATTGTAACAGACAATGCAACTTGTTTCGCTTTTCATGAGATTACCCAGTTCTACTACTATTATGGGATTATCCTCTCCCACTCTTCTGACTATTACCCACAAGGAAATGGTCAAGCAGAATCAAGCAATAAGAATCTAGTGACCTTTATCAAGAAGCTAGTAGATAACAATCAGAGAAACTAGCATAAAGCATTACTTGACACTTTATGGGTAGATAAGATTACACCCAAAAGGGCGATATGTATGTCACCATTTCAAATTCTATATGGTTTAAATATAGAGATACCAATCACCTTGGAATTAAAAGAATCAAAGTTGGTAAAGGTAGTAGAAGATTCAACTTTTAAAAGTTCCATCGACAAGAGGATCATGTGCTTGACTGAATTAAATGAGAAATAAACTATAGTGGTGGATCGTATTGCTGCACATCAAAGTTTGGTAAAGAGACTCTTTGACTAGAAAGTAAGGATCTATGATTTTTAGATTGGAGATCAAGTCTTATTGTGGGACAAGAGGAGAGAACCAAAAGGAATGCATGGAAAATTAGATTTCCTGTGGAGAGGCCCATTTTCCATTTATCATTTAAATGGTGAAAATAGTTTTTTACTAAAATATCAAGATGGAATGCCATTTGCTCTACTTCACAGTGGGCAACATCTGAAGCACTTCAATCCTTGAAGTATCAGATAAGTCCAATTGTACATTTGTATATATGTATAGTCTTTCTTTGTTTTGTGTTTTTTGTTTTTTTTGGTGCCATTTGGTTTTTGGCACCTTTATTTTTGGGTAAGCATGAGTCTATAGCCCAATGGCATAGATGAAGGCACTGAGATTATAGATTCTACTCCCTTCAATTGTTTCAAAATTTTAATCGATGGAAGTTCCCCAATTGGAGCCAGTTATTGTTCCCAAAATTTGTCACTTGTTTTTGTGGATAACATGCTAATCATTTTGGTCCTGTATGCCAAAATGGTCTCTTTCTTTCTTTCAAAATGTTCAGAGTAGTTAAGTTTTTCAAATATTCAAGTGGCATAGATGAAGGCACTGAGATTCTGAATTCTATTCCCTTTGATTGTTTCAAAATTTTAATTGATGGAAGTTCCCCAACTGGAGCTAGTTGTTGTTCCCAAAATTTGTCACTTGCTTTTGTGGAAACATGCTGATCATTTTTGTCCTACATGCCAAAATGGTCTCTTTCTTTCTTTCAAAATGTTTTGAGCAGTTAGGTTTTTCAAATATTCAAGCCTTTTCAGCTAAGGAAGTCACAAGTTCAACAAGTAGGCTTTCTTTAAAGGAATTTCAAAATGCTTAAGGCTTTTCCTTAGTGTTTTGAGGATGGTTCAACATTGAGTTTAAATTAAAAAACTTAGTGGTGGGCTTCAAACAATTAGAATGAACCATTGAACCATTGAACCCCACCTTCACAAGGTTCAATGAGTTCAAAGGTTCAACGGCTTCGACAGACTTAAAGAATAAAAGTATTCAACGATTTAAGATTGAACCATTAAACCTTTGAACTTTTAAAGGTTAAAAGGTTTAATGAGTTCAACGAGTTTAATGGACTTAGATAATGAAAGGATCTAGAGAGTTTGAAGCTTCAAAGGATTCAAAGAAATAGATCTACACCGTTGAACCGTTGAACCTTGAACTTTGAAAGGTTCAAAGGTTTAAAGGGTTCAAAGAGTTCAAATTTTGAGTGAAAGATTTGAGTGAATGGATGAAGCATAATGGTTCAAATAAATGGTTCAACTAAAGAAGAAAAAGAGAGTGAACACGACCCTTTACAAAACATTGAATCATTAAACCATTAAACTTTTGAACCAAAAGAGTTCAAGGTTCAAAGAGGTTCAAAGTGACTTATGATGTCCTTGTGGACATCAAATTTAGGGTGATGGAATAACCATTGATTTTTAAAAGACCTGAGAACAAACTCAGTGACCAACCAAGAAAAGAGCCGGAGAAGCCCGCTGAAAGCGAGAAGATAACCTTGAGAGCTCAAATTGCTAGGAAGAGACAAAACATGGTAAGGAAAGAGAGAAGAACTACAAGAAATATAGAAATATCTATAGGAGAGTTATTTCTAGTAGGTGGGATAGTCCACCAAGTGGACATCAGAGAACACAAACATTCAAAGGTGCACCCTATTTTTATGCATTAAGTAAAGGCAAATAGATAACCGTGTAAGTGTCATAAAGAAGACCAGACAACCCATGCTTAGGAGGAGACATTTGAGATGATTCAAAATGCCAAAGTCAAGGCTGATGACTTATTATAGCATGGCCCTTTCATAGATATTCAATGCATTCAATTCAACATGGGTTGTTTTCATGAAAACAATCACCCAAGTCTTTCTTGTGATGTTATATATTAGAATAACTCATTTTGTATAACAGGGGGATCTCTCTTTTATTAAAAGTGAAGCTTTACCCAAATTGAAAGGCATTCTTGAGACTTTGAGCTTAGAATGTTAATCATATTTTTTTAAGTGAATGAGAAATCAAGTGACCTTTCAGACTTTGTGTTGAAATAGCTTGTGTTATCTAAGAAATTGTTTTTGTCTTTTTCCTAAATATAGTCTTATCCATTTAATCAAATAAGTAGAACAAGTGGAAATAAGATGGAAGATGTTCTAAAGTTGACTGTGGGAGACTTTGTGCTACCATAATTGTCTTCAGTCTATGTTTTGTGTAAAGGATACTGGAGAGACTTTGAGCTCCCCTTATCCTTTGTAATCTTTTACTCTGTTGTAGTTTTAGGTGGAGACTTTGGGCTACGCTTAATCCTACTGTGTTCTTTTATCCTAATCAGTGGCAGAAGCAATGAAAGACTTTGTGATTTCATGGGTTTCTTGTGGTTACAGTTACTACCTAGGAAGAATCCTGCTATTGGTTGAATATCACTTCTAAAAGAAGAGAAGTACCTTCAGTAATTACACTACAATTCTCCTCTATTCTATGAACATCATCTCTAAAAAAAGAGAGATGGATGGTATGATTTCACCCCTGTGTATATTTTCATTTTATATTAGTATATAGTAGTTTATAGGGGACCTCCCCTTGATGAGAGGAGAGATTTATCTCCTTATGATGTGGTAGACCTACACATTTTGCCGATTAAATCTCATTATGCTATGGTTGATATACCCATTTTTCCATTAGTTAGTTGATGACAAAATATTCACCCAACACATTTAATTGATGGAAGGAATGGATGGATCTATTCTTTAAATTAGCTACACAAACATGGAATGAAAACCTAAACATGATAATTTTTAATTGAGCAAATTTATAAAATGAATGTTGGTTTATCTATTTTTAGCACCTACATGAAACTCTAATCATATAAAATACAAAACACATATTCTTATTTTTACATTAGTTAATAATTGTAAATTGTTAAATTGAAATTTGAAATATTCCATAGAAGTAGCAAACGCCCATTGAATTGGAATGGTCTTAACGATCCACTAAGTGAAGATCAGTGGCCTAGACTAGGTATATAAAGACCTTAGGGAGTGAAGATCTCCAGTTTTCCCTCCTTTTAGGAGGGACAAGTACATCAAAAACACCTACCTGTAGTTGGTCAGCCATTCATGCCAAAGTAATGATCAACCTTTTGGTGTTATAAGAAGGACCTAGATCATAATTTTAGACTTATCATTACTTTTCAACTTGAATCCCTCTGCTTTATGATTATCCCAATCCATTGCCTAATTAAAATGCATGATCAATATTTTTTCATTAGAAAGAAGGCCGCCAATGCATAAACCTAAAATTTAAATTTAAAAAAATTAAACATGAATATTTTAAGGCTTTGCCCAAGTGATTTTCTAGGTTTTAAGACTATAAAAATAAATTTTAGACCCACCTATGGATTTTGTCTAGTTAGGTGGAGGTGTTTGCCTTATGAACATTCTAGGGCCTACTCATGACCTACCCAAAAATATTGATGATTTTATTGAAAGTACACACATAAAAAATTTGGATGGAAGAACACATTCAAGATTTCAAAGAGGTCATTATTCATACACATATTTAACATGAGGATGTCGCCTATCATTTGTTCCCAATTATCTTGATGAGGTTGCTTATAGTTGGTACCTCAGCCTACTTGATGTATGTATCACCATGTGGGTAGCATTTGAAAAATTATTCCTCAATCATTTTTACATGCCCACTAACCTTATTTCCCTATATTGTCGATTTATCATAACCTGTAGGGATCCAAATGAACACATTAGTGCATTTAACACCGACTTTCAATAGTTGTATAGGAGGTTAAAATTCCCTTTCCTAAAAATGAAAGATGTGACTATTGTTATTTATTTTAATGTGTTGGATCCCCTAAAAACTATTTTCATTTAGAGGACTTCATCCACCCTTACATCTCTCACATTTAATTACCAAGAGGCTTGCACAATTAAACAATAATCCATGCCAAAAGGTTATTGTGTGGACCTACTTTATTTACAAGGATGGTTTGGTGTTTACATCCAATATCCTTTGATTAATTTTATTACAAGTCAACCAATTGACCAAGTTGAGCCTTAAAATGAATAATTACTTCACTACTATAATTATTCAAACCTCTATGTGACTAATGAGAATGATGTTGTTGATTTTAAATACATGCAATCATGATAATTTAGCATATGAAAAAGGGTATTTTTCCTTGTTTTAGTGATCAAACATTTATTGGTGCTTTTTCTAATGTAATAACATTTGTTTTAGGGGACTATTCACATGCAATTCCTAAATTGGCTTATGAGATCATGCATCAAACTTCATAATTTGGTACTTATAGATACATAAATGATGCAAGTGTTGAAATAGTTCTAATGATCGATACTGCACCATTCTATAATAAAGAACCAATCTTTAAGAGCAGTGATGAAGATGTGTCCAATGATGATGAATAAGTAGTGGTTGTCTCAAGAGACCTATTGGATGAATAAAATAGTAAAAATGAGTTACCTACACACAAATAAGAACTATAAACTCCTTGCAATCAACCAAATGAAGTAATAGAAAAGTTGAAGCAACTGGATTAAGAGGATGATTGTTATGCATCTAAAGCACCCTTACTCTATGTTGATGTTCCCACATTTATGAATTTGATTTAGGATTATAAAAAACTCATTGATAGAAGTGTAACACCCATCCCATCCTTAGAGATGGAATAAAATAAAGAAAACAATGATGAACTAGGTTGTCTATTTGAAGAATACGATCTAGAAAAGTTTAAAATGAAAGATATCTCACCCTAGGATAGCCTTACCTTCGATCTAGTTTATTGATATTGAGTGGTGAAGTCATGATATTCATTTATACTAAAGAGAAACACTTTTATGTCACTAATGATAGGTGGAAATAAGATGAAAATCAAGTTGTTACCTTCATATAATAAGACCTAGATCCATTAGAACAACTTGAATAATGGGATTGTAGTAGTCCTATGATCCTTATGGTAGTAAAGGAAACCAAGATGTAAATTCATGATTAAAAACATAGCTACCCCAACTGTGAAGTAATGAAGCTAGTGGAAGTCAAAGTAGAGAGTAGCTTGATCTAGTACAATTCTCTACACACATCCATCACTAATGACAAGTCCAAAATATAACTCAAATGGGAAGAAGTAAGTCTATGCCTTTTAGATAATGAAAATTACAAAGAGGATGTTGTTAAAGTATTCAAATTAGTCAAGGAGTATCCAAACATTGATTCACCACTTGGATGTTGTTGTCTCCAAATCTTTCACCCTAAAAGAGGGTTGTTCAGGTCTCCTCCAAATTTAGGAAATGTTGGGACATTTCCAAGCCTATGGGTGTGATTATAAGTGGAAATGAACCTATAGGTTGAAAGGGATAGCTTCCTATATTAGCCTTTTTTTATGTAATAAAACTATTGAACTAGCTTGTATGAGTAAAAAGAGTCAGAAGTTTTCATAAATGAAAAGCCTAGTCTAAAATGGTGATATACCAAAAATTAGTATCCACATGTATGCCCTATATTTATGCAAAATATAACATAATATAGTCTATACCTCAAGCTCTATAAGATTCCAACATAACTATTTCAATGTAGAGAAAAAATGAATGAGATCACACAAGGTAAATAACTAGAAAGACAACCTATATAGTCTAGAAAAGGGTTACACGTGAAAAATATCATATAGATAGAATGCACTCTACATGACCTATCAAATCAAATATTTGCTCAAAATCATGAAGGACAGAGAACATAAGGATAAAAAATCACTTGCTATCACTCTATGTCTCTTGCATGCCTAGGCAAATGCCAGAAACTTAGAAATAAAATAGACTTATGCTTCTTTGATCAAAGGCAAGAAAATGGTAGAACATTCTAGTAGGGCTTTACCATACTATTTTTAGATGATCAAATAATATCCCAAGGGTCCTCTTTATATTAAAAGAGGGAGAGAAGAGAGATCTCTTAGGCACCAAAATAGAAGCCTCCAAAATGGTTTGCCATCACCATCCTAGTGAAACTAATTATAATTATTCTCTCATTCAGTTGAAGTTTATCTTTCTCTTTGATTCACCCTATTGAAATGACCAAGATCACTACCAAACCAATGGTGAGATGGCCCTACATAAGAAATGGCTTGGATCACTACTATGAACCTTATATTCCCTGAAAGCTTCTACATTTTACACTATAGACCCATTCAAGTTTTTTGAAAGGCTTTGCTTATAAAACCTATAAGTCAAGCATGTTGGGAAACCTGATTTGCACTATCCTTTCTCTTTAAAGTTTTTTTATTTTTTATACTTATAAAAGTTTATAAGCAAAGCTCTTTTGAAAACCCAATTTTACTTTGCTTAAAACCCTTTCAATTTTTTTGAGTCCTTTTACTCCTTGCTTTCTCCTTCCGGTTCTTTAAGGATCCTTACTTATAAAATTCATAAGTCAAGCATGTTGGGAAAGTCAATTTGCACTACAGAGTCATTCAAGTTTTCCCAGTGACTTCACTTCTTATTTGAAGACTTTGGGCATTGACTTGAAATCTTGCAGCATGTCACCAATGTGAACCCAATGACTAGTTGGCCACCCTAAATTTGATGTCCTATGGCACGTCATGTCTTTGAATCTTAACAGCTAGTTGGCCACCTTGAATTTGATGTCTTGAGGAATGTCATGTCTTTGAATCCTAATGGCTAGTTGGTTGCATCAAATTTGACATCCTACGACACATCATGGGAATCCATTTGGGTCAAGCTTATTATTTCAAGAAATTTTCTTGAAGTAATTCCTTTGGGAATTTTGGCTTCTAGACAATGGCTAGTTCCTTCTGGAACTTTTCTCGAAGGACACTTGGGAAAGTTTCCTTCAGAAAGTTTTGAAGGACACCTGAGTAATGGCATAAGGTACCTTCAGAAAAATTTGAAGGGAATTTCCAAAGGAAATGGAACTTCAAAACTTTTCTGAAGGTTATTTTCAAAGACAAAGGGCCCTTTAAGAAAAATCTTGAAGGGTAAGCTTAGAGAAAATGAGCAAAAGTGCCCTTCAGAAAAAAATATGAAGGGACACTTGGGAAAAAAGTGCCCTTCAGAACTTTTTTGAAGGGTCACTTTAGGGGAAAGGACAAGGCAAGATCCTTTCAAAAAAGTTTTGAAGGGACACTTAGATGAAAAAGTGCCTTTCAAAACTTTTTTGAAGGGTCACTTGGACAAAAAAGTGCCCTTCAAAAAAGTATGAAGGGACACTTGGGGGGAAGGCAAGGCAAGAAAGGCCCTTTGGAAAAGTTCTGAAGGGAAATTAGAAAGGAAGTGTTCCTTTGAAACCTTTTTTGAAGGGTAGTTCAGGGAAAAACAAAACAAGAAAGGCTAAGGAAAACAAGGCAAAGGGAAAAAAAACAAGAACAAGGGAGAAGATCTCAAACTAGGAGAGGCTGAAGGAAAAAGATAAAAAACTAAGTGACCAAACATAAAAAATGAGCAAGGGAGAAATAAAAAGAGCCAAAGAAAAACACAAATTGGTCATGATGAAAATGGTCAACATTCTGGTGATTTCTAGGGGAGACATGCCTGCTATGTCATAAGACCAGTCACCTAAATCTTTCCATTGGGCATGGAGTCATGCAAGGCAAACAAGAGTTGAAATAATAATCCATGGCCAAACACACAAGCTAGAGAGACACGCACACAACCAACAAAAAGGAAATAAAACACCTGAAAGGGAAACATTGTGCTCCAAAGCACTTAGGGAAAATAACACAACAAAGGAAACACACCAAAATAAGTTATATACAAGACATGGCTAGCAAGGGTCAAATCAAGGCTTCAAATGGATTCCTTTGACTGGAATAGGCAACTCTTCTCCATCCATTTTGGATAGTTGAAATGAGTTTCTTTGCTTGCACTTACTAATGATGTACATACCACTCCATAATGTATCAAACTTTGTATGTTTTCCTAGTTTTGCTCTATCTTCATCCTATTTCAAGACCAAGTCACCTTCTTTGAACACTCTCACCCTTACCCTTTTATCAAAAGGATTTCTTCATAAGAACTTGATGGTGTTCCAAATCTTTGTGTGCATCATCTCTTACCTCCTATAACTACATTAATTCTATTAATCTAACCTCCATGGAAGTGTTTTCAAGTAATTCTATTTGTTTTGCAAGTTCAAAGGTAGGGAGATCTTATGATATGGACAAACTAGCTTCTCTCCCATAGATAAGTACAAAGGGAAAATTACCAATTGACTTCTTGGGAGTGATTTTTTCTACCCATAAGGTTGTCTTCAACTTGTTATGTCATTCTCTTTGATTGGTTTCCAACATCCTCTTGATGAGGTTCTTGTTGGTAGACTCAACAAATCCATTACCTTGAGGGTAGTAGTTAGATGGGGTACTCAAAAGAAATCCACTCTTTGTTACCCAATCAAAAGTTTTAACACTTATGAAAGAAAGTGCATTATCTAAGATGATGACATGAGGAGCTCTAAACCTTGTTATAATGTTGTCATGAAACTCCAAGATGGAATTTTCATTTTCTTCCTTCAAATCAACAACCTCTACCCATCTTGTGAAGTAGTCTGTAATAGTGAATATCCATTTGTGTCTAACACTTGATGGAGGGTTGATCATGCCAATGAAGGCAAGGCCCCATTACATGAAAGGTTAGTCCACTTGGATAGGATTCAATGGAAGAGTAACAAGCTTTTGTTTTCCAACAAAGAAATCACATTGAGGATAAACCTTAGCCCAATGATAACAGTCCTTAAAAAGACTAGGCCAATAATAACTAGATCTCATTATTTTTGTAGCTATTGTTCTAGGAGAGAAGTGACCACCATTTGCACCATTATGGAACTTTTCTAGTAGCATATCAAATTGGTCATTGTTAATGCATCTTAGCAACACATTGCTCACATCCTTCTTAAGGATAATACCATCCAAAATATAATAAGGACTAGCTTGCAGCCCAAAATACCTTCTTTGAGATTTGTTCAAGCCATGGGGACACTCACCATTTTGAAGAAAACCAATGTTGTCTTGTGTCCAACTTTGATTTTGCATTTAATCAGCTAGTTGGTCTTGAACTTGATTTATGAAGGATTTATCTTTTGGCTCTTGAAAGTTGGATGTTAAGTGCTCACATAAATGTCTTCCTCTTACCGAGTTGGTCACCTTGATGTCAATGTCATATTCCATCACTTTCATGATTTATTCAGTTCTCTTCTCATTAAGATCCTTGCTTAGGAGAAACTCCTTGGTGCTATGATGGGAGACCATGACATGGATCTTGTTGTTAGAAATCATATTCCAAAACTTTTTCAATCCTCTAATGATGGTTAAAGCTTACTTCTCAACAAAATAATATCTCACTTTGTAGTGTTCTAAGCCTTGGTTGAAGAAAGCAATTGGCTTCTTAATATCTTCATCATTCTTTTGCATAAGCATAACTGAGATTATGTCAAGGTTAGCAAAAGTATAAAGAATGAAATATTTAGCAAAAATTAGATTTAAGAGAGTGGGAGATGCTATAATTACTTGCTTGATTGCCTCAAAGTTGCCTTTACCTTCCTTTGTCCAAGTAAAAACTTGGTTCTTTTTTAGCATGGTTGTGATAAGCTTTACCATAGTTTAAAAGTTTGGGATAAACCTCCTTACAAATTTTATTTTTCCCAAGAAACTTTTAATCCCTTTCTTGTGTTGAGGCAAAGATAAGCCTAGAATAGCTTCAATCCTTTTGGGGTCAATAGATAAGCCTTCTTTTGAAACAACATGACCCAAAATCTTACCTTTATGGACAATGAAGATGCACTTATTTGGATTGAGGGATATTTCATAATCTCTATAATTCTTATACACTTGCCTTAGATGTCCCATATGATCAGTAATATCCTTTGAAAAAATGGTTATATCATCAAGGTAAACAAGCAAAAACTTATTGATCAAACCTTTGAAATCTATGTCCATTGCCCTTTGAAATGTAGCTCTAGTATGGGATAAACCAAATGACATATTCTTATAGGTAAAGCTCTCCCACTTGGTGGTGAAGGCTATCTTGAATTGATCCTCTTCATTTACCAATATTTGATTATAACATGAATAACAACCATCAAGAAGTGATAAATGTTGATAACCTAAAACAACTTACAAAATTTGTTCCATGGAAGGGAGTGGATGATGATCCTTGAGAGACACTTTATTTAAATCATGAAAATCCACATAAAGTCTAATTTCTCCATTCTTCTTTCAAACCAGCACAAGGTTGGCTACCCAATTTGAGTGCTTGATAGGAAAGATAATACTAGACTCAATCAATTTGGTCAGTTCTTTCTTCATGAGTTCTTCTACCTTGGGGTTGATAGGCCTTTACTTTTGTCTTACCATTTTAGCTCCATGTTCCAACTCAATGTTGTGATGAGCTAGAATTGGATAAAATCCTTTCAAGTCCTTGTACTCCCAGGCAAAGATGTCATGAAACTCTTTTCATAATGTAATAAAATCTTGCCTTTCCAACTAAAAATAAACCTTGCTAATCTTCAAAAGTTGTCCTATGAAATCAGAACTCTCTCATAGTTCTCTTCTTTTTTTGACGGTCTCATTCTTTGGTTCTTATTTTGATCATCCTCATTGAAGAAACTCTCCAAGGTAATCATCCCCTTGGGTATTTTATTTGTCTTCAGCTATATAATTTGATCTTCATAATGATCATGCAACTTATTTTGATATCTTGAAGAGAAGCCTGCCTCATTTTGCAAAAAGTGTGCAATGTGTTCATCACTTTCAAACACTTACCATGACACTTAATTATCTGGAATGGAAGGTCTCACAATGATCTTGAAATGGGATTGATCCTTCTCTTGTTCAACATCAGTAACTGAGTCAAAATGTGCTCCTATTGCATCTAATCTATTAGCGTGCTTGTTCAAGTCTCTTGGTATGGGCTGGATGTTAAAGGCATCAAAATATTAATGTAGATCCCATAACCTATGCTTGTAGGACTTGAGAAAGGGGTTCTTATCTATATCTTGAATTCTCACTTGATGAATGACCAGCTCACTATATCCATATACTTTCAAAATCTTGATTCCTCTTTTCTTTGCCCATTGGAGACCATGAACTAAGCCTTCATATTCTGCCATGTTGCAAGTGCAACTAAAGTGAAACCTATAAGAAGAGTAGTAATTATTATTTAATGGGGAAACCAACATGACACTGGCTCCTACACCTAATTTTCTCCTTGAAACATCAAATAACATTTCCCACATGCCATCAAGCTCATGATCCTCATTGGTGAGTGAAGGAATTGGGACATTCTCCTTATGCATGCAGTAAACTCCCAAATCAGTTTCCTCAATGAAAGTGTAAGGATCAAGGCCATGTGTTTTAGTGCTGTACTTTTCAAGATAGAGGTTGTAAATACCTTCAAGAAGAGATGATGTTTCACTATTTAGGACTGGTCCTTCCTCTTTGCTGATTAGACAATTTTGATTTGTCATTGTCTCTAAGTATGGCTCAATGTGGAACCTTGCTAAGCGCTGAGTCCTTATATTTACCTTAGTTCCATACCTTGTCTTGAAAGCTATAAAGGACCAATCAGTAGAAAGGTATCCTCCTATCTTGGCCGTAAAGTCCCTAGATAAGCATATAGCAAAGTGTGCTGAAATGTCCACCACCAGAATATCTTGCATGATAAGGAAGCTTGGAATGCCATGTAAAAACACTTTTAGACATTTGACCAATTATATTATCTTATTTGGAGTAAAATCTAACTGCAACATGCCTTTACAATGTGGCTCATAATTTAAACCTGACTTATCAACCACTACTTTAGGCATACTAGTAGTGCTTACTCCAATATCCACAATACAATTATGGACCAACTTATCTCCCAAAATGAGTGTGAGGTATAAGGGTGGAGAATTTTCATCTTTAGTAGAAGGCTCCAAAAGATGATTTGTATAATTTTTGAGAGCCACACTATGATGCTTTGAAGATTGAGGAGCCACATGCATGCTTGTTAACTACTCTTGCAAAAGCTCCTTTTGACCAGGTATATGTAGAACCTCCCAAAGGGATATGCTTGTCTTAGTGATATTTAATGAGTCCAATATATTTAGAGATGGAGTATTCACTTTCTCTTTCATTTTTTATGGTAATAAAGGAGATATAGCCTACTATGTTGCAATCTTGGTAGCCACATTTACATTCTAATTTTGTTGAGGAACATGGCTTGTAAAAGGTAAAATAATTTGATTGGAACTTTGTGGCCATGGAGAGGTATCACTTGGAGCTATTCATGGATCTTGTCCTTTTCCAAATGCTCTATTCTTGGACCTTGTATTAGCTTTAATTGACATGCCTTGAGTCAACACAAAATCATCTTTTACTTGAAAATTCATCATTCCCACACTTGGGCTACTACCTTCTCCATGACTATCCCTTTGGTTGGGACATGCTTCTTCTACTTCATGTAAGGAGTAACTTCTTATGTAGTAAAATTGTAGCTAGTTCCTCCATCATCATGTGTAAATTGACCTTGAGGCTGCTCCCATTGGTCCACATAATCTTCTCCTTGCACTAGATTTGCATGAACTAGAACAACAGCCTTTATAAGAGGAGTAGAATTTGGATTATATGCATTAGGATGTATACTATAACCTTGTTGATTTTTTACTCTCCCTTGATAATTGTATTGGGATGGAGCTCTATATCCTTATTAAGGATAGTGTTATGTATTATGAGGGGCACTTGCCTGATATTGAGCTTGTTTGAACTAAGCTCTCAATGATCTAATGTCTTTGTCCTTATCCACAATGTTATCCACCTTCTTGGGAAAGGCTCTTGGCTTCACATTAGCATTGGAAACTTGTGACATGCTTGGAACTTAAACCAAATTGTGGGACAATAAAGGCATGGAAACTCTTGGAGGAAGTCTTTCAGCCTAAATCAAACTATTCTCAGCCTCAATTACTAACTCATATGCACTTGGAAGAGTGAATCCTCCCATTGACTACAACATAACAACAACATTAGTACCAATACTTTTGAGGTATGTTTGAAACACAAAGCTAGGAGGAGGTCTCATGATTGGTGGTATCCTATACCATGTTCTTTGAAATCTCTCATTGAAATCTCATATGGATTCATTTGGACCACTTTTTATTACATTTAACTGATGCATTAGGGAAACATGATCACTCTTATTTTAGAATTTTTTCACCAATAGGTCTCCAAATCCATCCTAAATTTTAAAGCATCCCCCCTCCAACATTTTATACTAGTCAAGTGCTTTTCCTTTTAAAGACATAGCAAGTAACCTAATGGCTATGTTGGACCTAGTAACATTATGGAAATTGCATAAATTAGAGATGTCTCTAATATGTTCACATGGGGTAATAGGGCCCTCCCTGATCTAAAAATTAGAATTTATAGTTGATAAATATTTCAATAACATAGAAATAACATATTAACAATGAATTCTCTGAGAAGAGATGTAGTATTACTCAAGATCACAATACAATTATATGTTTATCTTTGGGAAGAGATGTCTATCTTCACCTTTTAGGTTACCTCTTCATTTATACACATTTTAAAATCATGGGGAGGATTTGGAAGGTCACAAATATCAAGGGAGATTAAGTGTTCCACTATTTAAAGCAATACAAAATTTAAGGAACCATTATTTTTAGAAACTTACTATTTTTTAGACTGCACTACTAAAATTGAAATTTGGGGCACTTCCATTGGGTTTTTGGGGGTCAAAATTCATTAAGAAAAGATCAATGCCATCTCAAGATGTTCTCCTCATTTTTATATTTCCAATGGTTCAAATAGTGAATCAATTGGAGCTACGGTGCAAAATTTATGGCTCCCAGAAGTTTCATCATCAATTGGGGTGGAACTGTCACCTGAATTATCACCTAGATCCCTCCCCATTGAAACTAGGAAGATTTTAGGTAGAATTTGGAGGGATGGGGTCATATACAAGAAGTTATATTAGGTTTTGGGTATAGAAAGTAGTGAAGGGTTGATGCCTAGCTATCTCTCCCCTTTCCCCCATTTTTCTTCTTTCCCTTTGATCCTCTATTTCTTCCTCTTCTTCAACTTCTTCCTCTCCTTGAACTTATTTAACCTCTTCCTCTTCTTCCCAAAAAAATCCTTACCAAGGATTTAATAGGGATAGGAGTGGTTCAAGGTGTTTTTCTTTAGGAATATCTTAAAATAAAGGGGCTTGGTTAGAAAATCTTAAGGACCTTGTGAGGACCATGTAGGATAATGTATAAAACTTGGTGTAGAACTAGGGATTCACACCCTTTTGAAGTGACCAAATGCTAGGTTAGGGGTATTTATACTAATTCAATACTATAAAGACCAAAATTCACCTTGAATTAGTAATAATATCAATCCCACCATGCATGCCATAACTATTGTCTTCAAATCTTGCACCCTAGAAGAGGGCTTTTCAGGACTCCTCCAAATTTGGGAAATGTTGAGACATTTCTAGGCCTATGGGTGTGCCTAAAAGTGAAAATGAACCTCTAGGTTGAAAGGGATAACTCTCTGTATTATCTTTTTTTTATGTAATAAAAATTTGAACCAACGTGTATGAGTGAAAAGAGTCTGAAGTTTGCATAAATGAAAATCCTAGTCTAAAATGGTGATGCACCAAGAATTAGTAGCCACATGTATGCCCTATAATTATGCACAATATAACAGAATATAGTCTATACCTCAAGCTCTATAATATTCCAACATAAGTATTTCAATGTAGAGACAAAATTAATGAGATCACACAAGCTAAATAATTGCAAAGACAACCTGTATAGTCTAGAAAAGGGTTACACATGTGAAAAATCTCATATAACTAGAATGCACTCTACATGACCTTTTGGATCAAATATTTTATCAAAAGCATGAAAGATAAAGAATAGAAGGATAAAACATCACTTGCTATCACTCTATGTCTCTTTCATGCCTAGGAAAATGCCCAGAACTTAGATAGAAAACAAACTTATGCTTCTTTGCTCAAATGCAAGAAAATGGTAGAACATTCCAATAGGGCTTCACTATACTATCTTTGGATGATAAAAAAAGATCCCAAGGGTCCTATTTATATTTAAAGAGGGAGAGAAGAGAGAGCTCTTGGACACCAAAATAGAAGTCTCCAAAATGGTTTATCATTGCCATCCTGGTGAAACTGATTCTAGTTGCTCTCTCATTCAGTTAGAGTTTGTCTTTCTCTTTGATTCACCCTCTTGAAATAACTGGGATCATTGCAAAACCAATGGTGAGATGACCCTCCATAATAAATGGCTCAGATCACTATTGTAAACCTTAGATTCCTTGAAAGCTTTCATATTTTGCACTGTAGACCCATTCAGGTTTTCTGAATGGCTTTACTTATAAAACATATAAGTCAAGCATGTTGGGAAACCTGATTTGCACTATCCTTGCTCTTTTAGTTTTTTTTATTGCTTTTAATTATAAAATTTTATAATCAAATCTCTTTTGAAAACTTGAATTTTCTTTTCTTAAGACCCTTTCGAGTTTTATGAGTCTTTCTACTCCTTGCTTGCTCCTTTAGGTTCTTTAAGGCTCCTTATAAAATTCATAAGTCAAGCATGTTAGGAAACCTAATTTGAACTGTAGATTCATTTAGGTTTTCCCAGTGACTTCACTTCTTATTTGAATACTTTAGGCATGAACTTGACATCTTGCGGCATGTCACCAATGTGAACCCAATGGCTAGTTGGCCACCCTAAATTTGACATCCTATGACATGTCATGTCTTTGAATCTTAACGGTTAGTTGGACACCCTAAATTTGATGTCCTACGGCATGTCATGCCTTTAAATCCTAATGGCTAGTTGGCTACATCAAATTTAATGTCTTGTGACACATCATGGGAATCCATCTGGGTCAGGATTATTATTTTAGGGAATTTTCCCAAAGTAATTCCTTCAATAATTTTGGATTTTGGGCATGGATTTTTCTTTTGGGAACTTTTCCTGAAGGACACTTGGGAAAATTTCCTTCGAAAAAGTTCTAAAGGACACCTAGGTAAAGGCACAAGGTCCCTTCAAAAAATTCCAAAGGGCATTTCTAAAGGAAATGGCCCTTTGAAACTTTTCTAAAGGGCATTTCTAAAGACAGAGGGCCCTTTGAGAAAAATTCTGAAGGGTATCCTTAGAGAAAATGGTCAAAAGTGCCCTTTGGAAAAAATTCAAAGGGACACTCGGGCAAAAAGTGCCCTTCAAAACTTTTTTTGAAGGTTCACTTTGGAAGAAAGGACAAGGCAAGTGCCCTTTGGAAAAGTTTTGAAGGGACACTTAGATGAAAAAGTGCCCTTCAAAATTTTTCCAAAGGGTCACTTGGACAAAAAGGTGCCTTCGAAAAAGTTCAAAGGGACATTTGGGGGGAAGGCAAGGCAAGAAAGGCCTTTCAAAAAAGTTTTGAAGGGCACTTAGAAGGGAAGTGGCCATTCGAAACCTTTTTCAAAGGTCACTTTAGGGAAAAACAAAGTAATAAAGGCTAAGGCAAACAAGGCAAAGGGAAAAAAACAAGAACAAGGGAGAAGAGCTCGAACCAAGAGAGGCTGAAGGGAAAAGACAAACAACTAAGCAAGTGACAAAACATAGAAAATGAGCAAGGGAGAAATGAAAAGAGCCAAAAGGAAAACACAAATTGATCATGCAAAAAATGGTCAACAAATACCATAAAGAACCTATCTCTATTAGGTTGGGTACATGGGTTACTTTGGTATGTGTTGACACCCACCCCTATCCCTCATGATAATTTAATTTATAGGAAGAGGTATTTCTTCAAACCTATCCTAAATACTTTATGAAAGTTTATCATAGGTACATGAATGAATTTAATTGTGATAATTAACTTAATTTGCATGGGAATAACATAGATATAACTCTATGGGGTATCATTCATAAGCATAGAGGTCAGCATAGGCATAAGTACGTACATCTCATTGGTAGGATCCCTACCATTCTTCTTAAAATATTGAGTGTGAATACATTTTATAGTAGGTGTCTAGCTAGTGAAGATGCACCTTGGCTTACCCTTGGGCATCTATCTATTTTATCACTTCCAAGCATGCATTTTATTGGAAAGTTCTTGTATATAGTTTTTCATTCCCTCACATGTTTTGATTTTTATTTTCTCTCCTAATTTATTGGTTAGTTTAGTTTAGTTTTTTTATTTTCCTACCTTTTTGGTGTCAGTTTACCTCATCATGTGTCTCTTTTTGGAATGGTATTCTTGTTTTGCCCCATAGGTTCCCTTGTTAGTCAAAATAATGAAGAACAAAAGGCTTTTGTATGTAGATTGAGTAAGGATTCTGGTGCATAAGTAATCTAATTAGTTTTTAGCTTTAGATTATGTTTTTGAACCAATTTCAAAAGTTTACCTATAGTATGTGTTTTAAATTTATTTGATTTAGGTTAATTTTGGTAAAAATATCTAGTCAATAAAGACATTCTCTTGAAGCCAAGCATAAAATTTCACATCTTAATGGTTTATGGGTTTACTTGGGTGAACCTGCTATGGTGAAGGTCTAAGGTGAAAAATATATAATCTTACCCTTCACTTGATACAGTGGTACCCAACTTAGAATAAAATTGGTAAACAAGAAAGAGAAAATAAAAATCAAGACAAGAAATGAAAATAAAGAGATCAATATAAATAAAAACTTGATTATGGGTGATTCAAACAACTCCACCATGGGATTTCTAGCCTGGTTAATAGTGAAGCAAAGCCTAGATTGAGATCATAGGTAACTCTATTGGGGCTATGTATGCCTATTTGGTAGTAGAGCAATGTCCAAGTAAGAATTATTAAGGTAGGATTCACTATCATGATGATCAAATATACAATAACTAATCCTCATAGGTTATAAGAAGTAGTAAATGAATTCACAAACACACAATTAATGAGAATGTCTGATTTGGTCTTTTAGTTGCTCCCATCTTCTCCTCTCTCAAATCCATTGATGTTCCATAAATAGTCTTAACATGATAATTTGGGTTTGTATACACATTTATATAATTTCAAAATTCTCAAGAGTATTTTCCATCAGAGTCTCCATTTATTGTTGCTTACACAACATGACCTCATTATTCCAATAATTAGGGAAACTTTTTTTTAACCTTTCACTTTATTCCCACATGCACTCACAGTCCATTGGTCTCAACACTATAACTTTCTTAAGTGGTCTATCTTAGTTTTCATGCCAAATTGAGACTCAAAAACATATTCATTAGAAAAACCACATCTATTCGAGTCAACTTTGTATGTTACAATTAGCATGAAAGTGGAGTTATGACCTCCCCATTTGCATTTGAATCCAATATTTTTTAGTGCTCTTAGCCTACTCTAGGGGGTCATCTCAATATCATGCCCTTTAGGCTCCTTAAAACTATCCCATTGCAATGACCAAGCCCAAATGGTAAAGTTTCATATATAACACTTGGTATTAGAGTGTAGTTATGTTATACTTCTACTCACTTAGCATTCTTGCTTGCTTACTCTCTCAACGCCTTGTAACCATGTTAGGGGTTCATTTTTAATTCCATGCCTATTGAGCCTCTAGAACCTATCCCATCCTCCATGTTGGGGGTAAATTTTAGCTCCATAACTATTAGGCCTATAGAACCTATCCCATCCTATGTATCTCACTCATGCAGATAATTTTCTTATTTTGTTCTTTGAGCAAAAACACATTTTTAGACCACTTATTCCACTTACGAGGTCTCATTATTAGATGTTTCCAATTCTCCTAGCTCTCTCAACTTGTTATGGGGGTCATTTTGGGTTTCATATTATTTTAACCTCTAAAATTTGCTCCACCTTATATACTAGGATAATTTTAAAATGTTTTGTTTTTGGAACTTCTCTTCGAAGTAAACTTTGGGCCCTCGTATTGTACTTGCAAGATCTTATTGAATCAATCTTCACCAAGTAAAAATATTATAAGGTTTTTTGATTAGGTATGTTGGCTAAATCTCATCTCCTTTGGTGTTATTTTCATGTTTTTTCCCATTCTTGGCTTTTGAGGTCTTAATCATCCTCATTTGGTTATGTTTAGACCTTTTTTAAGGGAAGGGGGGCTTCTAGTTTCATCAAAGTCTAACTTAATTTGGACTTAAAATATTAAAATTTAATTGAATTAATTAAAAACTAAGTTGTTTATAATTTAATTTATTTAAAATTCAATTAATTGTATCTTAAATTAAATAATTTTAAATTAATCTCATTTGAATTAATTAAAATTTCAAATTTGTAATTATGAAAAGGTCCAAAGTTTCAATTTTTTAAGTGAGCTCGTGTTAAAGGGACATGTGCCAAAAGTGAAAACACATGTAGTTTTAGTCAAGGGTGGGAACCCCAACTAGGTTAGAGGCCACCCCCAAATTATTTATTAATGCTAGTTGGGGGAAAATCCTTAACTAGGTTGGGGAACCCTGCTTATCCTTTATTCTATCTGGGGATACAAACCCCCATTCTCTCAATCTTCCCTATGGGCATGTATACCTCAAAACACTAATTATAATGGGAAGCACACCATGAAATGTTGATCAAGAAATCAAGCCCCCAAATCCTCAGTTGTAAAGGGGCATTTTAAAACATATAAATCCAGCCAAAGACTTAGTTTTATTTGGGTTGAGGAAGATTAATTTTAATTTTGTTTTCTTGTTATATTTTTTTAAATTAGTTTATTTTAATTAAATTTTTTATTTTAGTTTAGTTTTAGTTAATTTAATTTTAATTAATTAAATTATTTAAAACTAATTTAATTAAAATTTATAATTTTTTTAAAACTAATTTATTCATAATGTTTTTAGTTATTTTTTTGAATAAAAATTAATATTTTTGTCAATTATCGATAAAGTTCATTCATAATGATGAGTTAGAACCCTCTCAACCCAAAAATCTTGAATAGGTATAGCATTACCTTTTTTAATTAATCATCCATTTTTTTGTGATAACTTTTACCTATGGGGTTTATTTTCAAATCTATGTGTTATCATAAAGTTGGTTCTGACACAGACACAATAATACGTTTATTTTTATCTAATTGTGCATGATTTGTGAGTAGTTTTTATTTTAATGTTCCATTTAACTATTCACTTGTTTCATTATCAATTATTACTTATTTTTTGATTTTTTTTATTTTAGGAGAGAGAATGTGGTGTGAATGAAAATTGTTGATGGCATTTTAGTGGGAAAGGAAATTGATGAATAATTATAAGATGCTATAAAGTACCCAATGAGAGCCATTATCAGGGTTGGCTCTCAGTTGCTCCAAAACACCATCGAGCTAGCCACTTTGTTTATTTTTCTCTCCCTTTTTGTTCTGCTACCATTATGTTGGCAAAATTTAGCCATTGTAATGTATCCATATAATCTTGTATTACTCATTGAGATTATCAATTTAATATAAGTTATGGAGATTTAATAGCATCATTTATGCATGTGAATGGTGATGGTGTTATTATTTATTCTCGCTTTCCTCTTTTCTTCAGACTCATGCATCGGTCCCATTGATGGTTGTGCACACACTATCCAGTTGAGGGTTTAGTTCCATGGATGTTTGTAGTCGGTATGAATGGATGTTGTCACATATTAATAGGATTTATTTCCTCTTTCCCTTTATTTTAATTTTATTAATAAATTTTTTAGCTAGGGTTTTATACATAATTTTTATGTATTGTTATATTTTGATTGCAAGTCATTTACTATTTTTTTATTATTTAATTTAATTAACAGATTGAATGGATGAATGTATTCCTTGAATCAACCACACAAACATGGAATGAAACCCTAAACATGTTGATTTTTAATTGGGAAAATACATAAAATGAATGCTTGTTTATTTATTTTCAATGCCTACATGAAACTCTAATCAGACAAAACATAAAACATGCATTCTTATTTTACATTGTTCAAGTACCACAAAGCATTCAAGTGAAGTTTGAAATATTATATAGAACCAACAAAGGCCCCTTGAATTTGAGAGATCATAATAAGACACTAAATGAATATTAGTGAGCCTAGACCAAGTAGATAAAGACCTTGGGTAGTAGAGATCTTTGGATTTTCATCCTTTTAGGAGGGGTGGGTGCATCAAAAACACTTGCCTGTAGTTGATCAGCAGTTCATTCCAAAGGAACAATCAACACCATCCACCAAACATATTTGAAAAGGTGAAAGGACAACCCTTTTTCACTTACCATGGTATTAATGAACATCATGATAATGATTTTTTTGCATCAAGACAAAATATTTCATAACTTACAAATTAAGGGATAATTACATTTCAAAAAAACACATCGATGTCTTTTTCTCCTACTTATTCTAGAGGTCATTTTAAGAGGGTTGAGACATCCCACTCCACTCCTTTTTAAGAATATGTTGTCCATAAATATCCATAGAAATAAACCACTATAATAAGTCCTTATTCTAGTGTACCTTTTACTATGACCAATCTTTACCAGACTAGTCCTACCAAGGAATCATTGGTTGATCGATCTCTCACTAGAGGGACATGTGGAGAAGGAATTAAGCCATACTTGATAGATCCTACTCACATATCTACATAGCATATGTAGGTACCATAACTATCACATAAAGATACAGATCAAACAAATATACCCTATATACCTATAGATACACCAATCATAGTGTTATAACCAAGAGTAAGAAATGAGTTTTTGCCCAATCATTATAGTTGAGCTTTATTATTTATAACTATATTCTATTGTGTATGGTGATTGCTTGAAATAACAAACTCAATCCTTTTAATGCACATTAACATAACTATTTCAAATAATAATAATAATAATAATAATAATAATAATAATAATAATAATATCCAAAAAAATTCAAAAAATTCAAAAAATACATTTTTTTTAGCATTCCCATGTTTTATTATCTCCTTGTCATGTTTTTTGTTTGCTTTATGTAAGTATATAAAATATAATTTAATTTTTACATGCACATGTGTTTCATGCATCTTTGAGTGTGATGTAGGCATACCTAGAAACATGATATATGCACTTATAGATGTTGGGCCTTTCTTTTACTTGCATCATACAATACATTAGGGGAATTTACTTCCTTAATCATGATTGATGTAGTTACATATCCTTTATGATCATTTATAAATTATCATGTTTGATCTTATATATTAATGCTTACACATGTTTATATCCATGCTCATATATTTCATAGTGTCTTGATATGATATGTTACACAACAATTTTTTCTAACACATATATGCTGGGACTAGTATGATATGCTTATTATAATTACTTGCACTTAATATATTTTTCACTTCTTTGAGTGTATTCCATTGCTGGTTATTATATTTTTTTTGGAAAATTTGAATATTTTCCTTGATTTTTGACCTGTATGCCGTTATATATTGATTTTAAATTTGAATATGTCATTATACAGACATTTGAATATGTCACTCTTTTTTATTGTACAAAATTTGAACATGACCCTTGTTTTAGGTCTCATTTAACCATTATTTTTCATTACATTGAGTGATCTTGTGTGTGTGATTGATTGTTGTTTTATCTTGTTTTGTTACTCTCTAGACATTACCATGATCCATATCATGCATATTAAGAATTTATATGATCATATAATGCAAGATTCATTTATATATCTACTTAGATATGTTATCTTTATATTATACATGATTCACACATAGATTGTATTATACATTATCCTTTGAGGTAAGGTACCTAACAGATTCTATTTCCCTCACCTTAAAATGGGGCATGTCATAGAAGCATGACCTCCAATTTTCATAATTTACAAATTTTAATGGGTGCATGTCATGAATACATGACCTCCACACTTACACATTTTTTTAGTTTTTATATTTTAGTGGGGGAATGTTATAAAAACATGACATCCAAGCTTACACACTTACTCACTATGTCCAGATTTTAGTGGGGCCATGACATAAATACATGACCTCCACACTCGCACAATCTCTAGTTTATTTTCATGATTCAAATATACACGTGGGTCATAATCCTATACATTTCACTAATTTTGCATAGATTTGAAACATATAATTGAATTTTTTTAACACATATACTCTATTTTAGACACATTAAAAGTGCATATTCCATGTTATTTCACCATAAATTTCAAAATTTACCAATTATATTATTTAGTAGGATGCACGGATTATACTAGGGTGTATTATTATCAAGACTTTTCTACTATATTAGTAGGTTCAATTTGAATTTTTAAGTGATTAAATCATTCAATATCACCATATTTATATATTAGAGTCATTAAATCATATAATCTCACCATATTTATAGGATGAGTTTATTAAATCACCCACCCTCACCAGATTATATAATCACACTTGAGTTATGTGATTGAGATATAATAATCTCAATGGCCATGTCACAACTCATACCTCCCAATATCCTTCTTAAAATATCAAATAATTAGGTCTAAACATATTCCAACTCTAATGCTTCATAAGGAATAATCTTTACTAGGTCAAATCATCAAGAGCTAGTATGGTTCTATCGACACACAAATGTACTCCTTTGATCTTTATATTTTTAATAATTTTGATTATTTAAAGTTTCAGATTATTTGTGCTAATTTATTTTGTAACATGCTCTTGGTTACATTTCATACACCATAAAATCACTCAAAGTGGGCTCAAGCAAATACAAGGTGTGTTGTACACACCAAGTACACATTTATTTCCTTTTAAATAAGTAATTTTAATTTATATAAATTAGTATATTAAAGAGAGGTAAATGTAGCTACTAAAACTAAATATTAATAAAATATTAGCATTATTCATTTGAAAAATATCAATCAAATCTCTACCTTTTAGTTTTAGACCTCTATATTGCCGAAAGGCTCACATTCACCATCTCACTATGGCAAAATGCTTATCTCTTAGTCTAATCCATATTATGATGATGACCCAAGTATCTTACACTGTACAAAAATTTCAAAATTTTATAAACATATTTCACCATAATTTTTATATCCATACCTATTTTATATACTTATGAACACTATCAACCATAAAGGGATACTATCACCAACAATAATTTCCATATACTTATCTAGTATCTAGTTTCCAAAAGTCATACAAATTGTAAATGTTTTGAAACATATAGGTTGGCCTATTTGTCTTATTTAACCCTACCATGAGACATTTTCAAAATGTGTGGTATAAATACAAGTCTAAGCCTTCTCATTCCTCATCTATAAAATACTAAGAAAACACCTACTAAAGCTCAATCAATCAACTATACAACCAAGTTATCCTACCCTTCTCATCCCCATTTTCATATCAAGCATAAGCTTAGTCTTATTAAAATTTATAATAATTAAAATATCATCCCATGAGTGGTAATTTTTAAGTTATAATCTAGAATTTGCATTCATACTTATATAGTATATTTCACCCTTATGCACACACATTCCCATACATAGGGGAGAACTAAATAAGTCTAATGCCCTCCTTGGAGTATGTCTATGTAGGTAGTGTTATCAACCAAATTTTCACTCTAATAAGGTCTAATATAGCCTCCTTAAATTTGGAATAATGTTGAAATACCTCATATGTTGTGGGTGATAATTCTTAGAGGTGAATTTCTAGATTGAAGGGCTAGCTCCTTTGCACAACACCTACAACTAACCACTAAAATAATTGATTAGAAGGAAAATAGATAGAAATATATTAAATAATAATATAATATAGGTGATGCACCAAGATTAATTCCACAATATATATTAAATAATAATATAATATAGGTGATGCACCAAGATTAATTCCACAATCCTATTCAAAACCCAAGGTTCTCCTAACAAAAGTGTTTCGACATGAAGGTAGAATGCAATGAATTTATCAAGGTATATGAATAAAAGGTATGATAATATACACTATTATTATTATTCACACTTGAATAAAGATAAATCAGTTAGTTACACATTATGTGACCTGTTAGAAGGTATATTAATCACATAAGGCATGAAAGAGTGAGATGACCACAAGGAGAGATAATTATCACTTGTCACTCAACCATAAAATAATTGACACATTAGTATTTATTCCAAATGAAAAATTAGTATTCAAATTTTTAGGGCTTCTCCATACCAAATGTGGATCATTTACAATACCAAAAGTAACAGCTTATATAGAGAAATGAGGAAGAGAGAGAGAGAGAGAGAGGGGCATAAAAGAAGGAGGTTTCAAAGTGCCCACACCAAAGTTAAAAATAATGATTTATTTATTTCAATGGGTCACTAGAGACATATTTATATCTTTTGAATATTCTTCATCATCCAAGTGGCATAGGAGTTTCAAACTCATCTTAACACCTTGTATTACTCCTCAAAACTACCTTTCTTTGCATGAAAAGAATTACAAGTGGTATTTTTCATCATAAATTCACCATGAATTCCTTCATAAATTATCAATTGACACCTTTCATACATTTATAAACTCCCTTGATATGACATTTTAATCACAATAATCATCCATATGCTTAAGTGTCTTGAAACCCCTTTATCTACCACAGTTAGCCTTGTCCAAGTGGCTCAAAACTTGGATTAAAATTAATAAAGGAAATATATCTCCATGAAAGGAATTAAAATACCTTATTATACCTAAATAAATCCATTTTGGTTCATGGAACAACTCTCAAAACTCCATTTTGCTCCTTAAGCTCTCATTAGGCCTCTTTTCCTTATAACCCTAAAATCATGTAAACCTCCCTATGTATGATAGTGTATGGATGATCCTAGGAAAATGAAGACATATTTTAGGACCTATTATGTCTTTACAACTTCATGCCAAGTTTCAAGTCTTGAGAGTGAGTGTAAGTATATTTTTATGCCTTTTTCTCTCCTCAATTGGGCTAAATTATGCCTTCTTACCTAGAAGATTGATTTTATACTCCATATCCCACACATGTGAAACCAATATAAAACATATAATTAAATTTATATAACCTATCACCAATATCCATGCCAAATTTTAGCTCATGAGACCTTATGGAAGTGTGAGAACCATGAAATGGTCTCCAAAACTAGTTTATTTTAAAGCCTATTCAAGATTGCCTTGAAAAGTTAGACTTGTTTGAGAACTTCCAGGAGTTTACATACATATTTTTTGTCTTTAATATGTGTAATAAATCCCATATGATTCTCCCCAATAGTTTTCAAGTATTCAACTGTCCAAAACCCTATAAAACACCTAAAATTATTGTAAAATGGGGCATTCAATGCAGTTTGTATAGTTGTAGGTACAAATAAGGTAAATGATGAGGACATAATTAGAGTATATAATACTATTTAGGTGTTTATAAGATAAAAATAGGTCATAAAATTCACTTTGGAAGTCAATCTTTCACATCGGTCTTTACTAGGGTTTTGGGAGGGTTTAAACTAGTTTTGGTTATTAATAATTATTCATAAACCCTAGGGACTTAACTCTTGAACCAATGACAAAATATTATATTAGACAACCCTATTCAACTTTCCCAAAGTGATCAGGTTCACATGCATGTCCTCCTCATAGTTCCAAGTTCAAGAAGTTGGCTTTCAGGTTGTAAATATGCCATTAGAGAGTGGTTATTGTTCTTAAGGTTTGTTCATGCATGTGATGGATTCAATACAATAATAAATACAATAATATTGAATTATAGAGACATAATTATCATACATTAAATTAATTTGGATCCATGCATCATTTTAAAGTCTCAAAAAGTGAGTGAAGATTGGTTTTGAACTATAGTCATCCATTTGGTGAGACTCGAAGAGGTCTTATGAGATTTAAATGGCATTTATTTATCTTTCTTATTGATTGATGATTATATATGATCTATGAAAACATATTACACCTTAAAGTTTCCTCATGAATTCATGTCACCTTTACTAAACTTCCTTTCTCATGATGACACCTATGGTCTGCTTGTGTAGAGTTAGGCTCTATAGGCCTAGATGGGGCTTATCTTTATTAACCTCACTTTTGATGGGTCTGAGAGTTATATTGATTCATAATATTATCATGAAACCATTTAAAATTATTTTATTCTTCTCAAACATCCTCACTTCACTCTAAACAAGTAACCTTCACTTGCTAAGATAGACAGGCATGTAGCTCACATCGACTATGTATAGAGGGCTGAAGCGAGTCTTGTATATAGTCATTTTTTAAACCTAATTTTAGGTATATTGAACCTCCAATGACATTTTTAACTTGTTTTATCACTTAATATAGATTCTAATTCTCTTTTTATCCTTTTTTTCCTTCTCTTTAGTCATGAAATTAACTTGCTTTCTTAGAAAACCTATAGATGATCATTATTATAGTCTAATGTATTTTAGGGTTTTAAGATTTTAATTAAAAAACATTGAACATATAAATAACTATTTCTATATTATTTATATTTTATAACCTTATCAACTTACCTAAAACCTTACACTTCACAAACACATACCTATTTAAGACTGCCTTCTCAAATTGTGGTTGTAGGTGGTCACTAGAGAAGAGTTTGACATGAGATTTGAAGTTTATCTTATAAAATATATCATGGCACCATAAAAATAATCAAACTTAATTGAAGGTTCATTTCAATATCTCAAAATGTTCATTGGATTTTCATATCATTCTAAAAACATTTCTGTTACCTTCATACATAGGTTTGCATATGAGTATCTAAGTCTGTAGACTCAATCATCTAAACTTATTAACTTTCAAAAGCTTAGGTGTCTTTAACAGTTTGTATTTCCTCTAAATTTTTTTTTGAGTCATGTTCCTAATACACACTCTTCCTTTTATAAACAAATATTTTTTTGTTTAAAATGAGGACCTATAGGTTTAGAACCTATAGGTCTTCCTCTCTACTTAGGTGGACTATTATAACATTGTCCTTGATACTTAGACAACTTTAGATTATTTAAACTCTTTCCAATTCCTTATCATCCTTTACATAACCTTATAATCTCCTAATATCACTATAAAAACTCAAATATTCCCATTCACATGTATGTCTTGTATATACAATCAACTTATAGATAAGGTTTATGTATGAGAATTGGAATCTCTTCATTTATTCATGATTTTTTATGATACAATAGGGTATGTCAAGGTCACATGGGTGTTTATAAGTTTGTATCAAACTTCTCCATGGATTGAACACCTCAAAATGAAAATTTGGACTTCATGAATATTCACCTACAAGTTTTCAGACATGTGGGTGAATGAACTTGCCTCAAACCTTATTAGAGAGTGCATTGAGTTCCATTATCATTGAATTGAGTTTATAATGTGTTAAATAATGTGTTCCTCATATGATATAATGGGTATTTGATTGATACTTGGGTCAAACTTAGCATTCAAACCTATTAAAGACCGTTTATGCATATACCATACTTCCCAAAGAGCAAGACACTTGGAAACTATTTATGAGGATCACATTCCAAGGGAACAACACATGAAACATATGAAAGTGAGATATCATCCATGAAATTTGAGGAACTTGGAACTTATAAAAGTGAAAAACATTCCAAACTAACCAAAACACTTGTAATAGGGTGGTGTGTTCCATATACTTGAGACATTAGTTATTTTGATGAAAGTACCTTGAACAGTTGAATTGGTTGATGAAGCCAGCATTAAAAGGAGTAATTTATCCTTTGAAAATATCCCACAAAACCATTCTCCTCCATCAAAATTTTTAATTAATAAACAAGATTAAAACTAGATCCTAATTGAATGAATAAGACATAATGACCTATTATCACTCTTAATGGTTGTTTATAAAAGAGAAGGGATGAATATAAAAAATAATTCCATAAATTTTAATCTTACTAGGACCCATAATATTTACAAAATTTTTAGCCTCCAACTTTCTCTCTCCTAACCATACCATGCATTTAAATTTTGCCTTTCTAAGATTGTGAAGGCAACGATGGAGCAAAGAGAGTTATCTACATTTATAAAACCTAAAACTTGATCCCAAGCTTGAATATAACCTATGGAATCCCAAGAGACTCTCTAAAACTATTTTCACCTACAAGTAGATCTTTCAAGGCTGTATAAGTGCCTATAACTACCTATAAAGGAGTATTTTACTCAATTTAGGCATTAAATTTCATGTTTTTTAGGCTCTGACCATTTTCTAACCTTTCTCTAACATCAGGTATGCTATGACACTTCTTGAAACATTTTTCCTTGAGATTGGTATGTACAATTCCTCCAAATTATCCCAAAAGGTGAAATAAAATACTTGGTGGTGTATAGCAACACAATAAAAGGTTATTACATGATAATAAGACTTTCAAGACATAAGGAAAACCTCATATAATAACTCATCACCATTTTAAACCTTTGAACACACTTGACAACACCAAGACCTTATAAATGACCTTGAGACCATATAAGTACATATGAGACCAAGACTCAAACAATGATAAACAATGACTAATGTGACCACCTGGAGACCATTATAACATAATTAAAAGACCATTAAAACAATATAAAATCTTGAATAACCCTATAAAAAAGTTTCAACCTATATGGGTTGACCATTTTGACTTGGGGGTAAAATTTGGTCAATAAATTAGTGATTCACAAGGGTAGCATGCCTACAATTCTAATAGATCAATGGGATTATCCTCCCATTGGGAAATGGATTCACTCTTATGTTGTAAACTAAAATTAACATGACTCTATAAAACTCAAACTCACACCAAAACACACAAAAAAATCAAACACACTTATGCTAAATTTATTTAGGGAAAACACACAATAGAAAACACTAGAAATAACAAACCTAACCTATTATATACATACCTCAAACCAAGTTTTATGTGATGAAATAGTTATTCTTGATTCAACTAAGATAAAAAATAATGTTCCTAGAATCACAACTACTCCATGAGAACAAATCATCATATGATGATTTTTTTTAATGAAAACTTGTTTGTGAAGGTGATCAAATGACTTACCATTTTTTAAGCCTCTACTAGATGCAAGATCATCACTTGAGACTCCCTTGAATGATCCCTTTATATCTCCTTTAGGCTTACTTGACATTGAAACCTACTTGGTCTCTTCAATATTCACTTGGTACTTCTCAATTTTATATTTAGGGATCATAAAATTTTCCCAACTTCACCTTCATTTGAACTATTATTTTCTTGATGTCTAGAAGCATCAAGCTTGCCTTCTTTCTTGTAAAACACAATATATAAGCGATTCAAGATCATCTTGATGTTTATGCTTCTCCTCACTCACATAAACTTTTACCTTAACCTGATCACACTCCTCTAAGGGTTCCTTATGATTGATTTAGACTTCACTCCCTTATTTGTGCTCATTAGGTCCATCATTAACCTCATCATCAATCCCATGTTTCATTTGAGGAATAACAGGCCCACTTACTTGTTCAAACTCTTGCATTATGGCATGGTACTACTACCATTTGAGTCTCATGTCCATGAATATATTAGTTTTTGTTAGGTAGAATTGCATAATATTCTTATCTATCATGATCTAGTACACTTTTAACATCATCATCATCATCATCGTCATCATCCATATATAGAATATAATTGCCCCATAGAACTTGTTGAAGAACATCATCAGAACTTACTTCAAGAAACACATCACTTTATTCATGAATGATATATGTTCCCATACCTATCTCTTCAATTATTTTTATGGATCAAACCCATATTGATCAACTCCCCACTCATCAAGGTAAAAGTTAGCTATGCCATCAAGAGGTGTCAAATATTATAGGTCACTAAGATGGTATTCCTCCTCATTGATAGTGAAGTTCATGTTTGATGTGTTTCATACATATGGATCCACATGAAACTTGGCTAAAGTTTCACACTTGATAAAGGACTTAGAACCATACATAGTCTTAAATACCATATAGGACAAAATTGAATTAAAGTACCCCCCAGTCTTAGTAGTAAAGTCCCTTGACAAGCAAAGGGAAAAATGAGGTGGCACATCTACAACCACCACATCTTAAGAGATAGATAATTTAGGACAATCATGGAGATTGAGATACAAACCTTTGATGATTCCAACTATTTTTACAACTGATCCATCTAGATATAACACCCCCTTAAAGTGTGACTTGTATTTAAAATCAAAATTGTTTGTTACTTTTTTTAGCATGAATGATTTACTTAATCCAATATCAATCAAATAATTATGGATTAGTGAGTCTCAAATTATAATAGATAGGTAAAAATGATTAGGGTTATCTCTTCTTTCAATTTTGATTGGCTACCTATTCTTGGTATTCAATTCATTTGTCAAAATTACCCCTCTTTCACTAGGCTACCTAAGTGATGCATTGAGATTGGAGAGCTCATTCTAGAGAAGGTCTCTTTTTATAGGAATGGAAAATGTATCCCACATTGGAATTATTACATTAAATTATTAATTTTCTCAATAATGTTCATAGGAGAGCTACCAACCTTGTCATGTCCTCTAGGAGCCATAACACTACCACTATTTTGTGTCACTTGATGCACAGGAGAATGCATAGAAGGAGCTTTAATATTCTGATTTTTATTATTTAATTGAGCCATAGGGATTGTATTTGTCACACTTTATGCTTGAGGTGTTTGAGAGTTCATGTTTGGACTACCACTTGTCCCTTATACTTCCTCAACTTCTCTCTTATTTGACTTTGTATTTGTAGCTATAGAGTTTGATTCAATATTCAAGTTACCTTGGTAGTTGACTCCAAATGAGTCCTCTTAATATTATTTCATCAAGGTATAATTTGATTTAACATCTCCTCCATGGATTTATCCTCTACTAGGCATCTCTTATTGATTCATAGAACACATTGATCCCCATTGAGCCATATAAGCTTGATTTGATGTATCATTTGCATAGGTGGAAGAGTCATCAGGTTGGTCCCATTAAATATTATCTCTATTATCTTGTAAAACATTTTTTTTTGATAGGTAAAAGTGATTTATAATTATAAGGATCATTCAAATTTTGTCCATTGGGTTTTCTCACTTGATTTAGCTATTGTTGTCCTTGGTAGTGGCCTTGAAAAGGCTATCTAGGAGTTTGATAAGATTTATAGGGCTAGCAATGACATTGAAGATACCTCCTTTGATATTTTTTTTTCCTCTTGAGTTTTTGGTTATATTATTTATCTTATTTAAGAGCCTTGATTATTTCTTCCTCTTTTTTCTTGTTTGGTTGATTAGTGACAGTTTAATTATGCTTGGGTGTGGGGATGGGAACAATAGTGGGTATATGAGATTTAAAATCAGTAAATATAGTTATGGGTGGTCTAGTATATATCTTACCAACCTAAATAAGTCAATTCTTAACCATTATATAAGTCTCATAGGCATTTGACAAAGTGTCCCCTCCCATGGATTGAATCATCATGGATATGTCACTATTGAAAGAATTAAGGAAATAAAGAAAAGCATGATGTGTAGTAGGCCTTAAAAATATTGGAATCCTATCCCAAGTATTTTAGAATATTATGTTGAAGTATTTTATGGCTTCTTGAGGTGATCTTTCTATGGTAGTCAGTTGTTCGGTCAAGGATAAGTGATCAAATTTGTCTTTAAATATCCTCCTCAAAGAGTTACCCAATTCATCCCATGTAGTGATAGATTTGGGAGCCAAAGTACCATACCAATAAAGGTCCTTTCCCTTTAAATAAATATACAAAAACCTAGTTGAAATTTTTTATTTATTTATGTTATGTATGTTGCAATAGTTGGCAATGTTACTTATGTGTTTAATATGAGTAGTGGTAACTTATCTCATGTATGAAAGCACACTTTTGAGGGATGACATAGGAATGTCATCATAGTGATCAAGTGATAAATTACTATGATAATTTAACACAATAAAGGTTAGGTCCTTTGGGGTTACCATTTTGCAAATTGGACCCAAGAAAAGTCTCTTAATAGGTATGTGAGTGACAAAAGATTTCTTGGAGTATGGATGGGTGTTAGCAAACCTATTTATTCTAGCTGAATAGTAAGACAACTTTAAAAATTCAAATTGAATGCCTTTAGTATAAGAACTTGTCCTTGACTTAGGCATGAAAATGAATCACTAGTCTACAACCAAGAGC
Organism: Torreya grandis; assembly: GCA_037957365.1. Taxonomy (NCBI): domain Eukaryota; kingdom Viridiplantae; phylum Streptophyta; class Pinopsida; order Cupressales; family Taxaceae; genus Torreya; species Torreya grandis. The sequence goes on from JARHVA010002349.1 coordinate 2,561,015, forward strand.
CAATGAGTGTTGGAGTCACCAGATACTTCATGAAGCAAGCTTTACAACTTCAAATTTGTCAAGATCAACATCCACCTTTGACAACTTTTTTGACCATGAGGTCCCATCAGACACAATAAAAATATTATAGAAAAATTATCATCTTAATGTGGGATAATCCATCCTCCTTAAATTTGGAATATCATTGAAACACATAATATGTTGTGGGTGATAATTCTTAGAGGTGAATATCTAGATTGAAGGCCTAGTTCCCGTACACAACACCTACAAATAACCACTAACCTACTTTATTTTAAGGAAAATGGATAGAAAGATATTAAACACTAATATAAAAAAAATTATTCACCAAGATGAATTCCATAATCCTACTTGAACCTACACTATGAAAGACAGTTTGTAAAACTGAGCTCAAAACACAAGGTTCTCCTAATAAAAGTATTTCAACATGAAGATAGAATGTAATGAATTTATCAAGGTAGACTAATAGTAGGTTTGATCATAGACACTAGTAGTCTTCTTAATATTAAATACACATTAATTAATTTGTTACACATCATGTCATTTGCTATAACACATATTACTCACACAAAATATGAAAGAGTGAGATGAACAAAAAGAGATATAAGTATCACTTGCCATTCAACCATAAAATAATTGACACACTTATACAATAATTTGAGAGAATTAAACCATCTTAAAATATTTATTCCAAAGGCAAAATCAATATTCAAACTATCAGGGCTTCACCATACCAAATGTGGATCATTTATAATAACAAAAGTGGCAACTTATATAGATAAATGAGGAAGAGAGAGAGAAGGGGTGTAGAGGAGGGAGGTTTCTAAGTGTCCACACAAGAGATACAAACAAGGAGTTAAAAAATATTTTAATATGACCCTAAAGACATATGTATCTCTTTTGAATATGCTTCATCATCCAAGTGGCATAGGAGTTCCAAACTCAACTTGACACCTTATACTACTCCTCAAATTTCCCTTCTTTACATAAGAAGAGTGACAAATGGGATTTTTCATTATCAATTCACCATTAATTACTTCATACCTTATCATTTGACACCTTATCTACATTTATAAATTCCCTAGATCTAATATTCTAGTGAAAATCATCACTCATATGCATAGGTTTCTTGAAACCACTTCGTCTACAATGCCCAACCTTGTCCAAGTCGCTCAAAACTTGAATTCAAATTCATAAAGGCACTCTCTCCATGAAAGGAATTAAAATACATTATTATAATTTAATCTATCCATTCTAAAAAAAACATGTGATTTAGTTTATATAACCTATCAAAAAACTCCATTCCAAATTTGAGTTCCTGAGACCTTGTGGAAGTGTGAATACCATGAAATGGGCTCCAACATTAGTCTCTTTTAAAGCATGTTCAAGACTGCCTTGAAAAAGCAAACTTGTTTGGGTACATATAGGATTGTATGTATGATTTTTTTGGATCAAATAAGTGGAATACATCTGATATGAATGTATCTAATAGTTTTTAAGAGTTAAACTATTCAAAAACCTATAAAACACCTAAAATTATTATAAAATAGGGAATTTAATGTAATCCATAGAGTTATAGGTACATATAAGGTACATGGTGAGGACCTAATTAGAGTCTATAATAATATTTGAGTGTTTAGAAGATAAAAATAGGTCATCACATGCACTTTGGAAGTCAATCTTTCACATTAGGTCTTTATTAGGGTTTTAGGAGGGTTTAAACTAGTTTTGGTTCTTAACAATTATTCATAAACCTTAGGGCCTTAACTCTTAAACCAATGACACAATATTATAGTATAAAAATCTAATTTTTTTATATGTTCTCATGTTCCCATGCATATCCTCCGTATATTTCAAAGTTAAATAAGTTGGCTCTCAGGTTGCAAATGGGCCATTAAAGAGGGGTTATTATTTTTAAGCTTTGTTCATGCATGTGATGGATTCATTCCAACAAGAAATACCATGATATTTACGTATAGGGACCTAGTTATCATCCATAAAAGTCATTTATATCCATGCATCAGGTCAAAGTCTCAACAAGTGAGTAAAGGTTGACTTTAAACTACAGTCATCCTTTTGGTGAGACTCGAGGAGATCTTATGAGCTTTAAATGGCATTTTTTTGTCTTTCCTATCCATGAATGCTTATTTTTTATCTATGAAAACATATTAAACCTTAAAATTTCCTCAGGCATTCATGTCACCTTCACCAATCTTCCTTTATAATGACTACACCTATGGTCTACCTTTGAAGTGTTAGGCTCTATAGGCCTAGACATGGTTGATATTTATTAGCCTCACTGTCAATGGGTCTCAAAGTTATATGGAGTCATAATATTAAAATAAAACCATTTCATATTATTTTATTCTTCTCATACCTCCTCTCTTCACTCTAAACAAACAACCTTCATTTGCCAAGGAAAATAGGCTTGTAGCTCACATTGACTATGTATAGAGGGATGAAGTGAGTCCTGTAGATAATCACTTTATGAATGCCATTTAGGTTTATTAAACATATAATGACATTTTGAGGTACTTGGAAACTTTTAAAGTGATAAACATTCAAAACCAATCAAAACACTTGTAACAGGGTGGTGTGTTCCATACACTTGAGATATTAGTTCCTTTGATGAAGAACCTCATAAAATTGAATTGGTTGATTAAAATAGCATTGAAAAGATTAATTTATCCAATAAAAACATCTCACAAAACCATTATCCTTCATAAAATTCTAGAATGAATAAATAGGAGAAAAATTAGATCCTTCTTGAATGAACAAGACATAAAGACCTCCTACTACTCTTAACAATTGTTCATAAAGAAGGGATGATGAATCTATAAACTAATGCCACAAAATTGAATCTTACTAGGAACCCTAACATTTCTCAAAGTTTCAACCTCTAAATTTCTCTCTTCTATCCATAACATGGATTTAAATTTTGCCTTTCTCAACTTGTGAAGGTAGTGATGGAGGAGAGAGAGTTATTCAAATTTATATAACTTGAAACTTGATCCCAAGATTGAATATGACCTGTCGAGTATTAAGAGACTCTCTAAAACTATTTTCACTTGCAAGTAGATATTTTAAGGCCGTACAAGTGCCTATAACTACCTGTAAAGGATTATTTCCCTCAATTTAGGCATTTAAATATAAGTTTTTTAGGATATAACCATTATATAACCTTTACTTAACATCAGGTATGCTATGATACTTCTTTAAATTTTTATCTTTGAGACTGGTATGTACAACTCCTCCAAATTAGCCCAAAGGGTGACATACAAGACTTGGTGGTGCATAGTAACATAATAAAAGGTTAATAAATGATAATAATAATTTAAAGACATAAGGAAAACCTAATATAATTAATCATCACCATGATATAAATTTTACCACACTTGAAAACACCAAGATCTTATAAATGACCTTGATACTATACAAGTACATATGAGACCAATACTCAAACAATGCTAATCAATGACTAATGTGACCAATTAGAGACCATTATAAGATAATTACAATACCATTACAATAATATACAATAATTAATAACCCTATAAATTTTTTCAAGCTATAGGGGTTTACCTTTTTGACTTGGGGGTCAAAATTGGGAAACAGGAAGCACCCATTAATAGCGGGGTATTTGGGTTAAACTTGACACCATGAAACCATTAACCCATTTTTAGAAAACTCATTATAAGGGTAGATAAGGGTGAAGAGATAGGTTTTGATCAATTTGAAAAGAGAGACAACCTATAACCCATATTTGAATACATCAACATAAAGATGAAAAAACCCATTAAATTACAACTGATGGATTCATAAAAGAGATTATTTTTTTGGAAAAATAGAAACATATAGAAGGACACAAACATTGTTGGTAGTGTTCGATATGATTTTAATGTCCATAGAATAAAAATAGTCAAAAACTTGAATGAATAAAACATAAAGCTAAGTTTTATAACTGAGATAAAGCTAGACAGCAATGATAGTTTAGAACATAATAGTAAACAAGATATGCTTCTCTTAACCCTTAGTTTTATAATTATTGATATATTTATTGCACAAGATTTCATGAACTTATTGTAAAATATTGTATTATATTACCTAGATCTGAATATTAAACTATTTCATTCAAACATTTTATTTACATAGTGTGTTTATGTAATAAACCCATTTTTTTTACATAACAAGTTTAAATGAAAAGTATAGTAGTAAAAATGGTTCTGATTGAAAATGGTTTAGGATTGAAGATTTTCAATCTTACCTTATTAAAAATAATAGGAATTAATATGGAGTCATTTCAAAATACATATAAGAATATCAAATTTTTTAATGATGTGCCTTATCAAGCTTTGGGTTCTATCACTATGGATATCAAGGTGGGGCCCAAAGTATTATCTACTAGTTTCAAGTCATGCCTAATCATTTACACTATAATTTTTCATTACTTAGGTCATGAATACATGCAATGGAAGTTTTATCTTCTAATTTATAGGTGTGTAAAATTATTAAATGATAGATACTTATATACATGCCCTATTGGTAATCAACCATTCAAATATTGAAGATTACAAAATCCACTACTCAGAGTTAATCACCATCAAAATAACCTCACCCTAACATAGAGACACCACCATAAAATATAATTATATAATAGACTCATAAATATGAGGTTGGTGAATCTAGTACACAAAGTCTATGACTCCTACCTACAAAAAATTCAACTCCACCAATTTTGACTAAAAATGTAGACCAAGAGGATGATGTAAAGGAATTACCTTTAATAATCAATTTAGAAGATCCAAACTTCATATCTATAAATGAAGTTGTTGATTATTTCGATGATAGTTATAATGATGATAATAATGAAATACACATTAACATTGATGACTATTTCTATGGTTTGAATTATACACCAATTTACCTAGGATAATATAGAGATTATTCAAAGGTAGTGGTTCCTAGGAACATAGATAAAGGAAAAATAATGATCTTAGATGTTGATAAAGGAAATAACATGTGTTGAAATATTAATACCACACAAAATATTATTTTATTAGGTGTACCATGAATAACATATTTGTCAAATATATCATTACTATAGATTAGGGGGCAAAATATATGAACCAATGATTTATAGGTGTGAACAAGTCATCATTTGTAGACTCAATCAATAATGTTGAGCTCATAGATAAAGAACTAGTTAGTAGAATATAAGCTAACAGTGCACAAAATAGACCACATGTTATGTGATATATGTTACTAAATAGGGAACTAATACTTTTTAAACATTATAATATTTTTTTTAGAAATATAATGATATAGTCAATATTCATATTATATAACCCATTTACAAGCTACTAGGGCTCAAAATCAGGGTCAATTACGTAAAAATTGCAAGTATTACATAAGGAATCCTTTGTATATTCAAAGTTTTATTGAGAATGCATTGAGACATCATGTGAAAATAGATGAGGACATAAAGCCAAATGTATGTACACTTACATTTATTCGACATGTAGGTCATGTTAAAGATGAATTGCAAAAAGCTATATATTTTTAATATTCAATAAGACATATTAAAATACCAATTTCATGTGGTCCCAAAGTTATGGATACATTAATTTTTGTTATGTAAACATTTAATCAAATAAGTGATATATTAAGTCAATAATTATTGAATGAAATGGATGCCATAATGGACAAGCTATAAAATTTTATTACATTAAATTTTTAGGATAGTACAATTCATATCCTTCATGATGGTATTGATGATAATCACATATTAGAAAATGATAAGTAAGGTTCAAATTTGGTTTATCCATAATACACAAATGAGGCTTCCTACACAATAGATTAACATGCTATATGCATGTACACAATTCGAAACAATGTAAAAGTTAAGACTATAGATATATAACATGAGTGGTATGATGATAAAAATGATAATGACTAATAGGAATTTTATAATTTTAAATATCCATAACTCATTAATATTTTAATATATCTACCATTTTACTATTCTCACCATTTAGATGTGTTGTTTTAGTTTTATATTCTCATAGTTTTCATATATTTAAAATCCAAAAATAATAGAATATTTCATAAAGTTATAAAAACTAATACCTATGCATGTTATGTTTAGTTATTTTAAATCAGTTTATTGTGCTTAGTATATGTAGTAATTATCTATATCTATTTTTTATAAAAAAATATTCACAATTTTAATTGAGTTATAGAGCATATAGGTTTTCATTTCTAGATGTAGTTTTAGGTGGTGATATTATGTCAGACCTAGAAATTGTACACAAAAAATTCTCTAACCCAAACAATAATGATCTACACTCTTGTCCAATTCTAGGGGACTTGTCTTAGTGAACATATGCTCTAATTTTCCATATTTAATCTAATTATAGGCCTTATATAGATTGTGTAAATCACATAAAGTTAATTGGGGGCATCCTATTACATAAGTTTTATTATTCTATGACTATCCATATTGTTCCTACTTCAATACATTACATTGTGTGATTATTTTCTCACTTACTTTCACATTGATAGATTACTGAATACTTAATTTTAGTTGTAAATTAATGTTTCAAGTTACCAATGTAGATAAAATTTGCTTATTGTAGTCATATAAAATTTTCAAATTATTAGTTTGAGTGTGGTTTGTGACACCCCATCCATAGGTCCTTTTTGCATGCTCTTGCAACCCTTCTAGACACCTTTTTGCTCATTTCTAGTCATTTAAAACCTTCTAAATGATCATTCCACCTCAGCCAAATAGTATTCCCCATACCAAACCTATTCCCCTAGGTCCCAAGCCTATAGGATAAGAGCACCCCATTTGGAATATAGCATCAAACACTAAAGCATTCACTTTTCAATGGTCTTGTCCATTTATAATTTAAGCCCTAATGGCCATTTTCATCTGATCCTTATCCTTAATTAGGTTAGCCTAATGCGAATACATCTAACCCATGATCAATTATTACCTATAAAATCCCACTCAAAGCTCATTTACAAAGAAGGGTGACAAAACTTAAAAAGCAAGCAAGAATACAAACAAAAAACTTAGGCAAACTTCTTTATTCTTTACACACATTCACCCAACATAGCTACAAACCTACTAAAATTATCATACCAATCCATATCCATCTCAAACACTATCAAATTGGCATTTTCATCTGTATCACACTATTACACAAAGAATATTAGGTAGGAGAACTACATATAGCTTGATCACTCTTTGGAGTATTGGTATGTAGGAAGCATACCCATACAAGGGGTGTGGATTGTACATTCAGTACATCTTTCACACTAACCCCCCCTTTCTCAAGTGACTCTAATACCATTTTATAAATCATGATAGAGGGTTAGGGTTTCAAGATAAAATTATCTCCATAATGAGTTTCATTGACAATAAACACTCAATTTTTCATAGGCACACTCACAGAGCCACAACACTACCTATAAAGTTTTAGGTCTTTATGATTAGTTTAGACAATAATGGTAAGAATAGACAACAACATCAGACAAAAAAGTGTCCACTTTTTGATACTCCTATCCTTTCATTCAATGAAATCTATATTCAGATTTATGATCCCTTCCTAGTTCTACACAACTATTTTCAACCTCTATATCAGCCATCTTAGTTTGTTTTCAACTAAGTTATATTTATTCTCATTTATTCCTATTTTTAGAAAGATGAAAAAGATAAATAGTTACACAAATCAAGGTTGTATTAATTTCTATATTATGTATTGATTTATTAATCTAGACCCTTAACTAAAATAGGAATAAAACTCCATTATTCCCAAATAAGTTAAATCATTTGGTGAACCCGACTTACTAAGTTTTCACATAAAAACCCTATAAACCTTAGGTAAAATTCCTTACTAATTTTAGCAATATTCTTCTAATTTTCCCTACATATATAAATCATAATTTCACATTAATTTTTTAAAATTCACCATAATAATTTAAAAAAACATTTCTTTCAAACCCTAGTAGAATATACTAGGTCCCCATGCTTTTAAGGTATCACCTTACATGTTAGTGAGCTTCATATCCTCTTTATGCATATTCTAGTTTGTTGTTTTAATTAAATCAGATTTCACATAAAATCAAAAATTGATCTCACTTATTTCAAAACATTTCTCGCAAATAATGAGTCCATACTCAGTCTTATCATGCATATGAATGATGAAGTTTACTATATGTTAACGTAAGCTTCATTCTTTCCCTTTCATGCTTAATTTATATAATATGGGATGATATTAAGAAATTTATTACTAAACATGTTAAGATACCTTTCCTTCAAATCAATTTTTACTTTTCTTTAATACAAGGTTTCAATAGTTATTTTGCATACTCTCTCTCTCTCTCTCTCATGTAGAATAAATTTCAACTCTATTTTGTTAAACATGATAGAATTTCATGTTACAAGTCAAAGTTTTTTATGCATCAGTACAAAGTTTCATGCTCTCTATCCCTTGTTTTCTATCTCTCAAGTGGATTTTTTTATAATCATATTGATATACAACTTATAACTCTAATTAAATGTATTTCATCCCACAAGCATGTTTTATACCTAGATGTATATAAATTTTTGGCTACTTTTGTGTATCTCCCTATCAATACTAGACACAAGAAAACACTAGCAATTATATCTATTCGTCCTCCCTTCAAACTTGGTTCACCTAGCTCTTATCCTATACCTACTACTAGTTATATGCCTATAGTAGATCATGTGGTATATGATATCACATAAGTTTATGAAGATAGGAAGGTTGATTACACCCATGGCTATAGCCTTTTCACTCAAGTTAGCACCCCATCCAATACAATTTTAGCTCATCCACCAATTACATTTCTTCCCCCAGTTGAGATTCAGACACAATCAATGAATCCTTCGCTAGCACAGAGAGTTAAAAAACTTTTATGGAGGCCTCTCTTAGAGAGACCATTACATTAGTGATAGTTTTAGGACTCTAGATAGTTTCTAGCTATATTATTCACAACTAGGGAAGTATCATTGAGGTATCATTCCTTGACACATAGAGCACATTTTCAGAGTGCTTATTCTACTACCAGATGGGTCCCTAAGAGCTCCATAGTTGTATCTACTTCTCAGATTTATAGGGGGATCCCCACAGTCAGTTTCCACTATAGATATTTTAGAGCGCTTACAACATACATAGCTTTTAGAGTCACAGTCTCATCCCTTCCATCATGCTTCATGATTATGCACAATCCCTCTCCTTGATACAAGACAACATGATAGGGAGTCTCTTATAAGACTCATTAGTTAGTATCATTTCTTTTCAATCTTTCTTATACATAGTTTCTTAGCTTACTTGTACATAGTTTCTTTTTGCTTTATTTTACATATTTTCCTTATGATTACTTATACATAGTTTATTTTGAAAATACTAAAAATAGTATAATATTTCAAAATACTAAAAACAATATAATATTTCAAAATAAAAAAAACATTCAAATAACTCAAAACACCAAAAACTTTGTAATTGTATGCATTATCCATGATTTACATTTCTACTACCATACTAGACTTACATTTTGTTGTTTTATGCTATTGTTTATTGATTTATCTACATTACCATCTTTCACTTTATCTTCTTTGAGTGTGTGCAATGACACTTAGATCCTTGATTTCTTCACTCTACCCATTAAGGGGGAATATTACATTTACATTTGAGACATACATCAACATATCTACCCACCAAGGGAATCTTCAACATGACTACACCATCTAGGTTATGTCATTCCTACACCACACAATCTAGTTATAATGTTAATTTACATTACTTACTAGACTACACAAATTATTCTATCAACACTCACTAGTATATAGAACTTATGTATTTATTAGCATCTACCTAGTATTTTACTACATGTTTTACATACTTTCACTTATTTCTTTGATTATTTAGATGCAATAGTATTTCCCACATTTACATGCTTTCCTTTATTACTTTGAGTAGCTAGATGTGATTGCATTTCTTAGTTACTTTTTGTTACTTGTGTGTGCCTGAGGACATTTGTCAATGTCCTTTGCTTATACTCTTATATGTGTTTGTGGCCCTTGTGCCAATCTTATTTGTTTACAATTGTATGTGTATGTGGGAATTTGAACATGCCTTGTATACTTGATTTCCTAGTTTGAGTGACATGTGCCCATGTCCCTTGTTTGCTTGGCCCCTTGGCCTCTTTTGTATGCTTCTTGCTTCTTGCTTTGCATTTTTATTTGATTTTTAGTTGTTTACAATGCCGTGATCCACATCAGGAATTATATTTCCTTCTTGGATGCCATGATGGACATCATGTTATATTACTCCTTGAAAACTAACTAGATTTCTAGTTTCAATTTAATATACTACACATGTTATTACATTGTTACATCTATTTAGGCATACCCCTACTGATCTAATAATATACAATATAAACTATGTTATATCTTGAGACATATTTTGGATTATCATTACTACATCATGTATTTCATAGCATAATGAACTTGTAGGGTTCTTTATTCTAAGGGTAGTCATTGAAGGGTCTTCATTCTTACCCTTAGAAGAGGGGAAATAAATAAGGGTTTTGTCATAGATATCAAATCCCTCTATTGGTCAAAATCAATTTTTAGCATACTTAGAATAGCAATCAGAATTCAAAACATATAGAATAGACCAAAAAAATAGAGATGAAAATAGAATAGTCATCATAAATAGTAAAGGATAAGAGCACCCATTAGAACTATAGTGCCTTATAACAAAGTGTCCACTTTTTAGTACTCCTATCCAAATAACTAAAAACCTAGAATTTTTAGAAATAGATAGAAAGGTAAGGATAATTAAAATTTTATCAACTACAATCCAATTTAGATTGGGTAGTTTTAGTATAGTTTTACTTAGATTATTTAGATATAGGGGGCATCATGCATGGCATGATGGTTCTCAATTCTAGTTTCAGATTAGGTAGTTGGTACAACTTATAGATTAGAATCCATGTTATAGACACCAGTGATTGGGGGAAATGTGCATGGCACATTTTCCTTCTCTTTTTCTAATTCATTTTATTACCTAAGTATTCTTAGCAACTACATGACATATTCTATCTGCAAGTGGTTGACATCATTTTAGAGTGGCTTTTATATAAGCCTAGTTCTTAGTTTCAAAGTGGATTTCATACAAGCATAATCTCCACCTTTAAAAGTGGAAAAAATTAGCCTAGTTTTTAGTACACATTTGGATATCCATGCCACATTATCATATTATATAGAATTCATGGGCTTCATGAGCCATCTCATACAACATACATTCATACTGGTATTAGTTCATAGTTCATACTTAGTGGAAAATGATGGAGCCAAAGGACTAGCTATCCTTTGTATTTTTGAGCCACCTACTCAGAGGGATTTGACACATAGTCCAAACATAGATTAACACATGCATGATCACATAGCTTTACTACATAGTGGGAGATAATGGAGCCAAAGTGCTAGCCTTTGTATTCTTGAGCCATCTTCAAGGAATTGAGCACTCAACTCCATTCATGATAGTACTCTTGGTAAAACACATACCCAACATCACTCAACACCATAATATTTTTTCTATAGGTTCACATACCCAATGAGGTGTATTCATTCCTTCATCTTCCTCTCTCTTTTACCTAGACTTTATACATTCTTATTTAGACATAATATGTCTAGTAAGAATTAATTTATTCCTTATTTTTTCTTGTAGATTGATGCTTCATGATGTGATATCTCTACACACACTTAGCATCACACATTTTTATGGGCTTCACCCTTGCAGTTAAGTTTAGGTACACTTTATATTTTTCCTTTATCCTAGTATTTCACTTTCCTACATCACTAAAATAAAGGGGGGGGAATGTAGTCATATAAAATGTCCAAATTAGTAGTTGGAGTGTGGTTTGTGATTCCCCATTAATAGATCCTTTTTTCATGCTCTTATGACCCTTATAGACACCTTTTTGCTCATTAACAATCATCCATAACCTTATAAATGATCATTCCACCTTAGCCAGATAGTATTCCCCATGCCAAACTTGTTCCCCCAAGTCTTGAGCCTGTAGGATAGGAGTGACCCATTTGGACTATAGCACTGGACACCAAAGTGTCCACTTTTTAGTGGTACTATCCATTTTCACTTTGAGCCCCAATGATCCTTTTCATCCAGTCCTTATCTTTGATTATGTTGGCCTAGTATGAATACATCTGACCCATGATCAATTATTCCCTATAAAAGCCTATTAAAATCTCACTTACAAAAAAGGGTGACAAAACACACAAAGAAAGAAAGAATACAAGAAAAACACTTAGGAAAACTTCTATATTCTTTGCACACAATCACCCAACACAGTTGAAAACCTACTCAAATCCTCAAACCAGTCCATAGCCACCTCAAACACTATCAAATTGGCATTTGCATCCACATCACACTATTACATAAAACACATTAGGTAGGAGAAATACATATGGATTGATCCATATTTTGAGTATTGGTATGTAGGAAATGTGCCCACACAAGGGGTATAAATTACATGTTTAGTACATCTTTCACATTAACCCCCCCACCTTCCCTTTGTCAAGTGACTCAAATATCATTTTATCAAGCATGATAGAGGATTAGGGTTTGAAGACAAAATCAGCTCCATAGTGAGTTCCATCGATAACCAACACTTGATTTTTCATAAGCATTCTCACATAGGCACAACACAACTACCTAAAAATTTTTAGGTCTTTGTGATTAGTTTGGACAATAGCGACAGGAATGGACAACAACACCAAATACTAAAGCATCTACTTTTTAGTGCTCTTATTATTTCACCCAATGAAAGCTAGATTTAGGCTTATGACACCTTCTCAGTCTTGCACAACCATTTTCAGCCGCTTTATTAGTTGTCTTAGTCTATTTCCAACTAAGTTATATTTCTTCTCATTTATTACTATTTTTAAAAATGTGAAAAAGACAAACAGTTGCATAAATCAAGAATGTATTTATTGTTATATTGTGTACTAATTTATTAATCTATACCCTTAAATAAAATATAAATAAAACTATATTATTCATAAATAAGTTAAATCACTTATTCATGCATGTTTCTCATGTTTTCTTTCTTTATTTCTTCATATTTTGTGTGTATTCAACTTGTTTGGAATGTGAACATTTGAATATGTTCTTGATTATGTCTTTAAGCCTTCATTTAATGCTTCTATGTGTGTGAGTGACATTTTAATATGTCCCTTGTATGTGATCCATTGGCCTTATATTATGTGTTTTGTGTGATTTTGTGTGTGCTCTTTATGTATACATTATGACAATGACACTTTTTTACTTCATTTCCTCAATTTTTGATGTCACGATGGATACCATGCATCTTAAAGTAGTAGTATTTCCACATTCCATGTGTTGAGTTTGTCTAGATTTATATTTAAAACTATTTAAATAATTTTTAATCAATGTTTTGGTTCTTGATGATGGTTCATGGAGTGTGAACTGAAGCGTTGATTAAAAATTCTTTACATAGTTTTAACTAGAAATCCAAACATACTCACCATGCATCTTCCCAAGTTTTTGATGCCATTATGGATATCATGCATCCTCCTTGAGTTTTTATATTTAGATTCAAATTCTTAGTATATTATCATTATTCAATGCATTTCTCTTTGCTAATATATATCTGTATATAACACTATGGATGCTTGGTTCTACAAGCATCTTATGTTACTACATTACTTGGTTTATTTATGATGATGGAATGATATCCAATGTTATCATCAATTATTTATATTTAAATATTTTAGATAAAATCATTCACATAACTTATTATGCATGCTTCAAAATTCACATCAAAAAAGGGGGCACACACAATGGCTTTTCTTTGATACTAAGCTACAATAACACATTGCATAGACAAAAGTTTGTAGGATTTAATCAATTGATCATAGTGCATACCCATAAATTACATTGAAATTAGTTTTAGACAAAAATTATCCAAAGGTCATAGGTTATCCATATATAAAACAATGTGACGTTGTCTTAGTAGTTAGAAAATAGTGACATCTAGATATTCTTTAAATCATAGTCAGGTACACGATAACTTATAATAGATAATCATAATGATTTTACATGATTAATTAGGTTTGTCTAATATATTACTCATATTAAGGGAATCATGCATGCCATGCAATCTAAAATTTACACATGTATTTTTTTTAAATCACATGATATTACTTAGTTTCAGAATCTACACACACCCATATATCATATTAAGAGCATGTGCATGACACATGACTACCTCTTACTTAGGTTTTCATCATCTTTAGAGAATGAAGGTAAATTAATGGCATTATATATTACATATACACTAGACATAGGTTATGTTATTTTTGCACCATTTTTGAACCAAAATTGAATCTGATTCTATCTGTAGTGGTTGATTCACTTTTTTGCACTAGTTTTACACCAAAAAGATCTATTGGAATTCATATATGGATTTCAAGCTACTCTACTAATTTGGGTATGAAATGGAGTCATGGGCACCTTGATTTATTAATAACACTCTCTTATCAAATAGTATTGGGGCATTAAAAATTGAATCCAAGTGTTTTAATGAATAAGAAATCTCTAAGGGTCCTACCCTTTAATTCACTACTTTTTCACCAAAAAATATAACGGTTCAGTACACAATTAGGTGTATTTTTTCCTTGGTATTTGATCTATAAGTTTATTATATTTACTTTAAAATTTTCATATTAAGTAAGGTATGATTTATACATGTTTCATTATAGGTTTTCATGAAACATAGTTTAGTGCATGGCCTTCATTCAATACCATTCTTCATAAGCATGTTCAAGAATAACTCCATTCCTTTTACTCTAATACTCACAAATTTATAAATTATTAAAATAAAATGGGGCTAATATATACATAAATTAAAATTTATTTCTAAAATAATTCACTTTTGACCACTCTTTATGCAACCTTAGCTCATTCCTAATTCCATAATCCTTGACCACTATTCCTTCACATTTATGCAGATGACCTATTACTCCAAGAAACTAATGATAAAAAAATGACCCTATTTTTCATTCCAAAAATTTTAAACCTACCATCTAACTGATCTACACTTCAAACTTATTTATCTTTTCCCTCTATACAAGGCCACTCTTTCAAGACTATCCCACTCACTAGTAATATCTGATTTTATTAGTGGCATCCTATTTCCAAATAATAGTTAGTTACTAAAATTGAAACCTATGTAATAGGTCATCCTAAATGTTTCACAAGTCCCATATGAATTGCTTCAAAAATGATCAATATAAAGCCACATTTTCAATATTTTTTTTCACTAGAGGCTCATATCAAGGAAAAAAACTAGAACATTTGCACATTGAGAGGAAACTATCTATTTTCCCAATTCTATGTTCATAACTCTGGTAGATCTAAGCTAAGTGTGAACACATATCCAAATTCACACATCATTTTTGAATTACTTAATCACACTAGGATTTCACCATCATATAACATTACACAAGTCTTTTGCACACACCACTATAGCATGAAATAACTACATAGAGTTTGATCCCTCTTTGGAGTATTGGTATGTAGGTAAAAATCAACATAGGGGGTGTTAAGTCAAGCAAAACTTCAACAACTAATTTTTTTTCTATTTATTTAATTTTCATAATTACCTACTATGCTACAATTCCAAGTGAATAAGAACATACACAATATCTTTCATAATGAATTACATAGATCTAATCACACACACAAAGATAATAAGTGAAGGTGTATAGGTTTAAATGTTCACATAAATATAAAACCCTACTTGACATTAATGTGCCCTCAAGACACCAATGCAATACACCCTTATCCAATAACATGGACTTGTCCCATATTGAAGAAAATCATTATTCCTAATTCATAGTGTCATCGTATAGTCACATAATCAGTTTTAGAGTTGTGTTTATATTCCCACATATTTTATTTCTAGATAAGTTGTTCTTCTTTATTACTTTGCCATTTTAGCATATTTATATATTTATAAAGTGTTAAATTATTTAGTTTCATTTATTTTATATCTTTATCATTCATATTTTACATATTAGTTTATCATAATTAGGATTAGCATTTATCTATTTCCTAATTTTTGATAAAACACAAACAACAATCAATGTTTTAATAAAAATATGAGTTCACCAAAAAATTTAATGTTTTATTTTGACTTAGTAATTAAATATAATAAATAATATAAATGTTTTTTTAGAATACATAATATAAATAGCCTAAATGTAAAATATATAAACTAAAATGAACTATAAATAGTAATAAGCAATGAAATGTGCAAGACTAGGTTAAATTTGATTTGTATTAACTATGCATGCAAATCAATGATGTGGATTTAACTAATAAGACACGTGAATTGTGTCATAGTAAAGAATAAAATCTTGGAATTTAATGGGATAGGGACACACTATGTGGATAGGGGCACACTATAACCTTATTTGTTGTCTATGGCCATGTCTAGGTTGATTATGCGATTAATTTTATTATTGGGTACCTATGACTATCAAAGTCACATTGTTGATTGTTTGTGAATGTTGATGTGATGCATGAAAGTATATATATAATGTTAAACCCTAGTTCCTACACATAAAACAAATGGAGATAAAATATAAATGGGGGAATCAATCAAAGATAATGGTCGATCTATCCTAAAAAAACCTTGCATAATTTGAGTGTTTCTTATATAATACAAAAGGGCCTATGTCGATGTAGTTCTCCCTCCTAGAGTGAGTGTGTGAATATTGATATTAGATATATGGATGAAATAAATATATTAACTTGAATGTTTAACAATTAATTAATTTTACCTTCAATTATATATCTTCATAATTGTCTTGTGACTATTATAATAAATTACAATTTGAATTGGAAGGATTAGGGCCCTTTTGCCCAATGTGCGATATAATTGCCAAGTAATTGATAGATGTGTATTGACTAAACTTAATGTGATTATATATAGGAAAATATGGAATATTTTAGTTAAAATACTTTTAAAAAAGTGTGTGAGGGTCAATATGAAATGTCTCTAATTTTAAATTTACCATTGAAGCATGGGAGACAAGGTTGCATTAGTGGAAAAAGCTAGATTATAGATATGTCCAAACTAGTGTAGTCATATCCCAAAAGGTTGGAGACTTTTGTAATTTCATTGATAGGAATATATAATTAGAATATGGATGTTTAAATTATGTTTTCAATGTTTTCAAGATAGTGAGTATAATATTGAAGGCTCTCATAGAGATTTCAAGTTAACAAAATGATGAATTGATCAAACAAGGTAATGATGTCAATATTAAACATTTTAAAACACTTAATGATTAAATTTTAGTGTTTTAATAACCCTAAATACATAGATAAATAACTCTATATCTATAAAAATTACAAGCTTACTTTTAATATGTATCCACTATTATAACACAGTCATAATCAATCAATTAGATATAAAAGCTAAATATATTGATATGCTTAGTACTTTCCATAAATAGTAAATAAATTTATCATGTAAATATTAATCAATTATATTAATATTTACTCTTGATTTACATATACTAAAATATAAACTAATTATATGTGTTTAATGATGTAGGATCATCTTATGTGGATGACAAGCTTTGTCTTGTTTTACAAATTTTGATTTCATCAAGTAGAGAGGAGTCAATAAGAGTGTTTTGAGTCATTATAAGGGTGTTTTAAGTCATGTAATACACCTTGGAATGTTTTTAATGTGTCTAGAGATAATAGAGTAGGCTATACATTCATATTAGGATTTTATTGTCATCTTTTACCTAATTTGAATTTTTGAATAATTTGGTCTAGTAAGGGTTTTATAAGAAGTGGTAAAGAAGTTTTGAAAGTGTAAAATAGTTAAAAAAACATGAATAATTAAATAAATGATCATACCTTGGTCCAAGGGTCACTTTTTTATGGGAGATCAACTTTGTTGTTTGTGTAAAGTGCATTCTCACTAGCTAGTAACCATTATAAGTAGTTAAGGTGGTTACATTAGATATAAAACTTGTCAATTTTGTTTTATAATTAATTTTTTGGTGTGAATTATAAGGAGGAATTTAGTATTAATAAAAAATGAATATATATCCAATAATTTTATCAAAGAAGGTCTGTACCCTATTTTTTGTGTTTTGCATAAGATGTTGGTAGAGTTTTCTAATGTTCACAAGATGAAAGATGTGATAATACCATGTTTGAGGCTTTAGTATGAATTGGTGAGTTTTATCACACTTTATTTATTGTATTTTTATTTTCATTTTATTATTATTTCACATATTTTATCCATAAATTTGTATGCCCTAGTTGAGATTGTGTTTGTTTAAAAGAGATAAGAGCAGGTATAATGAAAAGTGTCTAATAAAGGTGTTAGAGTGACTGAGTAAAGTTGAAAAAGGGTATATGTGTTTGTTTAAAACCCTATAAAACATGATTATATTGTATAAATCATCCTTGGGGACATAAGTTCTCAAGACTAAGTCATAGATCCTTCACATTGTGACTGTGCACACATAATTGGTCCATAAACATGATCAAGAGTGGAAGCGAGGAGTTTAAAAATAGTTATCAAGTTATAAAGGATATTTTTTATGTAATATACCTAAAATAGGTCTCATAGGAGGTAAAAATCCTTTTAATAGGTCCTAAATATTTAGATAGTGCCCAAGAAACCCTATTGACTAAGTCTGAGTGTGTTGTAAGCCAAAGATCTTGATATCAAAGTTAAATAAAAGCCTTTAGGAATCCAATTAATGCACAAAAAAGGTGTATAATATTCATACAAGCCTTTAAAAATCATCACAATTGATTGAAACCCTTTGTGTAAGTTAAAAACTAAAAAATGATTCCACCGAAATGTAAATAAGACATGTTTCCACTGATGGAATTACACAAAAATTGGTCATATGAGGGGTATTTAAGTTTATCTAAGATATTATTTATTTTTTTATTTTATTCTATATGTGATAATATATTTGGAGAGGTCTGTGTATGTGTAGGGTGAAACATGCCTAATTAGGCCTACACAACAAGCTAAAAAGGGATAGTAAAGTGGCTTGAAAGAAAAATTCAAGTGTGATATTTCATAAAAATGTGATAAATAATAAAGGGTAGCTAAATAAATCATTGATTTCTCGTTAAATATCTTTTCACTTCCATATTATTAGGAATACTATAAAAAACGGTTACTAGCATGTGTTATATGAATGTAGAGTTGTCTAGGAAGGTAAAGAGGTTAGAGAAGAGTGAAGTAAAGGGAATGATATATTTTAAGAGATCATAATGATAATATTAAATCTAATAGATCCCATTAAATATTTAGATCATGCTTTAAGCATTGAATGACCATTTAAGCCATTGTTAAAGAAGTGCATTTTGACACAAAGTAAAGTATGAGATAATTGACCTATCCTCTAAATAATTTGGTATAATATCCTAGGAGATCTTGTGAAGGTAGAAATCATAACAAGTAGAGGAAAAGGATAAGACGTTGTAACCCAAAGGAAATTGTAAGCAATGGATACTTTGGTTATTGAAATGAGGAACCTACAGGCAAGATTGGAAGCCATATAGTTGGCACAATGAAGAGAGATAAATAGGGTTGATATAAGTGATGGTGAGGATGAGATATCTCATGAATAAGTAGTAGAGGAAGGTGATGAATGAATAGTTGAAGAAATATTCATAAGATAATTTCTTGGGGTGACTTTAAAGACCAATATGGAGATGTTCATGTATGAGGGCAACCTTAAGTGGAGGAATTAGTGGATTAGATCAAAACCATGGAAAAATACTTAGAATATGAAGAGGTTAAGGATAATAACAATGTAACGTTTTTAGTAACAATGCTGAAGGTTCATGCATCCTTTTTGTGGGATGGCATCTAGGAAGAAAGAAGAAGAAGAGGCAAAGACAAGATATAATCATGGGATAGAATGGTGGCCAAGATGAAGGGAAAGTTCATGCCTAAGGATTATCAGACCCACTTGTTTAGGAAGTTTAAAAACTTGAGGAAGAAAAACATGATAGTGAAAGAATACATACAAGAGTTTTACAAGTTAACCATTCAAGAAGGACACATAGAAGATGGTTCTAAGAAGGTTGTTAGGTATATGAATAGCTTGAAGTTTGCCATTCAAGATGAGTTGAGTATCTTGGAAATTAGGAATGTTGAGGATGCTTACCAATCTACCTTGAGAAAAAAATAGAAGCTTTTAAGAAGGCAAAGTTAGATGAATAGAGGTAGAGGTGGAAGAAGCTATAGAGGAAGAAGCCAACAAGAAAAAAGAGGCAAGCCAAGTAAAAAAGGTCAATGGAAAGGTCAAAGAAAATAAGTGGGTAGTAGTTCAGAGGCTTCAAGTTCATCAAATAGAGGTGGTTATACTAATAGATGGTAGGTCATATGGTAGAGGAAGAGGAAATGGATGGTTTGTAGGCAAGTGCTTCAACTACAACAAGTTTGTAGGGAATTGGTCTTATGAGTGTCTTGAAGATGTGAAAAGTGGAAGCTCTTGGAGTGAGAGTAGAAATAAAGTGGTGAAACAAGAGGATGAGAGTATAGATGCATTTAATAACTATGTGGAGGAGTGAAAAATAGGTAAAATATTGTTTATGAAGAGAGTTATCTTGAAGACTAAACAAGAGGGCAGAGAACCACCATAAAGGAAAACTTTGTTCTAAACCATGTGAAAGAGTAAAGGTAAGTGATGCAAATTTATATTAGATAATGGTATTATAGATAACTTATTATCTTCCTTGATGGTGTCTAAACTAGGATTAGAAATAAGCAAGCATCTAAGCCCATACAAGGTTTCTTGGATTCATAATAGTCACCAAGTTGTAGTGAGTGAATAGTGTTATGTACACTTATAGATAGGTGGATATAAGGATAGAGTTTTGTATTATGTCATTCCAATTTATTTTTACCAAATAATTCTTAGGAGACCATGGTAGTATGAGAGGAGAGCATTTTATGATGGGAGATCCAACACATATACCATTAAGAAAGATGATTGTAGGCATACATTGAAACCATTGAGTGATAATTCATGGAGAGAGACACTAGGTAGTGTCATGTTGTTTGGAGAGAAGGATTACCTACCCAAGGAAGTTAGTTTAAATAGTAAGGATGAGATCCTTATAGTTGTAAATAAGTGCCAGGAGGGAGACGAACTAGTGCAAGTCGCCAATCGATTGGAATAAGAGAATGCAATAGTAGAAGATCATTTTGATGAGTTAAAAGTAAGAAAAAAGGAGATATTACAATAAAAATAGTAAGTTAAGTTATCTTTAGATGAAAATTTGAAGGATTTTTTTACAAACTTATCCTCTCATTTGAACCTTATACAAAATAATGAGTATCTATGAGTTTTTTTTTGAAAAAGTAGACATACTGATGAGGTTGGTGATGGAAAAAGAAGGAAATGATCAAGGGGAGAGTGAAAAATATAAATAAGTGGATATATAGGTTGTATAATTTGAGGATATTATATAATAAAATAAGGAACCATCAAAAACCATTTTGAAGACAACAGATCCAATCTTAGCAAGGATAATCATGCCAAAACAAGAGATTGGTTTATAAGAAGATAAACAAGGGTTTTTTTTCTTTGAATTGTGTGTCCTATGTGTAGGATGGTTGTAGGAAAATAATTATGTGATGAAGGTGGTCAAGTGGAAGATCACTATTCAATAATTCAACATAAAAGGAGTAAGCAAGGTGGAGTTGGTCAAAGCACAAAGAGATCTATATGCTACTCATAGACCTTGGGATTCAAGAGGTGTACAATTTAATATAAGGAGATTTATAGAAAGGGGAATGTGGGGAAGTTAAATATAGGTTAATAAATTTTTTGGGAAAGTTTATTTCATACCCCAGGAGTATGATGCAAGAGCATCCTATGCAGATGACAAGCTTTGTGTTATTTTAACAATTTTACTTTGATCAAGTAAATAGTAGTCAATAATAATATTTGGAGTCATTATAATGGTTTTTTAATTCATGTCATACACCTTATAATGTTTTCCAAGGGTTTAGAGGTGATAGAGTAGGCTAAAAATTCATATTAGGATTTTCTCACCATCTTTTGCCTAATTTGAATTTTTGAATAATTTGGTCTAGTAAGGGTATTATAAGAAGTTTTATATAAGTTTTGAGAGTGTAAAATAGTTATAAAACATGAATAATGACATCAAGGATAATTTATTGGGCCAAGGGTCACTTTTGTATAGGATATCAACTTTGTTGTTTGTGCAAAGTGCTCTCTCAATAGTTAGTGATAGTTGGAAGTAGTTAAGGTAGTTACATTAGCTATAAAAATTTCAAATTTTATTTTCTAATTTAGTTTTTGGTTTGAATTAAAAGGAGTTTATTCCCAATAAATAATCAATATAAATCCAACAATTTGATCAAATAAGGTTTGGACCCTATTTTTTGTGTTTTGCATAAGATGTTGGTATAATTTTCTAATGTTCACAAGATGGAAGATGTGATAATACCATGTTTGAGGATTTAGTATGAATTTATAAGTTTTATCACACTTTATTTAATTTATTTTTATTTTTATTTTATTATGCTTTCACATCTTTTACCCATAAATCTGTATGCCCTTATTGAGATTGTGTTTGTTTAAAAGAGATGAGAACATGGTATAAGGGAAAGTGTTTGGTAGAGGTGTTAGAATGACTGAGTAAAGTTTAAAAAGGGTATATGTGTTTTTTTCAATCCCTATAAAATTTTATCATAGTGTATAAATATTCCTTGGGTATATAAGCTCTCAATACTGAGTCACAGACCCTGCACATTATGACTATGCACATATAATTTGTCTATAAACATGATCAAGAGTGGAAATTAGGAGTTTAAAAATAGTTATCATGTTTTAAAAGGATCTTATTTATGACACATGCATAAAAGAGGTCTCATAAGAGGTATAAATCCTTTGAATAGGTCTTAAACATGAACTCAGTACCCTAGAAACCCTATAGACTAAGTTTGATTATGTTGTAAGATAAAGATCTTGATATCAAAGTTAAATAAAGACCTTGAGGAAGCCATTTAATCCATGTAAATTATGTATTATAGTAATATAGGCCTTAAAAAATCATAAAAATTGACTTAAACCCTCCATGGAAGTTAAAAACTAAAAAATGATAGCTCTCAGGTCCTATAGAGCCAAAACTAGGGTTTTGGAAAGAAAATGTAAATAAGAAACGTTTCTACGAATGGAATTAAACAAAAAATTGGTCATATGAGAGGTATTAAAGTTTATGTAAGAAATTCTTGCATTTTTAATTCTATTCTATATGTGATAATATAGTTGGAGAGGTCTGTGTATGTATAGGATCAAACAAGCCTAAACAACAAGCTAAAAAGGGATAGTAAAGTGGATTAAAAAACTATTTTGAGTGTGAAATTTCATAAAAAGTTGATAAAGGATAAAGGGTACCTAAATCAATCATTTATTTCTCAATAAGGATTTTTACACTTTTTTACTATTAGGAATACTATAAAAAAGGCTACTAGCCTATGTTCTGTGAATGCAGAGTTATCTAGGAAGGTAAAGAGGTTAGATAAAAGTGAAGTAAATGGAATTAGAGATTTTAAGAATTCATAATGATCATAAAAAAGGTAATATATCCCATGAAATGGTCAAATCATGCTTTAAGCATTAAATGACCATTTAATCCATTATTAAGGAACTGCATTTTGACATAAAGCAAAGTATGAGACAATTGACCTATCCTCTACATCACTTATCCTATTGTGATTCAAATTAATCTAAAAATAGGGTAAAAATATTAGTGAACATGTGTATTGTTTGAGCAATGTTAAACCATAGGTTTTGTTTAGGGTTTCAACCTTCTTTCTAGAATTTTTAGGTCTTTTCCTTAGGGTTTTATTTTTAGATCCAATTTATGATACTCCCTTACATTGCAAAATACATATGGATTTAATAAATTAGCATTGTTTATATTGGTTGATGTAAATCATAATCAAAATCATTTCATATTTATAATTGGATATTCATAAGTTAGATTACCACTTTATTCACTAATAATAATAAATGAAATATCCTTAGCCTCCCTTAATACACATCCCCTCTACTGAGTTAGCTACACATTTCACTCATTCACAGTAATCAGTAGAGTGTTTTCCACTCTTGACTTCTCTTTATTTACATAATTATAATAAAAATAGTTGTTATAGTTTTTGTAAATCTCTCTATTATATATCACTTTACTATTTACTCTATTTTCACTCTTTTATAATATATTACAAATATTTATATGATTTATAACCTATTAACTCACTTTTCTTATCAAATTTCAACTCTTCTATATTATATATACCACATTATATTGTTACAATATAAATACCAACTAGATACCTTTGCACCTCAATCGTCACGTATGTGTGACATGCCTTTATTAAAGTAAGTAATAATATTTTACCATAATTATATAATATTTACAACATTTACCAAGTTGTTATAAGCCTCCATCTCATCGGCCTAGAGATGTATTTTTTATTAGGGTAGAGTTGGAGGTTTTTTGGTACTCCTATTTTGGCCCTTAACTATTGAAGAATCTTGCCAACATTTACCTAACTTTTATTCCTTTATCTTTTCCTCAAGACAAATTCTAAAAATATTAATAGGTACAAAAAATAATGCATATAACTTAAAACCAAAAATGTACTTTTAAAAATTGTGGTTGATAATATGGATTCCTTATACATAGGTAGATACTTCTCATACTTGTTCATCATTTATTTAGAAAGAGTTTCCCAGCTCAAAAGTATGGCTTTGGCATCTAAAATCTTACATTTTATCACAAAAATTTTCACCATTTATACCTATATCATAGATGGTGACTATTGGAGGTCTATATTTCACCCTAGATGAGAAAAGGATTATTTAGGTCTGCTACCCAAATCTAGTCCAAAATGGGAATGACCCTAGGCTATGGGTGACCTAATCTTGGGTCAAACCTCTAGGATTTTTAATACGGATAGATCTTATAATGCATAATTTAGCTCATTTACACTAAAACCTACTAATTTATAGGGAAAAAGGGGGGATACAGATAACTAAAAGGGAAATCTAAGCTAATGTTGGTGATGCACCTAAAATGATTGTTCATCCACTCTACTTGAACTTCTTAAAAAATTAATGAGAGAAGTAAAGGATTGAATCTACAACTCCAAATATCTGTTATGCATCAATATTTCATGTAAAGGTTCACCAAGTGATCAAAACCTAAGGGAAGTGATGGAGAGGCCTGATTTAGGGCACTAACTAGTCAAAGTATCCACATGATAGCTTTCAATCAAATGACATTAGAAACTAAACATGACTTACATAACAAGATCAATTAGTATCTAGGTGAGATTAGGAATTGACAAGGGAGAGAATTCTAACACATATGAAAATTAAAATGACATGATCATACTATACTAGAATAATGAAATTTGAAACAATATTCTATTCATCTCAAGAGGTTACAAGGCTCAATCTTGGTAGAGTCTAGTCATGCCCAAGAAAGGGATCCATTTTAAGGCTTAGAAGCTTGTATATATAGTATAATGGGATGAGAGAGATAGGCATGGTGCATGGGAGAGTGGAGAAGGGGTCATAATTATTGAGATCACATCTTCTTTGAGATCTTAATTACATTAAAGTCACTGGGACTCTATCTAGCAAGGAAAGGTGGAGAAAGGGTCATAATAATAAAAAACATTGCAAGAAGAAACCAACCTACCACATAAATCCTCCTCAAGCTCATTTTCATTAATTCCCTTCACTATTTTTCAAATTTATGACCATATCAAAGGGTAAAACACTTATCCATAATCACACATTTGACCCTACTTCAATATCTAAGCTTAGGTCTTACCATAGATGAAAACCAATCTAATTTAATGGTTTCCATATAGTCATAATTGCAATAATGATATGTAGGTTGCTTTCCCATATTTGGTCTCTATATTAAGCCCTAAAATACCTATTCTACCTTTACTAAGCTTTAATGGCAATTTTGTCCCCTTTGAAACATTATTCTAGTTGAAATTTAAATTGCATTCAACCTATAATAAAGGTTACATATATTCATCCTTTAATACCAATCATTGATCTTAATCTGGGCCTTTAATATTATAACACATTCAACCTTCATCATTGACCATTGATTTATGATTCACATTGGATGAGAACCATTGGATCTTCCTCAATATGAATGAACATGAGCTATGTATTTACTTGATAGTTAACATGATCATGACACTTGATAGCTCCTTATTTATTCCCAAGATCCATTGACCTTTTAACTCACCACTCATCATTGATCTACCTTTGTACAATGAAATGTGCACCATCGATCTATTTGGGCCCATTGGTTTTATCAATTGACATGAATCATTAGATATATTATGGGCTCATGAAATCATGCCACCTTTTAGCCCCACATTGGTCTTTGATTTTGGCATTTGATATTATGAAACTTTTTAGTATCATGTGGTTCTTATGGACCTCACTAAATTTTTGACTATGAGCTCATCATTGATCTTCGATGTAAGATCCAATGCATGCCATTGGATCTTTATGACCTAATGACACTTTTAGGTTATCTCTCACCATTTAATCTTAATCTAAGCTCCTGTGATATTGACAATTTTTTGATCTACATTCAACCTAGTAACATTTAAATTCAAATGGCTATTTATCGAAGCTTGAACTTGACATTTACATTCCCATCCCAAACTATTAGTTTAACTTTAAATGCCTGTAAATTGAGATAATAAGCTCATCAAGTCATAAAATTTTAAAATCATGATTTTGGGACTAATATCATCATGTACATACATTCCTTTAGCTCTTGTTGACCTCCCAAGTGAACTCATAAAATTCACAAACAAACTGGTCTATTCATTTCTACATAACACCCTGTGATGGTATGGTCTTTCAAAGATTGTATGTCATTTGTTTATCCACTCAAATAGGAAATATTCTTATTTTTTCAAACCAAGAAAAATCTAGGTATGGGGGCCAAATTTGGCCAACATCTTTGATGACTCATAAGGAAGCATGCCTACTATGCTTGAGAACCTAGACTATTTGTCTTGACTAGTCCATTAGGCATGGAGTCTCTACTTTGGTTAAATACATTAATTTTAGGTTAAAATTGGTTGCAAAGCTTTGGATAAATCTTGAAACAAAATTGAAACAAGAACAAAACAAATAAAGGAAAATGCATGCATGCACTTGGAGGAAAGAAAAATAGCTAACCTATTAAACAAAGGTGCACACAGACACTTAGAGAAAATCAATGAAATTTACTCTAATATATATAAGGATGATATTTAAAAGTACCTCCCTCTTGGTTCAAATGGGAAACTTATGAATTCAATTTCATGATGATATGGAGAATGATGTATCACACATTCTCTTGTAATATTGGTAGTTGAAGAAGTAAGTCTCTCTTTGCTAATTCCTTTGGCATGCTCATATGTGGAATAGTAAAATCAAAGTGACTTATAATGTAAACATACTCACTTGGTATATATTTATTTTTTCCAACCTCCAACTGAAATAAGTGCCTTAATGAGTACCCTCTTGTAATGATAATCCTACTAGCATCCCTTAGCTTGGATTCAATCTCCATTCCTTCATAATTTGGTTAGCTAGGATAAGCACCAAATAAACCTTCATTACCTTTTGGAAACATACCCATGTTTTTAGGCTCACCAAGGAGATGATAGCCCATTATAAATATCCAAAACAAGCTCATGTCTACAATGAGCTCTTGAGGTGATAGTGTTGGACTACCCACTCCATGTTCTTTGATTTTCTTGACAAGGTTTCCCTCTTTGTCTATGATCAGACCATAGTCCTCCTAGAGAAGAGCACATCCTAATACCAAAACTTTAAATTGGTCCTCTAATGAGCCTTTTGGTTGATATAAGCTTCTATTTGCCCCACAAATTCATCAATTTGATTAGCTATTATATCCATTTCCTCATCCTCTATATAAGATGGCAAGGATTTGATAGCCTCAACCTCTTCATTTTCAACATAAGATGGTAGCTCTTCTTCCTACTTAAAGGTATAATTTACTCTTTCATATCCAAAAGTTTTACCAATAGAAATCTCCTCATAGACACTTGCATCATCCTCAGCACATCCTTCTTAAAGCTCATTTGAATCAGCAATTTCCTCTTCTAGTTCCCACATGACACACTCCTCTTCTTGAGTGTGAATGGTTGAAATGTAGGATGGATACATTTATGATATAAATTTATTTTTTTGGGTAGCCTCTCCATAAAGTAATCTCATGAAGCTTGCAACCTTGAACTACTTGACCTTTTCCACCTCCTTTTCTTGATTAGATGGACTAGTCATAATAGGATCCTTATGACAAAGGCTAAGAATCACATAATTTGAGTGCATAGTCCATGAAGGTTCCCAAGTTTGAGATATATGGGTTACATGAGGAATGGTAGGTGGATTGGTTGAAAGTATAACAATCTATTGAGGAGGTAAGAAGCTTGGGATTTTGAATGGAATAGGTGTAGGATTTAGTAGTATGGGTGGATATTAAGGCATAGAAGGAATTAGTGTGGAACTTGGTACCTATATGGACTGATATTTATAGGAGGAAGCCATGCAAATATAAAATTTCATTGGATTAGATTCCTCTTTATGTATTTGTTCGTATACTTGTATCTCATCCTCTATCTCAACTTCCTCTTTGAATTCATCTGTCTTTGCATCTTGAAAGACTGAAACATGCTCACCCTTGCCCATTGGTATCCCAATTACGAGTTATTATAAATATAAAAATTCATCCTCATTAGATATTATTTCAACATGGAGTTAACTATTTACCTCTTTAAGGAGTGGCATAGGATATTCTTTGGATGACTCCAAGAGAGATGAGATATATGTGACACCTCCTTGGTCCAACTATTTATCTTCAATAGTCATGTCCTCCTCCTTATTTTGTATATTATTTTGGATGGATTTACAAGATGGAAATGACTTATAATATTGAGGATGGGAGGGTAGGTATTGAAAAACTTTGGGTTTGCTTGACTGCATGACTTGACTCTAAGATGGAAACTTGGGCTTATGATTTTATTATACAATGTGCATTGTGGCTTAAGGATTGAAATGAGGCATGTGAAATTGAGGTGATGTTACATTTATAGATTCCAATCTATTGTAAAATTTTTTATCTACAACATCAATTTTATTATCAAGGGAGGCTTTAAAATTAGACTTTGAGTGCTCATTATGGTTGTCTCTTTCAATACAAACTTGCCTTTCCTCCTGGACCCTCCCTTGGACAAATTTCCATGAAGGGAAGGTTGACAAGAGTTGGGGGGGAATACGATGACCTTGAAACTCATTTGGTGAGGGATTATGAGTGGTGATGGGAATCTCAACGTGAATTTGACATGGGGCTAATGAGGGAAGACATGATGGGAGATGGGGTGTTTGATGTTCTTCTAGGCTATCATCTTCTCCTTAATCTTGTAGATGAGTCCATCTATGTCAAGAATGTCACAATTATTTATAGGATAAACTCCCATAATGAAAGACATGTACTCTTCCTTTTCTTATTGCACTAAATTCCTAACCCCTCTAATGACATGTTTTGGAATTTCCTGCCCATACCACTTCAATGTATCAATGTTTATCATATTTCTCTCCTAGTTTAATATAAAATTTTTAAGGATATATATGGAATGGCTTGGGGTATGAGTAGGATATTACGGAATGTCATGTTATTTCCATGCTTGATAAATATGGTAACTAGGTTTCATAGGGGGTATATGAGACTCATAATAGGTTTGATGATCTTGGTAACAAGGGGGATCATCATAAGACTAGGAAGAGTGAAAATATGGTTGATATGGGTCTTCATATTGTTGGTGAATGTTATATAAAGATGTATATGGATCATTTTGAATTTTTTTATAAGGATAATAATGATGAGGGTATCCACCATAGTTTTTCATATCAACTGTAGATGCAAAAATTGATTAAAATCTTTAATGAGACATACCTAGGCTACATACAACCATAAGCCTTGATTCAGAGTTTCCATTGGTACTAACTTGCTTGCTTTCAAAATCTAATTAGAGGAAAGACACACCAAAAATATTTCCACTCTTTTGGGTCTTGGTCCTATTAGGCATGCCAAAAATGATTTGAGGCCTATATTTCACCATAGTTGAGTAAAGGATTGTTTAGGTCCTCTAACCAAATCTAGTCCAACATGGGAATGACCCTAGGCTATGGGTGGCCTAATCTTGGGTTAGACCTCTAGGATTTTAAATGAGGATAGATCCTCTAATGCATTATTTATCTCATTTCCACTAAAACCTACTAATTACTAGGGGAAAATGGGGGAGAAAGATAACTAAAAGGGAAATATAAACTAATGTTGGTGATGCACTTAAAATGATTGTTCATCCACTCTATTTGAACTTATTAAAACACTAATGAGAGAATAAAAGGACTAAATGTATAACTTCAAATGTCTTTTATGCATCAATATTTCATTTAGAGGTTCACCAAGTGACCAAAACCTGAGGGAAGTGATGGAGAGGCTTGATTCAGGGCACTAACTAGTCAAAGTATCCACATGCTAGCTTTCAATCAAATGACATTAGACACTAAACATGACTTGAATAACAAGATAAAATAGTAGCTAGGTGAGATCAAGACTTGACAAGGAAGAGACTTATTCCACATATGTAAGTTAAAATGACATGAACACACTATACCAAAATTTGAAATTTGAAATAGTCTTCTATTTATCTCAATAGGTTACAAGGCTCAATCTTGGTAGAGTCTAGTCATGCCGAAGAGAGGGATCCATTTTAAGGATTAAAAGCCTATATATATTATAATGGGATGAAAGAGATAGGGAGTATGCATGGGAGAGTGGAGAAGGGGTCATAATGATTAAGATCACATATTCCTTGAGCTATTAATTACATTAAAGTCACTGGGACTTTGTTTGGCATGGAAAGGTGGAGAAATGGTCATAATGATCAAAACCACTATAGGAAGCAACCAACCTACCACATGAATCCTTATTGAGATTTTTTTCATTAATTTCATTCACTTTTTATCAAATCTATGACCATGTCAAAGGATAAAACACTTATTTATAATCACACGTCTACCCCTACTTCAATATCTAAGCATAGGTCTTACCATAGATGAAAACCAATCTAATTTATTGGTTTTCATATAGTCAAAATTACAATAAAGATCCATAGGTTTCTTGCCATATTTTGTCTTTATATTAGGCCCTAAAATACCTATTCTACCTCTAATGAGCTTTAATAGAAACATTATCCCCTTTGGAACATTTCTCTAGTTTAACTTTAAATCACATTTAACCTCCATTCTAAGTCCCATATCTTCATCCTGTAATACTAGCCATTGATCTTGATCTAGGCCTCTAATATTATGGAACCTTTGACCTTCATCATTGACCATTGATCTATGATCTAAATTGGATAATCACCATTAGATCTTCCACAGTACGAATTAACATGATCCATGGATTTATCTGATAGTTACCATAGTCATGACACCTAGTAGCTCCTTATTTTTTTGTAGGATCCATTAACCTTTTGACTTACTACTTGCCATTGAAATGTGCACTATCGATCTATTTGGGCCTAATGGTCTTGTCAATCAATGTGCACCATTAGATCTACTAAAATATCATGAGATCATGCCACTTGGCATCCCCACATTGGTCTTTGATTTTAACCTTTGAAAATGGGACACTTATCGATCTCTTGTACTTCTTGTGGACCCCACTAAGATTTTGACTATGTTCTCACTGTTGATCTTTGATGTATGATCCAACATTCCATTAGATATTTAGGACACACTGACACTATCAGGTTTCCACTCACCATTAGATATTGATCTAAAATCCAACTATCTTAACACTTGTTAGATCTATGTTCAACCTAGGAACATTTAAATTCAAATGGATATTTTCCAAATCTTGAACTTGACATCTATGTACCCATCCTAGACTATTGGTTCAACTTTAAATACTTGTAACTTAATATAGCAAGCTCATCAAGTCATAAAATTTGTAGAGAATGATCCTATGACTAATATCATCATGCAAATACATTCCTTTGGTTCTTGTCAACCTCCCAAGTGAACTTATAAAATGCACAAGAAAACTAGTCTGTTCATTTTTGCATGACTTCCTATGAAGATTTTGTCCTTCAAAGCTTGTATAAGTCATTTGTTCATCTACTCAAATAAGAACTTTGCTCATCTATTCAGTATAGGAAAAAACTTGTTATGGAAGATAAATTTAGCCAATATTTATTTCTCTAATATGTATAGGTATGTTTCATGACCCTTGATTTTATTTTCCATCTTTTGCATCTAGGTATTCAACAAAGTCCCATGGTATTCCATGTCATCATAAATAAGTGTGCACTGAGATAGTTTTTATTTGCAATATTTGTGTAAAATTATCCATTTGAATATTTCTAACTTGTAAGGAATTATATGAGTACCAAAAATAGTAGAATCAATACTTAGTTATCTCTTTATCTCCTCTAATTACTTATTTTTTCTTGGGTCCACAGGGTCCTGTTGATTAAATAGGCAAACTAGGTGGTTGCATCTCCCATTACTTTCTATAGTTTCACTACTTAGTCTTCATATTTAGTTCTTATAACTTAATTAACCCATAATAGTGAACCCAATAGTTATTCTTATTTATAATTATCTTATCTACTATAGTTTCTTCATGACTGATGAAATTATTCATAATTTCCTCTAATTATGTATTTATTTTCCATGTTATGTCTAGATCAAACTAAGATATGGTGGTGATTAAGGTAGTTAGACACTTTTTTATGCCTTATTTTAAGTTTACACACCATTTAATCTACTATAACTTATCACTCTAGATAAGAGTCTCTCCAACTATATATATTTCTATTGGGACTATTTTATAGGGATATTACAATTTTTCCTCCTATTGTAAGCTGAAGAAAATTTGGTGGAACTATATTATAGATGTTATATGTTCTTTCATGATAATCATACTTTTATACATTTTAGAAGATCCATGGGAGTATCCATAATTCCTTTGAATTGTTCCTACTAATCCTATGGTACTTTATAATGATATCTTTCTAGTATCCCTTATTTTCACAAACTTGTAGAAGGGTTTCTAACAACTTTTTCCTTATTCTCCTTTTATTTTTGTTCTATATTTTATTTTTCCAAATTTTTTTATCCTCTTTATTTTCCCTATCCTCTTAATATTTGGTTTTCCTAAGGTCTTCAATTCATCCATTGAATTTAAAAATCATATTTTTGAAAGGAATAAGGAGGTGTTGTATGATGAATTTACCATAGCCATCCCTCCTCTCCTCCTCACTCACACATTGAACTTAGACCTATTAAACCCCATATATTACATCCATCAATAGGTGTTCAGGAGGTCTCCCACCCCATCCCAATCTATATATAAGGAGGGAGGAAGAGGGACTTAATAAATTTCCTTGGCCCTAGATGACTACCATTAATGGTATAGACACTAAAAAACTATACACTTACAGTTTTTGATGACTAAATGCCTTAGGACCCCCTAAAGATCCCTAAACCTTCTTAAAACTTAAAAAAACCCTCTTAACCTAATTAGATCACTATTCTCCTATTCACATAGTACTATTCAAAAATACTATTCAAAATTACTATTTACTATCACTATTCACTATGGGACCCACTATCACTATTCATGATGACATGGCAAGTGACATGGGAAGTGACATGGAAAGTAACATAGCATGTGACATGACAAATGACATGGAAGGTTATTTGGGAGGTGATATGGCTTAGAAGTTAGGTGGATTGATGTGGGACATCATACCCCACCTAAGACCCTTTTCCAAGGTGTTTAATGACCTCATTTAAGCATCACAAGGCCACCATTTGAAATATGAAAAATTTAACCTTAATAGGCCTTAATTAAACATGAATTTTATCTTCACACATGAAATTGGCCTTCAAAATGGGATTCCCACCTCTTTAGTGCCTTGGAAAAAATAAAGGGCACTATATCCACCCATTTTGACTTTTTAACCCAAATGAGAGACCCATAAGAAAGGGTGGTGAAAAGTATTTTAACCTCATTTAGGCCCATGTGCATGATTCCCATTCAAAATTGGACTCATGTACAAGGTGGGAGACACACCAACCCAAATTAGAGACCCATGATGAAGGTGAAAATACAAACACACTCATATTTTTACTAATTCATGCACCCACATGGAAAATGGCACCACATTTTTTGGGGAATCCCTTTAAGTGCTCTGATGAAGACAAGAAAGGGTAGTGACAAGTCTTTTAACCTCATTTAGGCCCATGTGCATGCTTCCCATTCAAAATTGGACTCATGTGCAAGGTGGTAGACACACAAACCCAAATTAGAGATGCATGATCAAGGTGGGAATCCCACCACCCTCATATTTTGACTCATTCAGGCACCACATGGGAAATGATGCCATATTTCTACTATTCCCTCTTTTGGCATGGTTCTTGACAATAAATATTATAAATACCCTCCCTCTCCTTCACCCAAGGTTAAGTTGAAAGTTATTATTTGGTTATTAACATCTTGTTGAAGGTATTTTAAGGAGTTCATAATTTTTGAGTTCATCCACATCTTGGAGGAAAAGAATTCAAAGCAACAAAGCTCTGCTGAAATTGTCATGACATTCCTTCATCACATCATGAACCACATCAATAAGCCTCAAGGTAAAATTATTTAGTTTTTTTTTTAGTTATTTAATTAAGTCCTTCATTTTATTACCTTGAATTTTACCCCTTAATCTACTTTCCATATTAATCCCTTGACCTCTTTTACCACCTTTGCCATTGTAATTCTATTTACCTCCTTTGCCCTCTTTGCACATTTGCCACTTTCACCCTCTTTTCCCCCTCATCCTTTCGATACCCTAGTTACTCAATATTTTATATTTTAAAACCATCCATACCTCTAATTTTATTATCTCAATCAACCCCAACCAAATAATTCTTTTTACCCTTATCAAATTACCAAACCCAAAATCATAACCTTGCCTTAACTAATTTTCAACATTAGTATAATCAAAATAGTTACTTCATTTTGGTTAACTTAGCAAAGCATCTATTTTTTTCAATTAATTTTCTATCATTTTATTTTAGTTTTACAATAATTTAAGGGAAATATATTTCTGTTTATCATTTCTACTTAAGTGTTTTAAAGAAGGTGGATTCACAGCCTCTTAGAAAGCTTTCAATTCTAGGATCTAGCTCATGCTAGGCAATCCACCTATCTTCTTGTCTAAAAAACAAGTTTATTTTAGTGTTTTATTATTTAAAAGTCATCCTCCCAATACAAAGAGGAGATATACACAATCACTTAGATTCAATGTGCACACATTTAATAGGTATTCTTCCACACCCTTCTTAACTAGTTTCTTCTTTTCACACTTAAGAAAAAGCAAAAAATAGATAGAAACATTTTGGTATGCCCAGTGGAAGCCTTGATTTTTATTGGGTTATTGGATGTTTTATGACATTATAATTGAATTAGTGAATTATTTTAGTTGAATTCTAAGAAAATTAATATTTTTTGTTTACAAAAAAAGGAAAAAAAGTTTTAGTTGCATTTTTTAGAAAATTAAATTTTATTGCATTTCTAAAATGAGAAAAAGAGCATTCATCCTAGGATTAGGATTACATTTTCATGTTGCATTTAGGTGAATTTTAGTAATTTTTTCTTTCATTCAAATAAATCATTTTTTTTCTTTTGGTAAAAATTGAGTGCATCCATTGATTACTTACTTGATTTTAGCTCACCTAGTTTAATTAAAAGCATTATGAATGAATTGTAGTTAAAAAATGTTATACAAATCAAACCACTTGCACAAAAAAACAACAAAACACACTTGAGATAAGGCAAAAATAGGATTTAATCACCTAATAGATCACCTTACCCTTTCCCAATTATCTCAGTTGGATTTAATCATTGAGGGGATAACCAACTCAGTTCTCTGATTGAGTATAAACTCTAGAAATTAGTACATATTGGCTAAACATCTGCACTAGCTATTATATAGTGACATGAGGGGAGAAAGCCCCAAGTAATAGGCCATGTAATTAGATCAATATAGACTTCTATTTAGTTCCTAAACATAACCCTAAACTAAACAAACATTAGATTTTTTAGGACCTATTCAAACCAATTTCCTCCACACTTTTCTAACACATAAGTGAAAATAGAGATTAAAAAGAATCCTAAGATTTAACACACTCTTAGTGAATGCATTGTTTTCCTTGAGTCTTTTTATTTCTATTTGTTTTAGGTATGAGAATATATCATCCTTTTATTATCTTCTTGTATGGTTCTCACTCACCAACAACAAAAATACCTCGAGGAACAAAACCCACCACCAAATCAACCATCACCAACTTCTACCTCTTCATCCATGGAACACATTTCCAAACCTGAAGACTCACCTAACTCTCTAAGAAGTCCTACTTAGGTTTTTCCAGGAGATGTATATTTTTTCACTTTCCTAAATAACAATCATGTAGCCTTACAACACTACCTAAGAACCACATCTTACCGAATCCTAGTTTTGACCCCACCCATGGATCTACCTTATGACATGCCTCTCCACCTCATGGGGAATACATACACTACCATGGGAACTACTCAATGTTTAGTTTCCCAAATGTTATCATCAGCCAACAACTCCCTTGAAACTAACCCATCAATCCAAACTACCACTACCCTTTTACCTCTTAACAATCACTTTAACCAACAACTCCCTCGAAACTATCCCACCAACTCAGACTAACACTACCCTTATACCTCTTACTAATCACTTCAACTAATAACTCCCTCAAAACTAACCCACCAACCCAAACTACCACTACCCTTATACCTCTTACTAATCACTCCCCCATAATACAAGTGCCTACCTCTAGTATTACCCATCTTCCTTTAGTTACCTCCAATCCATCAAACACTACTCCACTATCAAGCTTTGTAGTGTCCATACCCTCCATGTTACCACTAATCAACACAAGATTCACCATCCTTCCATCAGCCACTAACCCAACACATAACCTTTTGCTATCTTCATAACCCACAAGGGCATATTCTCACTATCTAACCACCTGCTTCTATCCAACCATTAACATCTATATACCAATACATATCTTCCACCCAACCTCCAAAGACCACATACCATTATGTGGAGTCATCTCAACCATCTACTAACTATTCATTCATTGCCCAACCTCAACAAAACATACCATATGACTATGCATCCCAAAAACCTCAGTCAAACTTCATAAAGTTGATCATGGACAAGATGACTACCCTTGATTCATCCATATCTGGAGCCCATAATATTTTATCCTATGATCAATTTTTTAATGATCCTATTCACCCTTTGGTCCCCATCAGGCCTTATCCATCCTAATGGGAACTTCTAAAATTTACCAAGTTTAATAGTAAAGAATACCCTCAACAATAATTAAGAGCATTTAGGCATTCATTCTCCTTGATTTCCCATGATGAAACTCTTCTCCTCCATGCCTCTCCAATGTCATTATATAGACTAGCATTAGATTGGTATAGTGTCATACATGTTGGTTAATAGATTTGTCTTGTTAAAAAAAAATGTTTTGTTTTGACTCTATAACCCTTTCTTTGAGAACAAATGAGTTTAACAACAAATGAGTGAACTATCAGGGATAATTCCTCTCTAAATTAAGGTATATCTCCCTTTAAAATATTCAATGAATTTAAACAAATTTAATCATTTAGACACACTTTTAACTAGAAAATGTTTAAGGTGAACTAACATTCATACATTGCCATGCTATGAATGTGGTATGTTTCCTCCATATAACATTATTTAGTGATAGAACACATAGATTCTATCCTCAAAAATAATTAGACATATAAATATGTATATTATTGAACCATAAAAAGATAAAACACATATGATGAGTTATCCAATGAAAGAATAATTACCACTTGAAAGGAGAGTTCACACAGAAACTCAATTTCAAATACTTAAACACACAGATTTAAGTATGCAATAATCATTTCTTATTTTCACTCACAGAGGAAAATTATTCAAACAATCATCACATATATTATGAAAAGAGAAGTTCTTTTCTAAAATTCTCATCTTCTTCTTCACTATCATGTATATTAGTTTTTAACAACTAAAAACATATATATAGTTACCTTAATTAACTGTTCTTTTAAACCTAGAGTTAAAACAAACTCTGACCCATATGGGATTTAGTTTCATACAAGCTCATTAAAATACAATTTTTTTAAAACACAATTTCAACTAAATAACTGAATAAAGAGATTGCGTAAGCAAGATCAAGACTGGGGTAGTAGATTGGAATCTCTAGATTTACTTTATTCTACTAAAGAGACACGTTTCAACTTACATTCCTGATGTGCAATAACAAATTCTTAGATTTTTGAGAATTTGGGGATGCCAATGTGTTTAACCCATGATTTCCAAACATCTTTCTCTTTGAATTTTCACCACTTTTTCCACGTGTTCTAGGAGTGCATCAACACAGAGGTGAAGAAGTGATTTTACTTTTGAAATCTGAGAGAAATCCTTAATTAATAGGTTGCCATTCACTTTAATGAAACCAATATTATCTTTGAAGGATTAAACCATAGTATCTATATCCTTTTTTGGATCCGCATCATCTTTTATATATTTCACATTAATACATTGTAAGTCATGTTGTAAGGATTGAGTGAACTCAGTTATTTCTTTGATCATTTTTCTAAATTCAATTTATCCTTGTCTAGATACTAAGTTTCTCCATTATATATTTCTCTTGCTTACATACAATATATTATCATTCAGACTTGTCAAATTTTTCTTTGATAAAAAATTAGCTACCCCATACTCTTGAACATCACCAATTTGATTTATCACATTCATCTATTTTCCTTCCTCTTTTTCCCATGAAGCATTATGTGTTTTCAAATCCTCAATGGCAACCATAGTCTCATAATATATATTATTCAATTCCTTAATTAATTTTGTACCCTTTTGGATAATCCCATCTAACCAATCATCAAACACCTTAGTCACCATTTTGTTTCTATGTATCTGATCTAGCATTTTCTAGTTGATCAAAGATTTTGGGTCAAAAGATAGAGGTAGTTGGGAAACAAGTTGTGGATTTGAATTATGAATGCCATTGATATACTCTACCATTGATCATAAGGTCTATTTCAACTCCCTCTTATATTTTTCATCCTTTTAGGTATGACTAAATATCGTTTTGGTAGATGCTTCAAGATGGTGCACATCCATGGTGCGTGATGCAGTCCCAATATCTATTTTTTTATTGTGAAATCTTAAATTATGGGATCTTAAACTTCCTCATCAGTTGTCAATTGGGCTATTTATGCACTTAAGTTCCTTGTATTAGGGTCGATGTCCACCCTGGATGTTGTTTTCAACTTCTTGGATTAAGGAGTCTTTCCTAGACATTTGCTAACCATGTCCTCCAATGGCAATGGAAATGGAACTATTTTTCTTTTATCATTGATTAAACTTTCTAACCATTTGGGTGGAAATACTGGAACTTCCTTATTGGGATTCAATTGTTTAGAAGGCACATTTGATATCTCCATCAGATCTATAGAATTTGAAGCAACCTTTGTCTGTTGATTTGCACTAATCTCCTCTATCATTGGTGGATCAAACCCTTTATCACTTATTGCCTCTACTGAATCCTCTTCAGAGTTTAAGTCCACAACTATTCTTTTAAAAATATACTTTTTCTTCCTAATTTTAGTTTTTGATCTAGTGGCATGAGGAGGTAGAATAGTTTTAAGGGATTTCTTGGACTCTTTAATGACAGGACCCCTTCCAATTTTTGGCTTGGGAGTACTTGCATCACATATAGTAATAAGCTGAAAAGAAGATCTTATTAGAGACGGTGATTCAACCATTAGTGCAC
Organism: Torreya grandis; assembly: GCA_037957365.1. NCBI lineage: Eukaryota > Viridiplantae > Streptophyta > Pinopsida > Cupressales > Taxaceae > Torreya > Torreya grandis. Next base: position 2,601,234 of record JARHVA010002349.1, read on the forward strand.
ATTACTGGGAATCTTCATTTTAAACTTCTTTCATTCTACATTCCCTCAACCATTTCTCAATTCTCCTTATTATCGAGAGGGTTCTAACCTTAATCCGATCCTCTTAATTTTTATTCCAATCAATTTTTGGAATAGGTAATTGTTTAATTTGTTCAAATTGAGGATCAATCACCTGTTCCTCATTATCAACTATTCTAAAAATATTCATATTTAAATTGAGGGTAACTATTTTCCTTAAGGATAACTTGCACCAAAGCCTCTTTCCTACTTCAAATTCATCTAAACAATCCTCCCAATACTCCTCCATTTAAGAGATGTGTGAAAATCCCGTTCTAAAACCCAAATTGTCCTAAGGAAAACCTTTTCTATCAAATTGGGGTCTAGCACTATAGTACTAAAAATTAAACTTTTTTAGGCCCACTTATAAATTCAAAGCATCAAAAATTGACTAGAATGAATAGTGTCCAAGTTTGATGAGAAAAGATATATCACATTCTTTCTTCATTGGGGATTTTGTATCTACATGGGCCAGTTACCTACACACTTCTATCAACATAAAGCCATAAAAAACATACTAAGACAGCTTCACAGGTTTACCATCAAAACCACCAACTCTAATATAAGTAAATTTGGGAAACTAGATAAAGAAATTACCATAAATACTAATCAGCTACATAGCTTCATCAGACATTCTCTTATTGATATTGTTTACTAGTTCATAAGTCATTTTTATAGTAAAAACATCATTAACTCTCCTATAATTCTCATAACAATTTTGCATCTATAATTATGAATAATAATCATAAATTTTGCTATCCTCAACCAAGGGTGCATGAGTGAACCCTCCCCATTATCTTGTAGACACCAGGTAATAGAAGAGATATGAGGACATATAAAAGTCCTTATTCTCTAAATAATTACTCATAACCTAATGCAAACATTCGACTATAATTTCTACCCAATCCAAATATTTTTCTCCTTGGAAGATCACTTGGATGAAGAAATACATCTAGTCTTCCCAATAAAATGCTTGAGAACTACCTTTCACCTTATGTAACACTACCATGATGTCTTTAATTTTTGGTATCATATGCTCCCTAGTTAATGCTCTGGGCAGTCTTGAACCTCCTTTTTGAAATTTTAGTAACCAATTTTTGGCAATTACACTCCTGTAGTTTGCTTTCTTTAATGAAAAATGACCATAAGAAGAAGTAATATTAAGATCAGAGTATGACTCCTTGGGCAGAATTTTCATCATAGCCTTAGGGTTTATCCATTGACATGTAGTAACACATTGCCATCCACAGTTATGATATACCTATTTTGAGGGTCATATCTATTCATGCATTCCATAACTAATTTGGGACATTGTACTACCATGGGAAAATCTACAGCTTTGACTAAACCACTTTCCATTATTTTCTCCATCATAGGGGTTAACATAAGATTTTTAACCCTCTCCTTTAAATATTCTAAATCATATTGAACTAAAAAAGTATCCCCAAGTTTGGAAAGATAAAAAATAAGTCTTGAACCATGTTCAAAACCAAAATAGGTAATTTTCATGGCTACAGATTGAGTACATATAGTGAAAATGATTTGAACCCATTAAATAACACCAAAAACACAAAATGATTCTCCTTTCCAACAAAGTAATGGAATCAGCAATAGGAAAATTCAAACTCACCTTCAATGGATCAAATATTACTATCAAATTGGGCAATAAAATCTTATACCTTCAATGTTGTTCTCCTCTTGTATCACCCTATGCATTTACTATTAAAATTGGCTTGTAATTTCTCAAAAAATGCATTGAATTAGGTTGAATAATTACTATCTCAAATAATTCATGCCAAAAATGCCTGATAAGACATGAACTCTAATAGATGAATTAATTGCAAGAATTTCTTGCACATTACCTTGATATGTAATTATTACTCATAACCTTTCAAAAGTTAAAACTTTCCACTTATAATATGTTCTAGATATATTTCCTTTAAATCTCATACAAGTTTTTGACTTAAAGAAGGCTTCAAGTAAAATGAGACTATAGTGAGGGAATGTTAAACCTCTAAACCTTTGAAACTTTGAACATTGATATGAGGTTCAATTGGGAGGTTCAAAGATACAAGTTGAATTACACAAAGGGACCAAGGGTACATGACTTTTTGATAAGCATTGAATGTTGAATCATTAAACCATTGAACTCATGAACCATGAAAATGGTTCAATTATATAGTAATTTTTCAAATAAGATGACATGCAAATGTATTTTTTTATACAAAGAGCCAACTTAAGAGATAAACACATTACCAATAAGGGAAGATGGTAAGGCAATTTTTTACTAAGGGAAGGATAAAATAAATTTAATAGGAGTGAATGAAAAGGTAAAAATACCCAAACATTCCATCCTCTCTTTCACCTAATTAGCCCAAAACTTCTTGGATCACTTTTTGATCAATATATCCAAGATAGTTTCTATTGCCAACCTCTACTCCATTTGGTAATTGAAATATGAATCTATTACCAAATTTGTGGCTCATTGGAGGAGCCTAATCAATCAAATTTCATTTTCATTGCCTGAACTTGACCTTTAGATATCTTTGCCTAGGCATGTGAAAAACATATTTCATGCACATTACGTGTCCAGAGCTTTTGAACCTTTGATGAAGCTTTTACCATGGCTCATAAACTAGAGAATAGAGCAATTGATGAAGGAAGGTTTAAGTTTAAGAAAAAGAACTCAACTTACAAACTCAATGAGCCCTTTTCTTTCAAACAAAATAACCAAACTAATCCTAATACTAAAAATAAAGCAACTGCCAATGCTATTGTCCTCAAAGCCATACCACCATCATCTACCACCCAATAGAACCCAAGGAACTCAACCTCTAAATCCTCTAATTATTCAAACCAAAACCAAAGGAACCAAACTTGGAATAATCATAAGTAATTAACTACACTTGGGGATCCCTATCCTTCTATTTTGGAAAAGTTACTAAAATCCTATATCATCCAACTTCCACCAGTTAAACCACCCTAATAGTTTGATTTATTTATGCCCCATACTAGGTTGTTATAATGAAAATGACCATTACACCTTTCACCAAGTCATAGGACATGACATCAATAGGTGAAACACCTTCAAATACCTTGTCCAATCCCTTGTTGATAAGGGGGATCTTACATTGGACAATCTCAATACACCATTGAACTAGGACCTTGACATATTTTGCAAGCCTTTTCCTAATCATACTCCTTCTACCCCTTATCATGAAAATAAACCAGAACCATCCCATGAAGCACATATTATTAATGTGGTTACTAATGAACCCATTATTGAAGAAAACATCATCTCAACTGCCTCTTTCCCCATCCCCCTAATGGAAGGGGAGAAACTACCTTTTATTCTTTTGGATATCCAAATAACAGGAGCCATTGTACCCATACCTACATTGGAGGATACCACACCTACCTCCCCTATTATAGAATCATCCACTCCTTCTTTGGAAGCTATCTCATAAGAGAAGATAAATTCTTCCACCCAACCTCTAATTTTGGAACCTTTTGTCAAAAACCAAGATAAAAGTAAAGGAACTATTCTTTCTCCTCTACCTAATGGCTTAACCACTAAAAATAAGATCCAAGTAACTAAACCCCCTTCAAAATTGGCAACTAAAACAACCAAAGAGGTAAAACCACCAAAATACCTACAACCCCAAATTTTACATCCCTCAAACTTGCCCTCCATTTTGGGTCCTCATCCCTCTACCTTGAGCATGAAGCCCATTATTTTTACCAAAACCCCACCACCTTTGTTGGTCACACCTTCATAATTGCTTTCTAAGACACTTTTCCTCACTACACTAATGATTCCTAAGTTACCTATCTTGAAATCCTCTACCTCCAACTTGTCAACCATCTTTCCTAAACTAAAACCTTCAAAATGTACCACCTTACCTAACACACATATCATCAAACTGATGTCCAAACACCCTTATACTTCAATATCCAAAGAAAAAAATGCTAAATCTTTATCACCTTTAGCTGAGTCCTATTCAACCATTCTATAAAGGTTATTGCAAACATCTTCCTTAGCCTTACCACCCATAAAACCATTTGACCCTTCATGTCCTAAACCATCATGGTTTAATGATAATTTGATTTACCTATATCATAAGACACCTAGCCATGACATAAATAACTATAAATCTATCCAAACTCTTATCCATTAGCTTTATGATGAGGATGATCTATTAATAGATCAACCTCATATGCCACCCCTACCAACCCAAATAATAACTATACCTACCCAACACCTACCCACTCCTCCACCTCCACCTCCACCTAACAATAAAGGTGAGTCAAACAACTCTACTACCTCTCCTATTATCCATACAATCAATGTGGTCACAAGATCATAATAGAAGGATAAAAGGAAGGCTAAGGTGTCCATTCCTTAGAGTTATCCCTTCCTAAAATCCTAAGCCAATAATACCTAACCATATCTATCATTAAACAAACCCAAGGTGTTTATCTCAGGTGCCTCCCCATCTAACCCTTCATACCTTAACCCATATGCAATATCCATCCAAAAAGCTATCCTCAAGTAGCTTTACTAAACTCCAAAAAAATTGAGCTTGTATGAGTTAGTCTCTACCTCTCCCCATCACTACCAAGCACTCATAAAATCCTTGCAATCCATCAAGGTCCAACCCAATGACCCTCAACCTCTAACCACCTTTGTTAGTGCCCTTAGAACTTCTGACCTTATCACCTTCAAAAATTTAGAAATGCCTTTTATTCATATAGAGGATCCCAATCCCCCCTCTTCTTTATTGTATACATTAATCAAACTTACATTAAAAGGGTGATGATTGACGGAGGAGATAGCATCAATATTATCTCTTCCCATGCCTATGACAAACTTCAATTACCCACAAACATCATGTCTAAAAGCATAATGGTCCTTCACATTTTCAATGATACCATGGCTACTACCTTGGGCAAAGTTGTCCTCCATATCTGTGTAGGGCCCCATACCATTCTTAGACTTTTTTATGCTATAGAAGGAGAATTACAATATAATGTTTTACTCAAGCACCCTTGGATTCATGTCATGAGTTGTGTCCCTTCCACCTTACATCGATGTGTCAAATTTGAGCATGAAGGGCAAGTTGTGACTAACCAAGTTGATCCTAGTCATTTTGCAAGATAGTCATTTCACATCTTGCACTATGACATATCAACCTAATGACATCCTTCTTCCTCCTTCATCCACCTCACAACCATATGCTAATGACACAACCCCACCAACCAAAAATCATGACACTTCCACACCCAATGTTGATGAAGCTTCTACTAGCTCATCTATCCCTTCTTCCCAAATTCCTATAAAGGACCCCATGAAAACCATGTTTCAATGTCTTTTCCCTTGAGGAATATATACTCTTAAGCCTGGATGACTTCTCCACTCCCCAAGAATATGGGAGTATAATACATGACCCTTCATATGACCCTAAGATTGGAACCATCATCCCCTTTGGGCTCCTTAACCATAAAAAAATTCATTTATGGGGGACTTGAGCAACCACTTCTAGCCCCTACCATTATTTCATCCATCCAACCATTTACCTCTAACTTTTCCTATCTTAGCAAACTAGAGTTCACTAAGTTTTATCTTTATATATGTGCTTAGAAAGGATTTGGCCTTGATCTCTATCAACAAGGGCCTCATGAGTTACCCCATATCAAAACTTTGCAACCTCATGAGTCAATTGGCCTTATGTATCAACCACCTGAAGAACCCATCAATTCACTCAAACCCATTGCCACCATGGAGGAAGATATCTCATCCTCACCAACCCAACTAATTTCTCTACCTAAAGATCCTAACATCATCCCCCCTAATTTTTTTCTAGTTAATACCATTATTTTGGGCCCTCTCATCTACCAAAAGGGTGGCCAAACTAAAGTCCTTCCACTCGTACACCCTAAAAATGGTAGAGAATGATTCTCCTACCATTAACACCATCCAACATCAAGACATTGATTCCATTCTTACCTACCTCAATGTGGGGGATTCTTATATCCATAAATCCCTTCCTCCTAAGGCCTCAACCATGTCAAATGAATCCACCATGTATATCAATTTGGGCACTCTAGATAACCCCTACATTATCAAATTGGGCCAATCACTGAATGCTATGGAACTTTGGGACTTTTCCTCTTTCCTCCAAAACTGTAGCATAACATTCACTTGGTCTTATAGTGATATGCTTGGGATTGACCCCACCATTTCTACCCATAACATAATCACTCATTATGATGCCAAGATTGTTAAATAGAAAATTTAATGCATGCATCCTCACATAGCCCTTCTCATCAAAAAAGAGCTTCAACATCTCCTATATATAAACTTCATTTAACCCATTGACTACCCCTAATGGGTCTTGAATATCATACCTGTCACCAAAGTCACTAGGGGTCTACACATTTGTGTGGACTTTTGTGACCTTAACGTCACCTGCCCTAAGGATGACTTTCCTCTACCTAGAATTGACTAGTTTATTGATCTTACATTAGGCTATGAGATGTTATCTCTCATGGATAAGATTTTAGGTTATAATTAGATCTTGATTAGGAAACTTTTTACTATAGATTCATGCCTTTTAGGTTAAAGAATGTTAGGGTAACCTACCAATGTGCCATGACATATATCTTTCATAATATCATCCATAAGATTATAGAAGACTATGTGGATGACCTTCTTAGGAAATCCAAACTCCAAAAAGATAATTTGACTATTCTTATGATCATATTTTAATGGCTCATCCATTATCATGTTTGCCTTAATCCCAAAAAATACATTTTTGATGTCCTTTTAGGAAAGCTTACTGGCTTTATCATATTTATTCATATAATTGAAGTAGACCCTACTAAAGTCAGAGAAATTTTTGACATGCCTCCTCCAACCAAATTTAAGAAGCTCCATATCTTATAGGAAAAACTTCAATCCATTCATTGTTTCATTTCCCAACTTTCAAACCGGTGCTAACCTTTCCATCAGCTTTTGAAGAAGGGTCTCTCTTTTAAATGGAATAACAATTGTCAAAAGGCCTTTGATTTACTCAAACAATACCTTTTGTCACTACCTATCCTCATCCCTCCTAAGGATGACCACACCTTTTACCTATATATCTCTATCACTGACCATTCCCTAGGGGCAATGTTGGCTCACTGAGATGAACAACACAAAGAACAAGTTGTATACTACACTAGTCACATACTTGTATAATACAAAACTCAGTATACACATATTGAGAAAATCTACTTAGCATTAACCTTCATGGCCACCAAACTCCACCACTACCTTCTTAACCATAAAACCTATTTCATAACTAATATTGACCTGCTCAAGTACATGCACTCTAAACCATACCAAAATTATCATATGGCTAAGTGGCTCATGCTCGTAACTGAATTTAACCTTGAATTCCTCCAATAGAAGTTGATTAAAGTGTTAGGTCATTGTTGACCAATTGGTCAAAGCTCCTTTCCAAACAAACAACCACCTCCTCTTGCCTTTCTAAATGAGTCTATTATGACTCTTTTTCAAGAAGATGTCATAACCTACCAAATGATCATGTTCTTTAATGGATCAAAGTGCTAATAAGGAGGGGGTGTCAGAGTTATTTTCATTCCTCTAAATGGTGAACCCCTTCCTCTCTCCTTCAAACTTGACTTTGAATACACCAGTAATATGGTTAAGTATGAAGCCCTAGTCATAGGTCTTTGAATTGCTCTAACCTTGGGAATTAAGATAATCCATGTCTTTGGTGATTCCCAAGTTTTGGTCAACTAGGTCAATGGATCCTATCAATGTAAGAATGATGTATTGCAAAAATATAAACTTTTAGTTGACAAACTCTTAACATCATTATAACATTACCTGGTCCAATCCATTCCATAATCTACCAATAAATATACAAATATAATGGCCTACCTTACTTCCTAGATCCCTTCTCAGCCTTCCAATTTCAAAATTTTTGTCACCATTCATTATTTTACCACACCCTCTTAAATCCAATTTTACCTCCCTACCATTTTTAATGTGGATGAATCCCCATCCAATATTTGGTATGACCAAACTTTCAACTACTTCAACCTAGGCATCATTCCTCCTAACCTCTCTAGGAATGTCTACAAAAACTTTGATAAGAGTACATATCATTACACCATACTAGGGGGAATCCTTTACAAACACGGTTTTAATGGTCTCTTTCTTCATTGCCTACATAGCCATGAAACTTCCCACACCATCAGGGAAACACATGATGGGATCTATGGGGAACACTTTATCAGTCTAGCCATCACTAAATGTATCCTTTTCCTTGATTACTATTGGCCCACCTTCAACAAGGAATGTTGTGATTATGCAAAAAAGTGTGTTAAATGTTAACATCATACCAATTTGCATCATGCACCAACTAGTGTCCTCCAAGTATCTAAGTAATTTTGGCCTTTTTCACAATGGGGGCTTGATCTCATTAGGGAAATCAAGCCTCATTATTCATAGTGGTATAGCTCCATCATCATAGCCACTGAATACTTCACCAAGTGGGTGGAATCTATTCCTCTTATCTTGATTAAAGTAGAGAATATTTTCAAATTTATCAACCATCATATCATCTATCGCTTTGGCATTCCTCATAAGATCATCATCGATAATGGAAAATCCTTCAAAAATAAACAAGCCCAAGGTTTATGTGATTCATTTGGAATTTATTTAAGATTTTCCTTGCCTTAGCAACCATAAGCAAAATGATAGGTAGAAGCCTATAATAAAATACTTAACAAAATACTAACCAAAGTTATCAGTGCTTTAGGTCAAGATTGGTATTTGCACATCCCATTTTCCTTATGGGCTTATCATACTAGAATTCAAACCTCTACAGGTGATACTCCTTATCTCTAGTCTTTGGATTAGAGGTAGTCTTGCCTCTTGAAGTCCAAATTCCCTCTCTTTACATATCTTTGCAAGATCTTATTTCTAAAGAAGATTATCATCAACACTATTTTAGCTCAACTTGAGATACTTGAAGAGCATCATTTAACAACCCTTACCCACCTCCATACCTATCAAGAGCATATCAAATATGATTATAAAAAGCTTCTCAAACAATGAGACTTAAATATCAAAGACCTTGTCCTAAAATAAAACCAACACATGACCAACATGGAGAAGAGTAAATGAGAGAAGTTTCATTTCAATTGGCTTGGACCCTACATCATTACCCATAAGTATGGATTAGAAGCTTATAATTTTTCCTCTCTCAAAGGCAAACCAAAACCTGAGCCTCTCAATGCTTCGTATCTATGTCCATTGTTCTATTAAATAAGGATCAAACTCACTCCTTTTGTCTAACTTAAGCTCATCCCTTGATTATGAGATTTTAATCTTCACCCATCTTTCTCCTCTCCTTTTGAAGATAATTTATTACAACATAGAACCATGTGATTAATCATCACTATCATAGCCTTATCCTAAATGTGGGTACCATGGCTCTACTCATAGCATGGTTATCATGGATACTTTTCATCTCTAATAAGATGGAATACCATGGTCATTATCTCTCAAAAACCACACCTTTTCATATCATTAACTTTCTTATGTTAAAATTTTGCCTTCATAAATGTAAAGCTTTGAACCTAATTAGACTTGTCCATGTTTAAAAACATTGCATCCAAAAATAATTTGGATACCAAAATACTACTTGGGTCAATATCTTAAGGATTGTAGACTATTCACTTGAAGGATAGCTGCCCAAAAATAAAATAAAAATTGCCAAATATAAGGTAGACTACTCCCTTGAAGGACAGTTATCAAGATCATTAAACAAATCTAATAAGCTTAGACCACTCCCTTGAAACATGGCTAATTTAACTTTATAAAAAGTAGATCAATTTCTTGAAATATTCCCACATCAATCAGCTTCCCATATACAATAATAAATCAAAAGACCCACTATCATAACAAAATCTAAAGCTGCAATTAGCTCTCAAGCTACATAATAAGTTGGAAGCTGCAATCAACTTTCACATGTAGACTTCCCACATTGATCAGTCTACATATACCATATGACATATACTTATCTATTACTATTCTTAGGCCACTTATAGAATGGGTAAACTAATTCATATTAGGTTATCATACATATCACTCATTACCCTTCACACCACTTATCACTCATTTCCCCTTTAGACTATCTACTAATTAGGGGATTAAGAGCTTACTTGACACCCTATGATCAAGAAACCTTTTTTTATAAAATCATGATCACTCATATGAAACATTTGAAGGGATTATATTCATTAAGTCAATCCCACTTCAGGTCTATTTTTAGTCCTTGTCAAAAATAAAACACTGTCCCCTATTCTTATCTTATTATGCTTGGTTGATGTTTTCATCATGACTTTTACCATCTAGTGTTGCAACAACAACAATAATTATTTTTACATTAAGTGATATTACAACACCCATAACCATAACATTCATAAGTATCCACACAACCTTTAACATGATAAAATTTGACTAGTGACATCCAACACATATTGTACATGTTTAAAACAAACTATATAATATTTTATTTAGGGTACAAGGAGTCACACAACACATACAAAGTTATTACACTATCCACACTTTGCCTAAGACCCCTACATACATTATTTTCCTACCTAATCACTAGGTTGATTTTTTGATGTCTTTGGATTTGTGTTTGGTCATCTTTCTACTTGATTGATCCCTCAACTAACATTTGTAACATTCCCTATCTCAGTAGTTGTTAAAAGGTGTACTTTATTCTCCTCTTCTACATTCATCCCCATAGAGCAAGAATCATATTCCACTCTGGGTCTTTCACCCTACTCACTGTCACATCCATTACATCCCTCTACTTTGGCTATTTTGCTTACATAGGTACCACTAGTTTTTGCCTCAGCACATATCCCCTTAGATAGTGAGGGTTCCCTTCATAGATAGGCTGACAGTCATGTTCTCCAACCCTACATCTTGCATAGTGAAATTATCACATTATTTGTTGCTATAGAGGTAATATTTTAGGATCAAACTTGGGTCATGGGTTCCTTTACTCTTGTTATTTATCTAATAGTACTTTTATTATCACCATTACATGTTTCATTATATAGTAGATCCACACATTCACCATATTGATTATTTTGGGTCATGGGGGTTGATGATTATCTCCACCATTATTCCCATTATTCATCATATTTAGCCTTGTGTATTTCTTTACACTCTCTATAATCTACAAAACCAAACAACTCAATGATAGACACTCATCCTTATCATGATTCTTTAAATAGAATACCTAACCATTCTTCTTTACTGACATGATTCTCTATTCCACCAATGGGGAAGGCCATATGATGTCATTGAGTCCCTTGAATAGTATTCCCACTTGAAATGGTCATGTCTACTTACCTTTTCATATGGAAACGTCATCCTTGATCTAATTGGTCATCTCAATAAAGCCATTATGCACCTTCATGATATCTTTTTGTTTCCCTTATCATCTGATCTACATCCAATGTATTTCCTTTCTTTATCATCTTGTAATCCTTGTGGGCCTAGTGGTCATTTGTGTGATTGTCACCTTTATCCTAGTTGACTTAAATTGGCTTCCAATCATGGGCCACTATAATGATCATGCCTTAAAAATTACCACTATTGTTGGTGGTGGTAACTCCCAAATTGTTTCCATTATAGAAACTCCCCCATCTGATCCAACTATATAACTAATATCCTAGACCACATAGCTCTTTGATACTAGGGCCTATTCTAAGTAGAAACCCAAGTCATAAGTTCTAAGGAGCTGAGATAGAGGATGTAGACATGGTCACCTTTCATCTAGCCTACCCATGCAGCTCTTGGGTCAGGCATAGTCCATCCTCTATCACTCACCATGTTACCAATTTTCTAACTCATAGAATCTACTTAGCTGTCAAAAAAATTCTTTGCATGTCATCACTTCGCTACTACCCTTAAAACTTGACTTGTAGTGATGATGACCTTTCACCAACATGACTATGTAGATCCTGATAGACACCCACCTCCTAAAACTTGGCTCATAGTGATAGATGCTAACACTATACTTATACCCTCACACAATTTTAGAAGGTGCCACCTCCTTATAAAGGCACCTTTTATTTGGATTAGCTCTATTAAAGGTCATTTATGGTGCTTAGCATTATGTTTCCTTCTAATTTATCTACCTTACCCATTTGTGTCTCTTATCCTACTAAATGTGGGATTATTATGGTATCTACTCACCAATATACACCATGCACCATCACCATCACCTTCACCAAAACCCAAAACCTTTGTTTTACAAAACCTTCATCAGACCAAACCAACCCATGTGGTCCATTAAATTGGGGTATCCAATTTGAGTGCCATTTTCCAATACTAGTTAAACTACATTGGCTTGATGTCCATCAACTATGTAGGTGTTGTTTGATTTCTAAGGGTAGTTTGGCTACTAACCACTAATTACCCTCCCCTTTTCATTCTCATTAACTTTTGTTTCTAACAATTCCCTCTTGCCTAGGGTGTCTTATGTTAGGGAAACTTTGGATTCTTCCTAACATCCTTATATTTTAACATCATCTAATTATTCCTCTTTATTCTCCCCCATTATTTAGAGAACTACATTGGCCTAAGGTATTTTTGGAATATGTAGGTAGCATTCATTTACTGAGGTCAACTCAACTACATCTTTTACTTTATTTTCCCTTCTCACCTAACATCTTTTCCTCCACCCTTTACCTATCTCATCACCACCTCCCTCTCTTTAGCTTGTCAATCTCTTTTAACCATTTTTATAGCTTGTTAATCTCTTTTCACACAAGGATTGATAGCTTTCCTCAATGGCCCCTCTTATCTCCCATAAAGCCACCACCTACTTTGATTTATTGGCCTCCCTAACACATTTCCTTGTGCATGCTTCATAGCTCACTTCTCAACCCACTTTTTTCATTTTCTACCTCTCTCTCTAATTTTTACCAACCTTGACCCCTATCTCTTTTGTCTTTTTTTTCCATCTTCATCATTTCCCCTTATCCTTGGTATTTTTTCACACCCTTTTCTCACTCTCATTTCCTCACCAATTCCACATCATACTGTGCATCTTACAAGATTTTTGTTTCCTCTATTACTACACGTTTTCTTTATGTGTACCACCATTCTCTATCATTTTTCCATCCCACCTTTCCCATTTTCCATTCTTCTTATTTGCTTTATTTTCATCCTTTCATCCCTTTTGTCTTCTTTTTTTCCTCCATAACTAGTTTCTACCTAGGTATTTATCCTTTGAGAAACCTTCCATTATTTCCCCTTTTCTTCTTATCAGTTTTTGCCTTTTGCCTTTAACATTCCCCTTTTCCTCTTTCCATCTCATTGATCCCTTGTCTTTTAAATTTGTGTAAGTATCCATGATTTATATCCCTGATTCAATTCTTCCTTTTTCTTCTTATCATCCCTGATCTTTATCTTTTTATCTTCATCTCATTCCTTTTCATTATTTTCCACCATTTTCTCCATTTTCTCTATTTCATTTTTATCATATTGAGGACACTCCTTGTTCTTCCTAACCTTCTTTTTTTTCCATGCTTGGCTCTTTCCATCCTTCTCCAACTTCATATTTATATGCAACCTTGTTGTTTTCTTCACCTATCTCTTCATCCATATCTTATTCTACCTTCACCTCATCCCTTGTTGGATCCCCTTTATTTTCTCCCATTCAACCTCCACCTCTTTAGAGTGTGATCACCAGTTGTACTAATTCTACGTACATCTCTTTTCCTACTTCCTCATGTCCTCTATGCCCTTGCTTTAATGCACAAAATCTGGTTAGGTTTTTTACTTCAAGTGCATCCCTTTCTTCCTTCAATGCCTTTACATGTTGATCTTGGATCCTATTTTTTGTCCCTCTCTAGCTACTCCCTTCACCCTACCTATCACCTTTTTCCCTTTTAAACCCTTTTCCCATTTTGAGCTTATATGATCATAACATATAACATTCTATGGACATTAATATCTTCCATTTGATTTTAGTATACTATGAGATATATATACTGATCCTATTACTCTATAACACAATTGACCATGCCCACAAACTCATATGACCCATAAGTGAGCATGAACACCACAAACTATTAGGATACAAATTCCTTCCCCATCTCCTTTGGTTTTACCTATTTAAACCCATTTTTAAGAGATATAAGAATCAAAACTAAACCCACCTTAAAATGGAAGATTTGGGGTACCTGTGTGTGGCTCTAGATAAACCCTATCACATGACCTACCTCCCAACCAATAATTTTTGTTGATTTTCCCTATTTGACCTATGTCTTCCTATGTACTATAATATACCTACTCTTTAATCAAATTTCACCTAGTAACCTATTATAGGAGTCCCATCTTCCACCAAACTATTTTCTTCCTTGGTCTCTTTTAGACCTATTTCTCCCACCTTCCTTTTCAAATCCCCAATCTATTTGTCTTCATGTATTCTTCTTCTATTTTCCCTCTTGGTTTTCCATTTATTTTCTTTATTATTTCAACCTAATCCCTCATTTAATCAATATCATTATTATTCACCTCACTTGATGTTCTAAAACCCGCAGAGTCTTTATTTGAATTCCCTTAAAACTCAATGCTTACTTATTTTAGGGTCCCATTGGCTCCAAGTTCAAGGGTTTAAATCTTCACCACTTCTCATTTACATACTTTGCTACTTTTCTTCCCTGAATCATTTAATAATACCCTTCCATAAACTATTAATAATATTTTTATTGAGTGTGCACAATGTCAGCTTATTTAGATGGTAATGAAAGAACTCATCAGGTCACAATGACAATTCGAATAGTGCCAAATTTTTTAAAGCTTGGAAAGCATATTTATCCCTTTTTAAACAAATGGGGGTATAAATTTCATGCTTAAACCTACTTATCCATGGCTATAGATTCATTTTTCATAGTTGAAGTAATCATCTAATTACCTCCTAGGTAATCTCATCCACCATTTTTACGAAACCAATCAAAAAAATATTTAATATCCATATTTTACACCCTTTGGAGCTTCCCTTTCTCCAACATCCTTCAACTAAACCTAATTATATGATACATCAAATTGGGGAAACCAAGTTAACCAACACTCCCCACCTTAGAAAAACTACATTAGGCTTGAAGTTTATTTTAGACATTATGTCTATGGAACTATATAGGTAGCATCCACTTGCTTAGTGCATATGGAGTCTACTCAGCCACCCCATTCTAACCAACCAACCCACTTTCTCACATCCACCTTGATGTTGGCCATTTTTAACGTGACCTCTTCACATGTTTTACAATGACCTTGCCTTGGTCCTTTTGACTACATTGACTGCACTTGCCATGTTACATTTTTTATGCCCCACCTCATGTGCAACCATACCATTTGTATTATTCTATAGGAGCACTTCCTACCTTGGATATTTGTGAATAAAATTGACCTTGTCTAAATGACTCAATAGGCTTAATTTGATCAACTATGACTAACATTATAAACCAGTTACCATATCATATGTCCATCTAGAACCTGACCTTCTTTTTATCAACATTGGCCACTTTAATATTTATGCAATCTTGATTATCACACTTAGTCACCTTTTGTGAACCCATTGGTAGTTCACATGCCTAACTACCTTGTGGAACCAACTCGTACCTCCCCACCAATTTCTTATCAAACTTGCACCTGATTTGGCCTTTCCTCATTGACAGTTAGTTTGAGGGGAACACCTCCTCCCATACTTAGGGCACCTTGAACTTTGACCAAGTGATTCATGTTTATTTTGTAGCTTGTTAATCCAAAGCTACATAACAAAAAGAGGAAAAATATAGACAATAAAAACCTACACACTTATATTTTTTGATGACTAAATGCCTCAAGACCCCCTAAACCTTATTAACCCTTAACCAACCCCTCTTAAGCTAACCAAATCACTATTTTTTTATTCACATAGAACTATTCAATAATACTATTTAAAAATACTATTCAAAAGTACCATTCACTATCACTATCCACTATGGGACCCACTATCACTATTCATGATGACATGACAAGTGACATGGCAAGTGATATGGCAAGGGCTTGGCATGTGACATAGCGAGTGACATGGAAGGTGATTTCGGAGGTGATATGGAAAGTGGCATGGCTTAGAAGTGAGGTGTCTTGATGTGGGACATCATACCCCACCTAAGACCCTTTCCTAAGGTGCTTGATGACCTCATTTAAGCATCACAAGGGTCAACCCTTGAAATATGGCAAATTTCCCCTTAAGAGGCCATCATTCAACATGGTTTTTTTTTATCTTAACCCAAATGGGAGACCCATGAGTAAGGTGGGAATCCCACCACCCTCATATTTTGAATAATTCATGTACCCACATGGAAAATGCCACCACATTTTTTGGGGCATCTCTTTAAGTGCTTTGATGAAGACAAGAAAGGGTAGTGAAAAGTATTTTAGCCTCATTTAGGCCCATGTGCATGATTCCCATTCAAAATTGGATTCATGTGCAAGGTGGGAGACACATCAACCCAAATGGGAGACCTATGATTAAGGTAGGAATCCCACCACCCTCATTTTTTTACTCATTCATGTACCCACATGGAAAATGACACCACATTTTGTGGTGCATCTCTTTAAGTGCTTGGATGAAGACAAGAAAGGGTGGTGAAAATTCTTTTAGCCTCATTTAGGCCCATGTGCATGATTCCCATTCAAAATTGGACTCATGTGCAAGGTGGGAGACACACAAACCCAAATGGGAGACCCATGATCAAGGTGGGAATCCCAAAACCCTCATATTTTAACTCATTCATGCATCACATGGGAAATGGTGCCATACTTCTACTATTCCCTCTTTTGGCATGGTTCTTGACAACAAATGCTATAAATACCCCCCCTCTCCTTCACCTAAGGTTAAGTTGGAAGTTAGTCTTTGGTTATTAAAATATTTTTGTAGGTATTTGAAGGAGGTCATCATTTTGGAAATCATCCACATCTTGGAGGAAAATAATTCAAAGAAATGAAGCTTTGCCAAAATTGCCACGAGATTCCTTCATCACATCATTAACAACATCACCCACATCAAAAGGCCTCAAGGTAACCTTATTTAGTTTTTCATTTCAGTTATTTTATTAATTCATTAATTTTATTACCTTTAACTCTACCCCTTAATCCACTTTACATATTAATCCATTGACCTCCTTTACTATCTTTTCCATTGTAATTTCATTTACCTCATTTGCCCTCTTTGTACCTTTGCCACCTTCACCCTCTTTGGCCCCTCATCCTTTCAATACCCTAGTTACTTGATGTTTTATATTTTTCAACCATCCATCTCTATAATTTTATTATCTCAATCAACCCAAATCAAACCATTCTTTTAAGCCTTATCAAATTACCAAACCCAAAACCACAACCTTGCCTTAACCAATTTTCAACATTAGTATAATCAAACTAGTGGCTTCATTTTGGTTAACTTAGCAAATCATATAATTTTATCAATTAATTTGTTGTAATTTTATATATTTTATTTTAGTTTTACATTAATTTAAGTAAAATATATTTATTTTATCATTTCCACTTAAATGTTTTAAAGAAGGTGGATTAACAGCCTCCTAGAAAGCTTTCACTTATAAGATCTAGCTCATGCTAGGCAATCCACCTATTTACTTGTATAAAAGCAAAATTTATTTTAGAGTTTTATTATTTTTAGGTCATCCTCCTGAGCCAAATAGGATCTCTCCATAGTCATTTAGATTCAACATGCACACATTCAATATGTATTCTTCCACACCCTTCTTAACTAGTTTCTTCTTTTCACACTTAAGAAAAAGCAAAAATTAGACATAAACAAATGGAGTATCTAAGATTTTGGTTTAAAATATTTATTTCATTTTATATTTTATATCCAAATAAAAATATGCATTATTTTTTATTTTAGGTACCCATTTTGATAAAAATATTGTAGGAGGTCTCAGTCTCCCATAGTTTTCAAAAAGGTCTCGAGAGCTTCAAGCTCCACCATAACCATTAATGGTTGTCACAAGGTTAAATGTGATAAATTTTATAAAATTTTAGTTTTATGTTTTCAATTTTTTATCAAATGGTAGAGGGTATAAAAATAATAGATGTTCCATTTGGGGATAGCTCATTTTTGGGCTTATTAGAGCCCCCACAAGACAAAAGGTTAAAAGGTTCCTCTTCTAAGGAAATATTTCATATTTGGTAAAAGACATCATTCTATGTATTGAAATTTAGTTTTTTAATAATAGAATGGAAAATGGAATGGGTTCCATTTCTGGGCCATCCCATCCCTTGGCCTTCAAACCACCTGAGTTAGCTAAATAAAAATAAGTATACTATATTGAAAGAGGTCTAAAGCATCTTTGATGAGAAATTAGTCAAAACTTGAAAATCATGAGGTTTTAGGTCTTAAAATTTATTTTGTCTAAAATATCATGAAAAATATAGATGTTTCATTTTGGGGTCACCCAACCTCTAGGTCTCTATAAATGACCTTAATGTAATACTTACAATTTACATTTAGCTTCTAGTTCTAACAAATATAATACACAAACTACACTTTATAAAATTAATTTTTATCAAATTAATTAATATATAACTTGTTTTATATAATAAAAAATGGTGATTAGTATAACTAACCACCATGGCTAATTATCCAATGGCTAGTGGCTAATAGCTTGGCTAGCCACATGAAAACCAAGCCATGTTTAAACTGTGACCAACCTCAGCAAAAGGGGTGATCAGAAGACCACAAAGATTATAATCCATTTATATCCATTACAAGCCACCTAGGTTTATTTATACCCATTACTTAGTCATAAGGGTTACCTCTAGATAAACAATAAGCCTACCCCTCACTAAGTGGTTTGTGCCCTTATGAAGGACCTATGTGAAACAAAGAATTACCCTAAAAACTATATAATTTATAAAATTCATAATGAAAAAATATTAATGTAAAAAAATATGAAAAAGTGGATACAAGATCATAATTACATGAATTTTTATCCAAATTTATTTCAATTTACCCTAACCATTATTTTACTCAGATAAATTAGATGAAGTTTAGGCTCTTCACAAAGGAAATGAACCATTTTTAGTGGTTGAAGCTTAAAAATTCATAACTTAGAAATAGTAACACATAAAAATATTTGTTAAAGTAATAAAAAATATTTAGACATCTTACTTTTTAATAAAATTTATTTATTTAAATTTAGGTAAGTTTAAATTATCATACAAATTATTTACATATAATGGTCCTTCAATGAACTCAAAGATAAATTAAAAAAGAAGCATAATGACTCATTTTACTTTAATTTTTATTCATTTAAATAGGATTAAATATAAAACAAACATTTCATTTCAATAAAATTACATTTTATCAATTCATTTTCCTCCTCTCCAATGAGGCCTATAAACAAAAAATGAGCACTAGTTTACACAATGTGTATCACAATTGAAATTTCATTTTTTTTGATAATTTAAAATTTAATAATTAAAATAAAATGGCTCTCAAACATCCAATATAATTTATTTACATATCTATGCAATAATTTTCATAATTTTGTCTTATATTGAACTCCACTAGTAACCACAAGGCCAACTAAAGGAGGGGATCACCTCCCATCCTTTTGCGATCATCAAGTGGATTCCCTGAGCACCCCCTAGCCTAACACTCCTAGCTTCAATAAACATTAAATTGTGATATAAGGTGTAGATATTGGTAGAAATGAGGTTTTTATAGTAACTAAGGATTGTTAAGGAATGATTATTAGGAAACACATATATTAGGCTACAAGTTCATCTATGCAAAAGAGAATTCCATACCCCAAAACTATCATAAAATTAAAAAAACACAATGTCAAACACAAAATGATAAAAAATTTCCATAACATGTTTCCAACACCAAAAATTCCCATTGAAGAAGGAGAATAATGTGTGGATGACTCACCCTTGTTATAACATATCTTGGCCATGAGAGAGCATATGCACAACTGACCATTCCATATACCACATATGAAGGCCTTGTAATTTTTTTTCCACAAACCACTACCAATACACAATGGATAACCACATATAAAGGAATAGTAACTTGTTTCACTAGCCACTATCACTATATAAGAGTACACAAAAAGCACACAAATGGAAATAAATTTTGGTAACATAAATTTTCCATTTTAAGTCAAGAAAAAGGCATAAAAAATAGCCAACAAATTAGGTGTAATGTTACATCTCTAAGCATAGATTGGAACTAAAAACCACATGGTGGACATTGTAAAAACCATGGAAAAACAAGCAAAGAAAAAGGGTAAGTGAAATGGCCTTACACTTTTTAAAACTACAATTAAAGTAAGGGAGAAAGATGATTTTAACAATATCTAAAAATTAAATCAATTGAGACATGGAATCCTACCTTGGATCCCCTCTCAGATCCCCTCAATAACACCATTTACAATCCTTGGCAAATAATTATGCTCCTCTTTATATAATATCTTCCTCTAAGCTCCTCCTCTTCTTTATCTTTCTCTCCTCCACTTCCAATGTTTCAAATTTAAAAAAGAGAAATGTCCTCTCAAGGAAGGATTTATTTCCTCATATATGATAAAATCTCCTCTAAAATTTAATGTGAAGGTGACATGTGTCCCTTCCATCCCTTGGCTCAAGGTCAAAAATATCCAATTCCCCATAACTTCACTTAAAATCCAATGTGGGAAGTGTAGCCTAAAATTTGAGCTCTATAGATTAAATATAACTAATTTCAAACCACTCAAATCTCAAACCACTAAGTAAAGTCCAAAGCCATTAGAACTAATTACAATTAGATGAACAAGATATTCAATCATACACTTGAATCCTAAAGCTAAATAATTTAAACCAAGATCAAATGGAATGAAAATAAAAGCATTGGGATGAGGATTAACTTAAGACTCAAAGTTTGAACATTATGATGGCATTATTGTTTATAATGGATGTTTAAATCAAGGATTTCTTTTGACATGAAGATTCTATAAGCTTCCAATATGAACTTCCATAGAGGAAAGGAGGAGGGAGGGATCAATGGTTGAGGTTTAAAGTTAGCTTGAGTATATCAATGGATGGTAATTATCCAAGGAATTTAAAATTCCTTATAAGCCTCTAGATTTAAAGGATTCTAGAGAGGAGGGGTTAGAGTAAAGAGGATTTTAGAATACTCAAATTCTATTATCCTCTTATGGATTATTTAAGTTTAGGGATGGATTAGATAGGGATTAGGTGAGTGATTAGGGACTAGGGGTGTAGGAGAGCCTAGGAATAGGCTAGTAGGTGGCTAGGTGGGCCATTGGGAATTGAAGATTCCCAAATAATAGATAAGTGGGTTTAGATTAAAATAAAGAGATGATTAGGTGAATTAATGATGAAGTGGGATAAAATAAGGTTACTAAATGATGAACAATGAAGGGGGATATTAGATAAATGACTAGAAGGGGTGATTAATTAAAGGGATTAAAAGGGATAAAATTAGATAAGAAAAATTAGTGTCGACTAATAGTAGTATTAATGATGATAATATAGGTGAGTAGATTTAGATGAATACATTTTTCCCCTCTTTGAAAAGGCATAGTTAGTGGAGTGAAGTGAAAGGAATAATGGTATTTTAAATAAAAACCATGTCATAAATGAATGTTAGTAGATGTGATGTTATTGGATATGATGTTGGTGACTATGATGCCCCCTCGAGGGGACATATAAGGAAGAATGTGATGGATGGACACTTTAAAGAAGAAATGAGGGGTAGAATGTGATGGATAGATGAGGGGATAGAATGTGAGATATTAAGAGATATGTAGAAGATGAACTCAACTTTGAGTAATGAGATACATATTGATGATTCCCCTAGCAAGGACACATGCATAGGGATTAGAGATAATTGGGTCATAGTTGTCAACACATCCCAAGGGGGAACCAGCCATAACATGATGATGATAGGATTAAAATGCCATAATATTTAGACGTATCCCAAGTAAGGACATATGAAATGGAGAACTATAGGCTAAGATAAGATGATGATTTTATAAGATTGATTATGGATGTATCTCAAAGTTAAATCAATCCATATGATGTAGGTGATGATAGAGAATAATTAATATGATTGAGTGACCAATGTTAGGGGAAAATAATTAGAATGCATTGCATCAAATCAATGATCCATAATGTGATTATTTATGATGATCCTATAAAGGACACATGCAATGGAGTGATAAAGGAGATAGTGGCTAAACTATCTTTAAGTATCAAAAAGTGACTAGGTGTTACCTACATAGTTTGAAAAGACCTCAAGATGATGCAGTTATGACTAGAGGATGGAGGATGACCATGAGGGAATAGATGATGATGATGATTAGTGATTATAATATTATTTTAGTGATTATAGGTTATGACTTAAAGGATGGGATGAGGATAAAATATTGGATGTTAGTCATATAAGTTGAGAGAATTAGATTAGTGATGACGATGATGAGATAATTAGATGAATGATGAGGGTGTGGGTGATCAAGCCATCACAATTATCATAAGGTTCATCATAGTCTAAGAAATCCAATAAATATGGCACTTGGTAGTATACCCCATGACATAAGGATAACCAAAAGGACATTGTGCTAAAGTGCATGGGCAAATAGTAAACTCTGAATCACCAAGGGAACTTTGAATCATTTTATTTTAGCTTTGGTGACCTCATAGCATCCTCATTCATTGCCTGATAGATAAAAATATACATGATTTAAGACATAGATAAACATGATATATACATGACAAAATATATGCAAACTAGATTAAAAAAACACAAACAAATATCTACATACAATGTCATAATGCCTTGTCTAATGATGGGATGATGGGTTGGACTAGGATGATCATAATGTGACTGGGGACTAAGGATAGACTTGGATTTGTGATAGACTAATGACAATGACTAGGATTAGGATGTAGGTAGGGATATGAATTTTTAGGTGGATGTTGGACTAGAGGAGGGACTTGGATGAGGATGTGGATATGAATATGACCAAGGATTACCAAAATACAAACCTTGCAAGAGTATAATCTATAAAAAATATTAGGAGATGATGGGATCAAATACCTTCCACACTAGCAAAATAGTGATAGGATGAGTGCTAGATATGAAAAGGAAATGACAAAGATAGTGATGGCATCAAGTACCTTACACACTTATGAAAGAGGTGATTTTATGGGTGCTAGGTGTGAAAAGGCACTGATAGGGAAGTGATGGGTGCCAGATTAAATTCTTTGACAAGGCTATGGATGTTGATAATACCTAGGAAAAAGGATGATGAAGATATGGTGGGATGGGTGATCACTCTGATTTGGTTTTAAGACTAATAATAATGTTTGAGGATGATAAATAGGATGATATGAGATGGATAGAGATGAAAATGACTAGGGGATTCAAAATAAGACAAGATATCATTGACTATTTTTTAATTTTTCAAAATTTTATGATTTTTAAGACTTCAGAATATTTCAATTTTTAGGGATTTTTAGAATATATATGTACATTGTATAGATGGGATACTAGAAAAGGGAATTATAAGCCTAGAAACTAGGATAAAGATGGATGGAATGATAGATGAGTGATAAGAAGATGAGGATGATGCTGAAAGGGGGATACAGTCTAAGGAAGAAGAGATTAGGGATTGCCAATGACCACATCATGAAGGAATCAAATTGTTTAGTTTCTTGAGTGTCCATTGGAGGATATGTCAATATGGTTTTGGAATAGTTATCAAGAAACATTCCACTTCATTACAAAGTCAATAAAAGAAGGAATGAGAGATAAGATGATATGATGGACGGGTAATTGACAAGGTTGATAAGGGATGTGATGAGGGATGATTTTTATGGCTATAAAAGATGGATTAACAAGGGATGGATAGATTTTTCCCCTATGTGTGGAGGTATAATATAGAAAATTGATTATTTGACCATAATGCTAAAAATTAGTTTTCATCATGGTACTTTCCCAAGGCATCAAAAGACTAGTTTTCACCATTGGTTGAATGATTTTTTTTTTGACTTTTAGACAAAATATTGATTTATTAGATAAGGGTGAGATACAATATGCTAACATCATTTTTATCTTTATCTAATGCCTATTTTTTGGATATGTGATGCTAGGTCATGTTATCATGATTGGATGTATTAGATTCCATGTGACCTTTGATGATTCTTGATTGAGACCCCTCTAAATAATTAAACCAGGTATCTTCATCACCCTTATGTTAGATGATGCTACACAAGTGAATGACGGGAGGTAATGGATTGGATTATATCTTGATGGGGGTATATGGGACTTGAATGGATTATAAGACTTGATGGTATTATGGGTTTGTGATAAGATGATGTGATGAGTGATGGAGAATTAGGACTAGCATTCACATACATCATTGGAGAGGATGAATGTTCATCATTTGATTGGTTCCATGTGATAAAATATTATATAAGATCCAAGACCTTTAGACTACATGAATCTTTGATCTAATTATTTAAAGGATTATCAACTATGTTTTTGATATTATTTTGATCATTTGATTGGATTTGAATTTAACTGCCCTCTGGTGCATGTCTTTGGGCTTCACTAGGGGATATTGATCTTTGAATTGATATTCAATGATTATTTTAATTTTATAGTCTCTTAATGATAGATATTTGGATTCATTAGGAAAATACATTTTTGGATAAGGTTTATGATTTTACTCTTCTTGATTTTGACTAATGGGATCAAAGATTACTTGATTATGAATTATGACTTGTGGAATATGGTCTTGGAACTTTGTAGTTATGGCATACACTATATAATGAGTTCAATGAGTGGTGATGGGGTATCATAGAATCCATAGGGCTTCCTAAAAAACCTAGTTTCAACATCAAAGAAAATCTCCTCAAGATCAATAAAAGGATCACAAGGACTATCTATAGTAGATGCATCCAAAGGAGGATTAGATTCACTCTGATAATCTTTGATGGATAAAACTTGTAAGAACTCATTTATGACATCATCATCCTGAGTAAGATCAAAATATATGCCTAATGATGGAGTAGAGGCATCTAGATTAGAGGCACCCTAAAAAAGATAAGCATTATCAACATCAATAAGGGATGTCATTTCTAATGAGGAATCTGATTTGCATATTAGTATTGAACATGATCCTAATGAAGAGAAGACTTTTGATGTTGACTTTGATATAGACTCTGATGTACAAGTTACAATGCTACTAATAGGAGATTCATTATCCATGATTAACCTCTCAATAAGGGGTATTTGAGGTGATCAATGAGAGGGAGATGATGGATGAATTATGCATTCAGTTAAGCTAAGGTCATGGAAGGATTCATGGGAGATGGGGGGACTAGGCTCATCTTTGATGGAGGATTTATCGAGGATGGGAGGATCATGTAGGATGGGTGTGTAGTATTAACCTTGGATTAGAAGGGGAAGGGATTGATATTTATGGGGAATGGAATATTTACATTCTTCTTCTTGTTCCCTATGAAATACACTCATCTAATTCATCTTTCATTACTATGTCACCACTATTGATGAGGCCGAAGAGAAAGTATTGAAAAGGTCAACACCAATTAATGAAATTCCCTAAAGTTTGGTGATTACATAATATTGATTATCTTTATACTGATAGGGCTTGGTCTTGGTGGGATCAAAATGTCAAATAGGTAGATAGATGACAATGTTAGTGGTGACTAGTTGTTTGAAAAGGGCTGTCAAGGACATAAGAAAGGGAGTGTAAGGATCCTTTTCACTGTGTGATTTAGATGTGGACTTATGATGAGATGGTTATTGATAGGATTGGTGGGATGGATTTGAGATGTCTAAAAGAGGATTCCATTTAGTATTATGGGAAGGGGAAGTTGATGGTTTATGACTAGCAGAGGGAGAACTAGTGCAAGATTCACATGAAGGGCCTTGGTCGAAAGGTGAAATGAATTGAAGGGAGTCAACACCTTCAAGGAGTGGTAAACTCATCATAAATATTTAAATAGAATCTAATCCTTATGGTTAGCTATGTATTGTCCAATAAAATTAGGGTCTAACTCCATGGGGGATGGATGATAAGAGATGGATGATGGTAGGGAGGCTAAGGATTAGGGATGGTTCCTTAAACAAAAGTGGGTCTAATGACCAAGCTATTATGATAGGTGATGATGATGATGACGATGAGGTAAAATAAATGTGATTATGATGATATAGGACTAAGGCTAGATTTCATATGGAGAGTTCAATAGGTGCTAACATCCTATCAATGATGCCTAGTTATCAAGCAAGCAAAAGGATTGAGGATTTAATGGGTGCCTAGATTCAAACTATCAAGAGGTTGATATGATGGATGATAGTTATGAGTAGGCAAGAATTATAGAGACTAGATTGATGATGCATTTGATATATTGAAATTTGATAAATTGATAATATGCTTGCAAAATTTTGACTAAAATTTTGACCTAAGGGATGAGTGATAGTGGATTAGGATGATAGGAGGATGTGCATGATAAGACTAACTCTAGCCTTAAAACCTTTTTGCCTAAGATGGAGATTGTGTGGGATTATGTGATGAAGGTGAGGATAATAGAATAAGGAAAAATATGATAATAGGTGATGATGAAAGGATGAAAGTTTAAGATAAGTGAGGTGGGGATGGTTTAGACCTATCTATGACCTAAAAAAATCCAACTAGGATAAGATAAGATGAGATTAAATTAGATAGGTGATGAAGACAAGGTCAAGACAAGTGATGAGGTATGGAATTAGGATAGGATATGGATGAGAGATGATGTTATTAGGATATGTAGGTAATGGGAGGATGACCAATGTTGGGTGGGGTTAGGATAGGATATGACTAAAAGGATGTGTAAGATAATAAAATATATGTGCAAGTGACAATATAAGAGTGTACAAGACAAGTTATATGTGATTAAGATTTGGATTAAGATGAGGGTGGATAATGGTTAGACTAGGATAAGTGTAAGACAAAAGGATAATATGTACAAGATGAGATATTGGGGATGGTGGTGTGACTAATGATGAGTGATTCTAATGATAAAAGGGGACAAAAGGATGTACAAGAGAATAATGATATGTACAAGAGGGTGATTGAGATAAAGATGTATAAGACAAGATGTAAGTGATGGGGAGGATGGTATAAGGAAAAGTATGAAGAAATGATGAAGGGATAATAATATTAGATGGGGATAGTTTAGACTAAAAAATACAACTAGGATAAGATGAGGATGAGGTTAGATTAGATGGGTGGCTAGGAGGGACTTGGTGTGGATGATATGTCATTAGGGTATGAGATGAGGTATGACTAATGATGAGGGAGATTAGGATAAAATTTAACTAGAAGGATGTATAAGAGAATAAGTATATGTACAAGAGGGTGATTTAGATAAGGATGTATAAGATGATGGTTAGGAATAATGATAGTAGGATATGATTAGACTAGGAAGGGATGAAGTGACTATGTGAAGAGAAGTAGTTAATAATTTAGAATTAGGTAATGATGTAATATGGATTAGGGTATGTAGGTGATAAGGTTATCACTAAGTATGGGTGGATATAACTATATTATGATGTGATGAAGACAATATGGGAGATATGATAATGCAAGGATATATAAGATGGTATGTATAAGATGATGATGACAAAATGATGAGGTAAGTATATATAGGATGATGGATTATGCAAAGACCTATGTATATGTTTAGGTGAAGGCTAACACAACACACAAACAACACATGTTTAACACAACACACACCCCAATAAGCAATCTACAACATATAATTATTAAATTCAAGAGTGTGTAACCCGATGCCCACATCATCTAATGACTTCACGGGTGAGGTTGTAGGCTGATGACCCATTATGGTATCAATCAAACCCTCTTAACCCTACTCACACTCAATGGATACTTCAGAGATAATATTGAATCTTACATTTGTACACCTATTACAATTGAAGGCTCCTAATTTAGGCATACACAAAGATCTCTAGGTGCATCCTCTGTATACATGAAGGTATGATAGGGCCCAAGTCCATGTAGGATGTTGTATAATTGCCATATATTCTTGGATCCTAAATTCCCCTCACTCCATGGAATCCTTTATGAGGATTATTTTTAGGAACATAATGATAGCTATCCTAATTTTTAGACTCCACTAGAATATGGAGTTTGGAATAGTGCGTGGTGATGAAATCAATGGTCACTAGCCCCCCTAGAAAAAAAACAAGGGAATGGGGTTTATATGTGGTTTTTGATCCTCTATGAATAATTTTAAGGAGGATATCATCCACCAATCGTATCCCAAGATATAAAAAAGCAAACTAAAATATTAATTAACCAATTATGATTAAGATGTGATTATATTTACAAAATGAAAAACAAGAATATACAAAAAAAGACATATGCATACAACAATGATATATATAAGACAAAGTGATAGAAATAAATATATACAAGATGATTCAAAAAATATTTTAAAAGTGCCAAAAGGATTCTTTGATAGGTGGCCTATAAACACATGGGTTATTGGTTTTGATTATGGCACTCGCAAGGAGGTAATTTGCAAGACAAGTGATTAATAGTTTGATGGATAATTTTGAGGGGAAACTATGGAAAAAATTGGCCTACATAAAAAAAAATTTCCTAGATGGATCATGAAACTCTCGTGGACCTTTTAATAACCTTTTACCCCCATGATTAGTCCAATTGTGGTCCTTAATTGATGATGCAGTGTAGTATTCTAGGAGGTCTTAGTGTGGTGTGAGAAGCTAAGCAAAGTTATGGTTGAGTGAGTGATATAATGGTGTAAGAAGGAGACAAACCTCATGACCCTACCACATGTCACTTTCAAGATTTTGAAACACTTTAATCAAGTTTTAAGGTGATTTTGGTGATTTTGAGGAAAGGCATAGAAATAGGTCTAAAACTACAAGTGAAGGATCCAACAAGTTTCCATGGTGTTTGAGAATCCAAGGGAATGAGATAGGTTTTCACAAAGTCTCATAGATTATATCGAGCCAAAAATGAGGCCTAAATAAGCTA